>CM061138.1:127410354-127861901 GCA_030789695.1 Scilla litardierei
TGACGTGTTACTTGACTTATAAAATCCATGTGAATGTTTACTAGCTTTGCTACCTTGCCATGTCATACTTGCTGCACTTTACTACTTGTTGCATTCATGTCTTAAACTGCCATGTCATCGCATATTTTTAGAACTGCTAGGTTGTTTCCTCCTTTTAGTTTCCTTGCACAAGTCTCTTATAGACTTGCTGACATGCGCCCTCGTCTCTTTTGGGTGTCGCATGTTAGTTGCTGAGCCAGAGTCCGTTGCTGAGGACGAGGTATTTGCTGACTTTGAGCCTGGGTCCACCGTTGACATGGAGTACGAGGACACAGGTGACCAGTCGTAGAGACTTCTTTTGGTGTTACTTTCTGCTTAGTCTGTTGTTAGGTTGTCGGTGCGTAGCACCTTCTTTCTGTACGTTGATTATTTCTGTTGGCCATGCTTGGGCCTTTTAGACTCTTCTTTTTAGCCTGGTGGCTTTTCTGTGATGTTGGAATTTATTGTGGACATTCTGAGATTTGAATAATTATAATATCTGTCTCTTTTCTTTTATTATTATTTTTGTTCTATATCACATTTGCAAGGACCTATACTTGGTTATTCCAGACGTTTTACAGACTGGAGCCTCACAGCTCCAAGTCTGAGCGGACTTTTCACGCCTCGCCTCCATTTTAGGGAAGCGGGTCGTGACAGTTGTCGTCGACCATCTATCTAGGTTGTCTGCTTTCGACCCGGATGCCACCCCTATTGACGACTCACTCCCTGACGAGCATCTTTTCTCTATCTCTTCTGTTTTGACTCCATGGTATGCTGACATCGTCAACTATCTAACATGCGCCATCGAACCCCATAATGTGAGTTACCAGAAAAAGAAGAAGTTCTTCCACGAAGTCCGGAAATTTTATTGGGACGACCCTTATCTGTTTAAGACTTGCAATGATGGGGTGATACAGAGGTGTATTCCTGAAACAGAGGCGATCTCCATAATTTCTCATTACCATGATCAATAATGTGGAGGCCATACGAGTACATATAAGACCACGACGAAGATTCTCCAAAGTGGATTCTACTGGTCTACTCTCTTCAAGGACACTTATGCTTATGTCCAGGCCTGCGACAAGTGCCAGAGGACGGGAAACATTTCCAAGAGAAACGAAACGCCGCAGCATTACATCTTGGAATTCGAGATCTTCGATGTTTGGGGAATCGACTTCATGGGGCCGTTTCCTTCTTCCTCTGGTAACCAGTACATTTTGGTGGCCGTGAACTATGTATCCAAATGGTTGGAGGCGATAGCTAGCCCCAAGAATGATTCCCGGGTGGTGGCCAAATTCTTGAAAATCAACATCTTTCCGAGATTCGGCGTGCCTCGAGTCCTAATTAGCGATGGAGGGAGCCACTTCATAGAAAAAAATTTGAATCCCTTTTGAAGAAGTACGGAGTGCAGCATCGAATTAGGCGTGCTTACCACACGCAAACTAGCGACCAGGTAGAAGTCTCAAACAGGGAGATAAAGAGCATCCTGGAGAAGACTGTGGCTAGCTCTAGGAAGGATTGTCATCGAAACTTTCAGATGCGCTCTGGGCCTACAGAACTACATTTAAGATTCCGATCGGTATGACCCCTTATCGACTTGTCTACGGAAAGGCATGTCATCTGCCGGTGGAATTGGAGCATAAAGCATTTTGGGCTGTCAAGAATCTGAACTTCGACGCCAAAGAGGCAGGGAGCCACCGACAACTCCAGCTAAACGAACTTGACGAGATCCGGATCGACGCATATGAAAATGCCCAGATATACAAAGAGAAGCTGAAGCGGTGGCACGACAGGCGCATCTTAAAGAAAGAATTCAAGGAAGGAGACTTAGTTCTCCTATTCAATTCAAGATTGAGGCTTTTTCCCGGAAAGCTCAAGTCTAGATGGTCGGGACCCTTCCGAGTCACCAAGGTCTTTCCCCATGGAGCCATTGAAATCATGGGAAGAGAAGAGTCCTTTAAGGTCAATGGGCAACGTTTAAAAAATTATGCGATCAGCGAGCCCATAATCTCTCCGACGGGAAGCTCAATGACCAACAACTCTGCTGCAACTCCTTTGGATCCGAATTGATCACGAACTGAGGAGTCGAGCTACCGACTATAACCAAGCGCTTCATGGTAGGCAACCCATGTTCTAACCCTTTACTCACTTTCAATAAGACTAATTGGTGTATATTAGTATAGAATTGCAGCTTGGGGGGTTCCTTATCTCGGAACTTAGCAAATTTTGAAATTTTGTGCAGGGTTGTGCAGGGACAAGTTTGGTTCTTTGGTAGAATCAATCAATCGGGTGATACTCAACCGATCGGGTGGAAAATCGGTTGATACTACTCCAGTATCCGATTTGCGGGCATTTGGATCAATCGACCAGGTGACATGATCAACCGAGCGGGTGGATGATCAGAATTTTTTCCAGTAACCTGAGATCTGCTGAGAGTCGGTCACCCGATCGGTTCACATCCCAACCAAATGGGTGAACTGTAGCTTCATTCCTCATTTGAAACTCACCCGATGCAGCGACCCGATCGGTGGACTCCACCCGACTGGTTCGCTGCATCCCAATAAAGCCACCATCTTCCCCACACGACCCATTTTGCAGAAAAAGAGGGGACACGACGCCCAAACACCAAATTCTCTCCCCACCAGAAATTTCTTCGCATCAAGTCAACCCAAATCCATTTCCTCCCCCCATCTACACCATTTCCTCCCCCCATCTCCTCCTATTAAGCCATACATCAAGATCCCCTCAAAACCATAACCCTACCAACCCATGTTTTCCCAAACCCCAGAAAAATAGAAAAAAACCAACCATTACATCTGAGGAATGAAGCAACAACTCTCCGCATTTCGCCAGGGGATCTAGAGGGGAGCATCTGGCTTGGAGTCGCATTATTGCTGGTAACCTCTTTCCAAACTTTATGTTTCTTTTCTTATGTGCAATGTCTTGATTTTGTGTCTGCCTACCACATCTGTTATATCATCATCGTAGACACCCTCCTCCACGTCATTGTTCTTCTCCTACGTCATTACCATGTCTAGGAAGGGAAAAGAGCCAGCATCATCATCACGCTGACACTACCTGCACGGCCCTTTTCTCCTTCTTTCCTTGGCATTAATACTTCTTCTGAAGAACAATCCGCACGTTTGCACGCCATTCTTCATTGCTCCATGCGACCTACCCTTTTTGTTGATCGCCCCATGCTCGAATCTCTGGGACTTTTGAGGGGCATCGCCAAACTTTTCGAATGCATTGGGTGCGATTTCCTTCTACGTGCTTAGCCCACACACATCGAAATCTCACACTCGAGTTCCTTTCTTCTCTCGAAGTGTATGATTAGGGATTCTCTTTCCGCGTTTTCAATACCGACTTTACTATGACGTTTGCCGAGCTTAACAATTCGCTGAATTTCCCTCACCCCGATCATTATGTTGAATGTTCAACTCATGATCGGTCTGATATCTATTCTTACTTTTGGACGATGGCGTTTGGCAACGATTCACCTGGTATCCACCCTTTCAATCGGGGCACTTGCCTCCTACATCATACACCCATGTTACCGCTTCGCCCACTGCCTCTTTGCCAACACCATCTTTTTCCACGTGGATGTTTCCAGGTGTCTAGGGACGAGCTTTTCTTTCTTTATGCCATGTCTCACGATAGGATCCGTGGACATGACCCATTGCCTATTAACACCGCCCATTGGATCATCCATGAGATTTTATCTGTTAGCCGTGCAACTTCCGGACCAATTTGTTATGGTGGGATGATCACCCTAATTGTCAGTCATGTTTTGAGGCTGCCATCTAACCTCCAAATTTTACCGGGACGAACCCGTATTGATCGCGACTACTTGATCGATATCGGTATGATCACTCCTTTTGGTCGCGAACGTGCAGTCTACCTTTATAGTCCTGACAATACTCCTTTTACCGTCCTCCCACCATCATCTCTTGAGCGAATCCCCATTCGCACTTCTCATTTACCGTGGGAATTCTACACTAGTACATTTTCCACCCTTGGATCCTTTCGATTGGCACTTTTATACCGGGTCACCTGGTACCATCATTATCCACCACGATCCACCGATAAATTTCGATGCACCTATGATCCAACCCGTTGCCCCTCCTTCTCCTGTCGGCACACCTTCTCCATCGTCCTCACCATCATCTTTCGTCCACTATTCCCCTCCCACCTCACCATCTCCATACAATTCTTCTGATAGCAGCTCAGATTGATTTTCCCCTAGCCAATTTTTCTGCATCACCATGATCATATCTTTTTTCTCGCATTATTGAGATCAGCTTGGGGGAAATATATTTTCTGTGACTGTTGTCGTGTCATTTGTTTGTCGTGTGTTTGTTTTGTGTGTTCGTGTGTATGTGTTTTGTATAGTTGGTTTCGATATTTATTTCTTTATTTTTCTATGTCTCGTTTTGTATGTTTTTCATGTTTTTCCCTTTTCGTTGTCGGTGCGTACTTCCCTCCCACCTATCGTTGCCCTCCAGTTTTTACTCCTATTGCATTCAATGCAACGTTCAGCTTGGAGGAGTCGCACTTTGTGTGTCAGTCAGGTCTTTTTCCTGTTTTGAGTCGTTTTCGTCGTATTTTCTTTTTCTTTCCTCCTTTTTATTTTCCCTCTCCTAGAGATGACCCCACATGATGAACTGCCACGGAACCACACACACACTTAGCTTAGCTAGTTAATCATTCTCACTAACCCTAGGAAGCCGAGTCCTATTGCATTTTATGCTCCGTGGGTTCACTTTGCTTTTGTGTGAGTTGTGTTGTGACTAGCTAGTTGGTGTGCTTCTACGTTGTGATTTTGTTTTATATGCCTATCCTTGGATGACCCCTAGACTATCATGCTTCAATTTCGAATATGCGGTATATTGCCTCCACTGTCTGCTTCTTTATGCATGAATAATCTATATATATTACGCTTCAAATCGCATGTGTCGGGACTCTACCAATAGGACTAGGATAACCCATTTTGCTTATGTTCTGATCTGCGAAATTTTTTTCTTTTGCCAAGTGTTTAGAATTCGAATTTTTTTTGTTTTACTTGGTGCAGATCCCCTCGTCGTACATCATTCTCCCATTTGGGGGAGTGCACACTTTTCATTATCCCACTTCCAAAAAAAGAGAGAAGAAAAATTCAAAAAAAAAAGAGAAAAGAAAAAATATGTATAGCAAAAATCCAAAAAATATACAAATACCCAAAACCCAAAAAAATTCGTGATGTGAATATTACTCCTATCGCCATGAATAAATGGAAGGCGAGAATTTGGACCAAGTGCTCTCCTCCACACCTACTCAACCCCCTTCGTTTTCGAACACACTTGGCATAGGAATTTTCTAGCAATCATCTTGGCAATCGTGGGCGATTTCCTAGTTCCTAGCTGTAGAGTCTCCGACATATGATATGTTTTCTATTCTTACTCTATCATCATGCATGCTTGAACTATTATTCACCGCTAATTCGAATTGATTCGATATTTGGGTCATCCTATGGGTATGAGTATATGGAGCTTTATTACACAATTTAGATAGTTAAACCGTCTGCTAGCTCACGACCTCACTCACTCGCCCTTCACCACGTGTACCCACGACACTTGTATGGACTCATATTCCTGGGTTTAGTGATATGCTTATCGCATGCTTGCTTAGTGTGGCGTGTTGGTTTTCGTTGGCTCTGACGGGTGATCTAGGATTTCGCTTTCTTCTTCTGTTTCTTCCTTTCTATTTGTCCCTCCGAGCTCCTATTCTCACTCGTCTTCCTCGAGGACGAGGAAGAGTTCAGCTTGGGGGATTTTGATGTGCGTTTATATTTTATATATTCATGCACGTCTTCTCCGTGATTTTCCGTCGTTTTCCGTTGTTTCGTATCTATTCTTTTGTGATTTTTAGTCCCTTTTCACTTTCTTTGTGTTTGTGTGATATTGCAGGAGATTGCCAGCGCAGGGGACATACATAGCCCACATCATGAGTCCCCAGAGCAACGGGATGTGACACACGAGAACCTGAGGGCCAAACGTCAATTCAGATCATGTATCAGCCCTCAACCAATCGGGTGGACAGATCCACCCGATCGGTTCATGCACACGTATCAGACCCGAGGAGGAGCAAGCAAAGAAGCAAACCCCAACCGATCGGTTCAGTGATCGGTTGGGTGTGACAGTGTTCTCTGTTTTGTGAGCCGAACTCCACCCGATCAGTTGACTTATCAACTGATCGGGTCAGCTGTAGCAGTTCTTCCCAAGCTCAAGAATCCAACATCTCACCCGATCGGTTCAGCGATCGGGTGAAGTATTTCAGAGGCTGAAGACCCAGTTCGACGATCGTCTCACCCGATCGGTTGATGTTTCAACCGATCGGCTGGACATTTAATTTTGTCTTCTTGTGGGAATATTCCCTGGCATCTTGCCAAAATGTATAAATAGCCCTAGGTTTGCCAGAAAACGTAATTCCCATTTTCTTAAGCTTATTAGGGGTTTTTGGCGGCTGAGAATCTATTTTGATTTGTAAGTTTCTTGATCGCTTTGATACTTTGATATTGTGTTTATAATACTATTTGCTACAGTAGTTTATTGCTTGATTATCATTTTGATGGCTGAAATTTGTGTTATTGAATCTCTTGCAATGATTAGTGAGTAGTTTCCTAATCTGGGACATTGGTGGAAGCCCCTTCGTGGGTTCTCCCTAGAACGACCATAGGATTAGGGTTTCGATAGGATATAGGGATTTAAATGGTTATGCGGGGCATTTTATTGCCATTGGCGGGAGAAAGACCACTTCTAACCGTCGGGCCAATGGGAAATAAAATGGGAGTTTGATCCTCTAGCCACAGTTCATACCCCTAGCGTAGACATTGATTCCTCGCGTGTGGGAACGGCTTGGATGAAATGTCGGAGCAATCATTGCGAGCTTAGTGCTCCCGGAGTCGGTCGGTGTTGGACATGGGAATGCCCACCGCCTGAATTTGGGTAGACCTAGCGTATCATCCTGGGCATCGATCGGAATATCGGGCCCATGTGACGCTAGGTACCGCTATTAGGGGCAACGTCTCACCACTAAACCCTAGAATCTGATCTTATTCCTATCCGTCAGTCGTAATAGAGAGAACTCATGATGGGGTGGAAACCAAAGTCCTAGGTTACTTTTTATATCTTACACCTTTCACTAGTTTTATATCATGACATCCCACCAAGCGATAGGGCTAGCTCACCCACCGGGTTATCCGATTCCTGTTTGATCACAAGCACATCAGACGCCTCCCCATGTTCGACCCCCAAGCCACACTTCGACACCGTGCGCTTGAGGTTACAAATATTTAATCCTGGTATCCCCGTTCCGACTACACATTGGGCAAATCGGCAAGACGTCACAGTCTCCCCCTCTTGATGATGACAAACCAATTTAAGATTTGAGCAATGATGATCCAAATAATATCATCGTGACATGTGTGTGTAAAGTGTGATGATGGAGGAAATAATACAAGTACAATGATGAGCAATGATGTTCAACATGTTGGGATTTTCAAGGTCCCTTAGGGCATTTATTCTAGCACGTCCTAAGTCGGACGAGCAAAAATATAAAAGAAGTAGCGGAAAAATATTATTAAACTCTTTTAATAAAAGCTACCCTAAGGAAACATGCTCCATAGCCAGGATTATCTACTGACTTGGGTTGGGTCTAACCAACTTGAGAAAGGTCTAACTACTGCTAAATATGAAATGATGTACCGCACCGACTTCTCGCACCGCGCCTCGAGCTGAGCCGCTTTCCAAATCGCACTGTGCCTCGCCTCAAGCTAAACAGCCTCCCGAGCCGCACCGCGCCTCCGAGCCGATCACTTGCCGAAGAAAGTTTCACTTGAGCAGACCCACGCCAGAGATTTCTAGATAAGATCCAAACCTCCTCGTAGTCTTGCTAGGACCCGACTGGAGGATAGAAAAAACTAAAGAGGAAGAATGATTTAAGTCTAGATCGTGCGTGCTCAAAAATCAGGAGCTTCACAAATTGTAGACTTGGTGCAGGTTTCAATGAGGAGGGCTAACCCCTATTTATATAGGGAGCCGGTCCCTCCCCTCTTACCACGAGCAATGTGGGACAATAATATGGCGTAATGGGGTTAATTTCATAAGAAGTCCAAACTTCTAAAATCCACCATAAATCCATTTCTGAGTTTCGACTTTCAAACAACCTATCAAATCAAAGAGCTCGAGACAACGATCGCATAGGAAAAAACGGAATGCAATTCCGATTTCATTTGACCCCTCAATTGTCAAAAATAGACTCCAAATCTCGTTTTCGCAAAAAAACAGCACAAACCTGCTATTTCCTGGCAGGTCTGACCCGCCAGGTGCGAGTCAGACCCGCAAGCCCAATAAGGGCCTTTCCTCAGCTGTTTTTGCGTTTCTTGGCATGTTAGAGCTCCGATTTGGACGCGGTCTCTTCCTATGGATTTCACAGGAAGTCCCCTTTGTTCCCATGCGTTTATGTTAATATAATACCAAGTATTAATATGTCCCAAATGCTAAACTCTTTAGCTTTTCATCTCACAAATGACTTGCGAGTTTAATTATTCCATTGCATCGAATGCATTCCTCTTTAATGATCTTCCGATTACTAAGACATGAATACTACTCGGTGTGAGACCCTACAGCCTAATGCTACTACAGATTGGGACTCGAAGTCCCTAGACGACAGTAACCACGAGCAGCATGTGTTGTCCCTGTTTCAGCATCATAATTACGTAATTGACTTCATCAACAAAGTGTCGTCAGGATCACTCTGAATGCGTCCGTAATGAATACCGCAGTTTTAGTCCCTTCGTCTTTACTATGTCACTTGCGTAGCCTAGGGTATGGAACACTGTCAACCCTACTAGCTAGCACGGACCCGTATCATTCGGTCTCTGGTACATTCATGTTGTACATCCTACAACATACCTTGGCCAATGTTTTACCAAGAGCCGTACTGAGCCTGCGACACTGACTTCCCATTAACGAAAGAGATGAATCCTATCTTGATCATTACTCACCTCGTATGCTTCACGTGTCACCCAACCAAATACCTTTCAGCAGGCCTTGCCTCGAAGCTAGATCATAGATCTAAGCGACACTGTTCACGCACAGCTTCGTACAATGATCTAAAGTCCTAAGGACCAACTTGCCTATCATCACTAAGAGTTATAAATGACAGTTAGTTAATGTTTATCCATTTGATAACTCTTGGTTTGGGTCATTCAGTGGACTCATTCTCTAATGAGCACATGTGTCTTGTCTCCGACTTCACCAAGTCGCATGATTATGAGACCAACAAGACAAAGACACAATGGTCTATCCGATGTGCCGATATTCCTATCTCGATGCATCTATGACCATGAACACTTTAAGACTCAAGCTTCTAATTGTCAAACATTTCTCATAATTGGGATCTCTATCTTGAAACTGTTGGATATTGACTCCCCAGATTTGGTTTTGGATGATGAACAAACATAAATATATCATGAACTAACACTTTGTGAGCGCAGTTATGGAGATCGTCGCCAAATTCATTTGAATATCAATTACGACGTCTCAAGACTTCTCAAAGCACGTGATCGTATGCCTAAAGCTTCGTTGAAGCTTATGGACCAATTTAGAAGTCAGGAAGATTCGATTGAAGCTATTGAAGACGGTATCGTCAAGTTTTATTTATAGTCTTTAAGCTTCTTTCGTAGAATGTTAAGCCTTGAGTAGGTCTTACGTTTTAAATCTTCATAACGCTCATATCTTAGCTCTAGGATCTTAGTAGAAGTCCATACAATCCTTCCCGAAGCATCGCGCTTCGATTCGCGACTTCTTGTGCATGTTAGTTGGTTCAAGAAGAAGAACTGACCGACTAGATGGTGATCTAGTCGGTCGGCAAAGCTTCTTGGACCGACTAGTTCTTCTCAGTTAATTCATAGCTCTTTACTGTTTACAGTTAGTCGGTCTAAGTTGACTCACCGACCGACTAGTTTGTGAACTAGTCGGTCAGTAATGCTTCTGTGACCGACTAGTTGAGCTTTCCCTGTACATGCACATTTGAACCTAAGCTACTGTTTATCATTAGTCGGTCTGTGTTCATTGATCGACCGACTAGTTGATGAACTAGTCGGTCAACTTTCCTTCTTAGACCGACTAGTTTAGTTTACTGTACATGCCAAATTTTCACCATACTTACTGTTTATTGTTAGTCGGTCTATGTTCATTTGGTGACCGACTAGTTGGTGAATTAGTCGGTCAACATTTGTTCTTGGACCGACTAAGTCTATTTTAGCTCAGACTTCAGTTTTATCTGTTAGTCGGTCTACGTTGAGTAACCGACCGACTAGTTGTGAAACTAGTCGGTCAGATACTCTTCTTGGACCGACTAGTTCCTTTTGTTTGTGCTTTGATCTTTTCTCTGTTCTCTCATTAGTCGGTTTAAGTTAATTGACCGACCGACTAGTTGATGAACTAGTCGGTCGGTGGTTGTTCTTTGACCGACTAGTTGGGTTCAGAAAAGATCCGTTGGAGCATTTAATGACTCGAATTTCTTTCTCTCTCTCCTCTATCCTATATATACTTGATGGGCTGCATTCATTGCTGCCAAGGCTGATATTATTGCAAGTTTAGAGATCAAGAGAAATCATTCCAAGCTCATTCAAAGCTCATTCTTTCCATTCAATAATCTCTCCTAACTCTTACTTCCAAAGAGAGATTCATTGAGAGTGAAGCCTTCCAAGCCAAGTGCTTGATTCTAGGTCACCAACATTCCCAAAGCTCTCCCCCGCTGATCTACATCTTGGAGCTAGGGTTTGGTGCCACTTCTTCCTCAAAATCATCCTTGCCCTAATTCGTAAGCAATACTCAAGGCATAGGTATTTTGTTCGGTAAGAAGTTTTCTTATTTCATTTCATATTTGATTTGTAAGTTTCACTCTCGGTTGTGAGAGTGTGGTTGTGATCCTGGGTTGTGGGAGTCACAAATTACTTTTTGTATGATTTGACTTGTGGAGGTTTTTCACAAGTATCTCATAGTGGAAATCTTGAGTTAGGGTTTCTAACTCAAGTATCCGGAGGGGATCCGGGTGGTTGGGACGTAGGATCACCGGGAACAAGTCGGTGAGACTTGGGTGGATCCGAACCCAGTAACATCTCTTGTTAGCATTGTTAATTTTGTTGTTGTCATTCAATTTAAGCATCCGCAAATTGATTTGGTAGTTGTGTGCACGATAATTAGGAATTATACTCCTTGTTATTTTTAAAGTACTATTCACCCCCCCTCTAGTACTTATGCAGTAGCTTGTAGGGCATTACAGAAACATGTATGACCTTACTACGAGTCTAAGGAAATTATCCAAGCAACATATAAAAGAGGATTACTCAGATAATTGATACCATAAAGCATACTTTCATTTATGAACAAGATATTTACATAGATAAATTGCCTCGAAGGCATACATCTCTCAACATCTCCCACTTGCACTCAGGGCCATTTATTATGGTATTTGATACCACTTTTATTCACTAGTCTCTCCAGACGATCGCGTGCCAGTGTCTTTGTGAATGGATCTGCTAAGTTGTCCTCTGAACATACTCTAAGGAGTTCTATAACTTTCCTCTTCTCAATATCCCGTATCAGGTGATACTTCTGAAGAATGTGTCTGAATCTCTTGTGGAATCTTGGTTCTTGAACCAGACTGATGGTTGCATTATTGTCACAATATAGAGGTATCAGATCTTTAACTGCAAGCACCATCCCTAACTGGTTTATGAACTTCCTTATCCAGACCGCTTCCTTTGTAGCATCGTTGTCTGCTATATACTCGGCCTCCATCGTGGAGTCTGCAACAGTGTCTTGTTTGGAACTCCTCCAAGCTCCTCTGTGGAGAGTAAAAACATATCCAGAGATCGATTTTCTATCATCTATATCACTCTGAAAGCTGGAATCTGTGAAGCCTTCAACCTTGAGCTCTTCACTTCCATAAATCAAGACCAAGTCTTTAGTCCTTTGTAAGTACTTTAGAATTTCTTGACAGCTTTCCAGTGTTCTTCTCCAGGGTTAGACTGATATCAACTTACTGCACCTAGTGCAAAGGCGACATCAGGTCTGGTACAGATCATGGAATACATGATAGATCCAACAGCTGAAGCATATGGGATCTTACTCATGCATTCCTTTTCCAAGTCAGTTTTTGGAGACATCTTCTTGGAAAGGTTTATTCCATGATTGGCTCGTATTAAACCGCCCTTAGTGTTTTCTATGCTAAACCGTTTTAGCACGGGGTCTATGTACCTTGTTTGGGAGAGTCCTAGCATCCGTTTAGATCTATCTTTATAGATCTTTACAACTAATATGTAGGATGCTTCTCCCAAGTCCTTCATGGAGAAGTTAGTTGATAGCCATCCTTTTACAGACTTCAACATCTTTATGTTATTGCCTATTATAAGAATATCATCCGCGTACAATACGAGCATGACTAAAGAATTATTACTAGTTTTCTTATAGATGCATGGATCATCCTCATTTCTGACAAAACCAAACTCTTTGACTGTCTTGTCAAAACTGATGTTCCAACTTCTTGAAGCCTGCTTAAGTCCGTAAATGGACCTATGCAGCCTACACGATTTTCCTTCATTCCCACTGACTTCGAAACCTTCTGGCTGAGTCATGTAAATCTGCTCCTCTAAATCACCATTTAGAAAAGTAGTCTTTACATCCATTTGCCAGATTTCGTAGTTATAGTGGGTAGGAATAGCAAGTACAATCAGGATAGTCTTGTGCATGGCGATGACATCCCGCCGATTGCACTATATAAAATTGGAACGGGGATACCAGGATTAAATATTTGTAAACCACAAGCGCACGGTGTCGAAGTGTGGCTTGGGGGTCGAACACAGGGAGGCGTGTGATATGCTTGTTATCAAATAGGAACCGGATCACTCGGTGGGTGAGCTAGCCCTATCGCTTGGTGGGTTGTCACGATATGAAACTACGGAAAGGTTTCAGATATAAAAAGTAACTAGGACTTTGGTTTCCATCCTACCATGAGTTCTCACTATTACGATCGACGATAGGAATACGATCGGATTCTAGGGTTTAGTGGTGAGACGTTGCCTCTAATAGCGGTACCTAGCATCCCATGGGCCCGATACTCCGGTCGATGCCCAGGATGATACGCTAGGTCTACCTGGGTTCGGACGGTGGGCATTCTCATGTCCGACACCGACCGACTCTGGGAACACTAAGATCGCCACGATTGCTCCCGACATTTCATCCAAGCCGTTCCCACGCGCGAGGAATCAATGTCTACGCTAGGGGTGTGAGCTGTGGCTAGGGGATCAAACTCACGTTTTATTTCCCCTTGGTCCGACGGTCAAAGTCGGTCTTTCTCCTGCCAGAGACAATAAAACGCCCCGTGTAACCATCTAAATCCCTATATCCAATCGAATCCCTAATCATATGGTCGTTCTAGGTAGAACCCACGAAGGGTATTCCACCAATGTCCCAGATTTGGAAACTACTCACTTATCATGGCAATAAATGCAACAAAACAAATTTCAGCCATCAAAATGAGAATCAAGCAATATATAACTAGAGCAAACGGTATTATAAACGCAATATTAAAGTATCAAAGCGATCAAGAAACTTACAAATGAAAATAAATTCTCAGCAGCCAAAAACCCTAAAAACAGTTAAGAAAATGAGGGATTACGTTTTCTGGGAAAAGTAGGGCTATTTATACATTTTGGCAAGATGCCAGGGAATATTCCCACAAGAAGACAAAAATAAACGTCCACCCGATCGGTTGAAACTTCAACCGATCAGGTGAGACGATCGTTGGACTAGGTCTTCAGCTTCTGATAGTCTTCACCCGATCGCTGAACCGATCGGCTGAAGTCGTTGGGTTCTTGAGCTTGGAAAGAACTGCTATAGGTGACCCGATTGGACAAGTCAACCGATCGGGTGGAATTCGGCTCACAAAAGAGAGGGCACTGTCACACCCAACCGATTACTGAACCGATCGGTTGGGGTTTGCTTCTTTGCTTACTCCTCCTCAGGTCTGATACGGTGCACGAACCGATCGGGTGGATCTGTCCACCCGATCGGTTGAGGGTTGATACATGATCTGAATTGACGTATGGCCCTCAGGTTCTCGTGTGGCACCTCCCGTTGCTCCTGGGACTCATGATGTGGGCTATGTATGTCCCTTGCGCTGGCAATCTCCTGCAATAGCACACAAACACAAAGAAAGTGAAAAGGAACTAAAAATCACAAAAGAATAGATACGAAACAATGGAAAACGACGGGAAATCATGGAGAAGACGTGGGTGAATATATAAAATATAAACGCACGTTAGGCGACTGGTGAGAAAGTCTCGTCATAATCTATTCCTAGAATCTGACGATAACCTTTCGTAACCAGCCTAGCCTTGTATGTTTCTATCTTTCCATCTACACCAATCTTTTTCTTGAAGATCCATTTGCAGCCATTGGGAACACTTCCTTTGGGCACGTTCTCTATGGTCCATACCTCATTTACGTGCATGGATTCCATTTCGAATCTCATTGCATTTAGCCACTTGTCAGAGTCCATACTATTAATGGCATCTTGGAAGCTAATAGGATCATCATATAGTATGACGCCATCCTCAACCCCTCCGTCTACGAGAAAACCGTAGTACCTATCAGGGGCTCGAGGAACCCTATCAGACCTCCTAACGACTGGTTGGAAAACATCAAGCTCTGATTCTCCCACTAGTTCCGACACATGTTCTTGTGTTAATTTGCATTCTGAACATTTGTCCAGATCTACCACCTTGCCAATAGCTTCCTTCGTAAGGAATTCCTTTTCTAAAAAGATGGCATGTTTGGAGACAACAATCTTTTGTGTCTCCAGATGGTAGAAGGTGTACCCTGAATAATGTTTCTGTTACCCAATGAATTTACACAAGACAGATCTATCTTTCAGTTTGTCTGGATTATGCCTCTTGACATATGCAGGACAACCCCATACCTTTAGATGGTTAAGGTGGAGTTTCTTGCCACTCCATATCTGATATGGAGTTGTCGGCACAGATTTTGACGGAACTGTGTTAAGAATATAGGCAGCAGTCTCTAGAGCATAGCCCCAGAGGGAGGTGTGCAACTTAGTATCACTTATCATGGATCACACCATGTCCAACAAAGTGCGATTCCTTCTCTCAGATACACCGTTATACTGAGGTGTATAAGGATGTGTGACCTGAGAGAGAATCCCATTCTCTTTTAAATACGTAAGGGATTCTTGGCTCAAGTATTCTCCCCCCAATCAGATCGAAGAATTTTAATAATTTTGCCAGTTTGTTTTTCAACCTCGTTACGGTACCCTTTGAATCGCTCAAACGTTTCGGACTTATGTTTCATTAAGAACACATGTCCAAACCTAGAGTGATCTTCAGTAAACGTAACGAAATATGAATATCCTCCTTTGGCTAATGTAGACATGGGTCCACATAGATCAGAATGTACTAGACCCAAGAGTTCATCAACTCTCTCCCATTGTCTTACAAAAGGAGTTTTGGCCATCTTACCTTTGAGACAAGACTCGCAAGTGTCGTATGACTCATAATTCATGAGGACCAAGGACCCCTCTTTATGTAACTTGCTAAGTCTCTTCTCTCCGATGTGGCCTAGTTTACAGTACCAAAGATAGGTTTCATTATAACCCTTACGTTTTTGTGTATTAACATTTAATACAATGTCCTTACACAAAGTGTATACACCATTGTTGAGAGTCCTGAGAGCTAGCAACTTACTATCAAAGAAAATCTTTGTAATATTTTTGTTGATAGTAAAATTATTAACCTTCTTTAGCCAAAGCCGAGACGGAGATAATATTGCATAGGAAATTTGGGATATAGTAACATTGCTTCAGAAGAAATTTAGCTCCTCTAGCCAATGTGTGTATGACATCTCCCACGGCTACAGCAACTACATTTGTTGTGTTACCGACTTGGAGAATGACCTCATTCTTTTCGAGTCTTCTATTAATTCTCATTCCCTGTAACTGGTTACATATGTGAGAGCCTGCACTGGTATCTAATACACATGCATTAGAAGTTACGAAAAGAACTATACTTTGTATAACCATTACAGATGTTAGTGTATTAGCCTTCATTTTCTCCCTGTGCCCCCGTATATTCTTTGTGTCTCTTACCCCGTCGTTATTATTATAACTAGTTGATTCTTTCTTATCTTGGATATATTTAATTTTACTCGTCATGCTGCAAAGAATAGAACTCCTAACATTAGCATGTGTTCAAAATTTTTAAATATAATAAGATTGGTTTTTATCCAATTATATTCTTCCTCTATTTTGGTGAACATTTTAAAGCCATAATAATGAACAAATTTTAATAAAATTTAGTGGGAAAGGGAACCAATCACCCTGAGCCTCACAACCTTGTGTTGACTCAATAAGTTGCCTAATTCTGTGATCGGTAGATGACTCTTCATCAATCACATCGTATGTGATTCCCTTATCTCCCTAATCACTTATGACCTTGAGTTGACTCAACAAGTCATAATGACTAGTCTAGTCTGACCCTTACTTTCTTGTTCAGTCCTAACTTATACCGACGCTTGGTTATGTTCACAACGCGACGGGTTGGGTTAAGTTGAACTACATCATATGTTGGATGGAATTGGATTCCAAAGAAAAATCATGTTACAGCTTGAGTTGACTCAACAACCATAACATGAATTCCTGGTTTCCAAATTCCAAAAGTAAGGAGGGTTACGATTTATCTTGTAAACGATTTATTAACGTATTTGACTAGATATAGTTGACGGTGTTTCATAATAATGATTCACATCCTTGCGGTCCAGCGGACACGGCCAGGGAATTGACTAAGCCAGGGTCACTTACGCCTAGTCAAGCTAGGGTGACCCAGCAAACTTAGCCAAGCACATTGACCGGTATCATAGTCCATTGAAGGTTGCTGGTCATTTATATGCGTAACTATCAACTAATGGCTTTTATGAATACTATTTAATCCTTATCAACTAGTGGATCCCAAAAATTCAAAATTTTATGGATTTGTTTAATGACTTTATTAGGTCCTTATCAACTATAAGGATTTGAGTCAATATGCCGCTACCTTAATCGTCCATTAGGCATTAATTTTTTTAATAGATAGCAGAAAAGATCTAAAAATTATCTTATAATGATTAGAAGATTTTTAATGGCTAACCTAACAAGGTATTTAAATTTTTGATTATCAAATAAGCAAGAAAATTAAACCATTAAACGTCTTAAGATCATCATATGACTTAAAGGTTTTAATTATCACATAATTAACATGCATATCATATTCATTGCAGCATTAGAACAAAGTAGACATGGCTCTGATACCACTGTTGGGATTTTCAAGGTCACTTAGGGCATATATTCTAGCCCGTCCTAAGTCGGACGAACAAAAATATAAAAGAAGCAGCGGAAAAATATTATTAAACTCTTTAATAAAAGCTACCCTAAGGAAACATGCTCCCTAGCCAGGATTATCTACTGACTCGGGTTGGGTCTGACCAACCCGAGAAAGGTCTTAACTACTGCAAAATATGAAAGGCATAATAAAAGGACTCACCCGGAATCTTACCTTGGTTCAGGCAAGATGTACTGCACCGAATTCTCACATCGCGCCTCGAGCTGAACCGCTTTTCGGACTGCACGGTGCCTCGCCTCAAGTTGAACCGCCTCCCTAGCCACACCGCACCTCCGAGCCGATCACTTGGCAAAGAAAGTTTCTCTTAAACAGACCCACACCAGAGATTTCTGGATCAGATCCAAACCTCATCGTAGTCTTGCTAGGACCCGACTGGAGGATAGAAAGAACTAAAGAGGAAGAATGATTTAAGTCTAGATCGTGCGAGCTCAAAAATCAGGAGCTTCATAAATTGTAGACTTGGTGCAGGTTTCAATGAGGAGGGCTAACCCCTATTTATATAGGGAGCCGGCCCCTCCCCTCTAACCACGAGCAATGTGGGACAATAATATGGCGTAATAGGGTTGATTTCATAAGAAGTCCAAACTTCTAAACTCCACCATAAATCAACTTCTGAGTTTCGACTTTCAAACAACCCGTCAAATCGAAGACCTCGAGACAATGATCATATAGGGAAAAACAGAATCCAATTCCGATTTCATTTGACCCCTCAATTGTCAAAAATAAACTCCAAATCATGTTTTCGCAAAAACTAGCACAAACCTCCTATTTCCTGGCGGGTCTGACCTGCCAGGTGCGAGTCAGACCTGCAAGCCCAATAAGGGCCTTTCCTTAGCTGTTTTTACATTTCTGGGCTCGTTAGAGCTCCGATTTGGACGCGGTTTCTGTTTGTGGATTTCTCAGGAAGTCCCCTTCATTTCCATGCATCTAAGTCAATATAATACCAAGTATTAATATGTCCCAAATGCTAAACTCTTTATCTTTTCATCTAACAATTGACTTGTGAGTTTAATCATTCCTTTGCATCGAATGCATTCCTCTTTAACGATCTTCCTATTACTAAGACATGAATACTACTCGGTGTGAGACCATACAGCCTAACCCTACTACAGGTTGAGAATCGAAGTCCTTAGACGACAATAACCACGAGCAGCAGGTGTCATCCCTGTTTCAGCATCATAATTACGTGATTGACTTCGTCGACAAAGTGTTGTCGGGATCACTCTGACTGTGTCCGTGATGAATACCGCAGTTTTAGTCCCTTTGTCTTGACTATGTCACTTACGTAGCCTAGGGTATGGAACACTATCAACCCTACTACCTTGCACTGGCCAGTGTCCTTCGGTCTCTGGTACATTCATGTTGTACATCCTACAACATACCTTGGCCAAGGTTTTACCAAGAGCCATACTGAGCCTGCGACACTAACTTCCCATTAACGTAGGAGACGAATCCTATCTTGATCATTACTCACCTCGTATGCTTCAAGTGTCACCCAACCAAAGACCTTTCAGTAGGCATTGCCTTGAAGCTAGATCATATATGTAAGCGACACTGTTCATGCACAACTTCGTACAATGATCTCAAGTCCTAAGGACCAACTTGCCTATCATCACTAAGAGTTATAAATGACAGTTAGTTAATGTTTATCAATTTTATAACTGTTGGTTTGGGTCATTGATCGGCCCCGGATATACACCCGGAGAATGATTGTAGTTTTACCGCAAGCGCACGGTCAAGTGGCGAGCGGGTATCGAACACGAGGAGGTGGTGTTGGTTCCAATCTATCCTAGGTTGGCTCGACTACGAATGTTTTATTGGTGGAGATGGTTATGGTATGATGTAATGACAATGGTGATGGATGTCGGTGTCAGTGATAAAGATGTTGGGTAAAATATCGATTCAAATTCAATACCATAAAAGTGTCTAGGGCTAGGGAATCCCCACTACGGATCGTCATTCATCTCTGTGAATTGCGAATCTCAATGTTGCAAGACTTGAATTGAGGTGAACTAGTCGTAACTAAATAGGGAACCAAACTCATGCTCTCTCGCTATTGCCGGTCTATAGCGACCTAGATTAGGGCCCACTCTCGTGCAAACCCTAACCTAAGCCACTAGCATTAAGATCGACATCATCGTTCAATCGCCCCTCAAGACCACTCTCGTGCAAACTCGAGTTACGATCTAGATTGTGATAGCTCGTATTCGTCCAATCTCTTGCAAACGAATATAGGTGTAGATTTGTAATAAAAATGCTAGTTTTGGTCCAATCTCTTGCAAACCAAGTCTAGTGGATTTCGATTATAAATCTAATTCGAATATCTAGGCCTTCCCATCGAGAGGAATCCAATCTCTTGCAAACTCCAAATCGATAGAAATTCCTAGCTATCCGTAATAAATAAATCACAACCTAACCTTCTATCAATTCTAGCAACAAATGAATTCATTCATCACAAATCTGAAATTAGATCCATAGGGTTCATCCCCATGCCCTAGAACAACGAATCTACTCAAGCATAGCAAGAACGATATAGGAACCAATAAAAACCATTGCTTGCATATAAAAGGATATCAAAACAAAGATTCAAATAATCAGAACAAAGATACTTAGCTTTGATGAAAAATTTCAATCCCAATACAAGCTTTTAGATCCAAGAGGGGGCCTAGGGCATGGCCGAACCTCTAAAAATTCTTTAAGAAAACATCATGGGAACCCCCTCTAATGACGGCTACAACCCTCTTAAATAGCCCCCAAAACCCTAACAAAACTGCCCAAAAACCCTCTGAAACCCGTGCCCAAAACTGAATCTGCGCGTAACTTAAATTCTGCGCCAGTCGCCACTCGGCCGAGTGGAAAGCTCACTCGGCCGAGTGGGAATTCCTACAGAATTTCCAGAAAACAGCACTCTGTCAAAAACTGGCAAAAACTGGTCACTCGGCCGAGTGGGAATCTTACTCGGCCGAGTGACACTGACATGCGAATTCCAGCACTGCAGCATCGACTTGCAGAAATTCCCCAGATTTCATCTGACCTCCGATTGACGTGTTCTTGGTGGCGTTGGAACCGTCATGAAGTCTATTATCATAAAAAATATGAGAAAAATACTTTGACATCTGGAATGATAGCAAAATGTAAAAGAGTAGAATGCTGTCTGAAAATCTAGGCGCTCGTGTCATCGGCTTCACTCGGCCGAGTGGGATTCTTCACTAGGGCGAGTGGACTTCTCTACTCGGCCGAGTAGGTCTTCTAATGTTCTCCCTAGAATTCCAGAGAGTCGACTTTGATTTCTTTCAGAAGTCCTGACTCACTCGGGCGAGTGGCGATCTCTACTCGGCCGAGTGGATGTAACCACTCGGTCGAGTGCATTGTGGCTCAAGATCCCTTCGTATCAGTTGTACTCGGCTGAATGCACTTCTTCACTCGGCCGAGTGGGCTATGTTACTCGACCGAGTGGCCTATTTCTGGAGTCAACTCTTCTTCTCCTCGCCTCTTCATCGATTCTGTCGATTTCCTTCTTCTTCCACTCATCTTCCAGCACCGTTAGCTCCTCGATAAAGCCATGGGCGATGCTCCGGTACATGTGCAAGTCCTTTAAGCTCATTTTTGCTCCCGATTGCTCTATATTTCCTAAAATCCGACAAAAATAAGAAATAGTGAAAAGTAACGCAATATCGTCGAATACTCGTGAAAATCGCAATATGAGCAATCGAAATGGCGTGAAAACATGCAGAAAAAAGGTATAAAATATGGAGCGATCAGTCGTTCAATGGACTCACTCTCTAATGAGCACCTGTGTATTATCTCCGACTTTACCAAGTCGCATGATTATGAGACCAACAAGACACAGACATAATGATCTGTCCGATGTGTCGATATCCCTATCTCGACGCATCTATGACCACGAACACTTTAAGACTCAAGTTTCTAATGGTCAGACATTTCTCATAAATGGGATCTCTATCTCGAAACATGTATGGCCTTACTACGAGTCTAAGGAAATTATTTTAGCAACATATAAAAGAGGATTACTCAGATAATTGATACCAGAAAGCATACTTTCATTTTTGAACAAGATGTTTACATAGATAAATTGCCTCGAGGGCATACATCTCTCAACACAACATATATGCATGCTCCCCCTATTTTCATGCTCCTCCTTGAACACATATTCATTGAGCACATATTCACATTATTCATTAGGCACATTACGTATTAAGCACATCATTCAACCAAATATTCTCAATATTCTCCCCCTTTTGTTATCATCAAAAGTGTACAATGAAGTCAATATCATATCACATGCAAAAAGAGAGGATTATAACCTAAAGCAAACATTTGCATGTAGTCATTCTTAGAATAAGCAAGTTAGATCCAATGAAAATTATAACAAAGACTTCTACACCATTGTGTAAGTGTGATGATTAAACATTGAAGCACATATGTAGAACTTTCACGAAATTCAACCAAAACTAATCCATTTATCCATGTAACATGATATCATCTAGGATTGATTTTCCCTTCTCATTAAAAATGAGTTCAAGGTACCACACCCAAAACATAGCCTATGAGTACTCTTAGATGTGGGGTGGCATTGCTTGACGAGTATAACACCAACGCTAACGTTTACTCTTAAAGCTTATGTTGGATACTCGTGGGTAGTGATGTTGCCATGGATCTTATCCATTTTTCATACGGAGCTCTTTTCATTCTTATATATATACTAGTCATTGCCTATGCCCATAGGGCACGGTTTATTTAATGGCTGAGTGTCCGTGCCTGTGCCCATAGTGCCCCCCAAACCAAATTTCAAGTTTTCCCAAATTACAAGTTTTCCCCCAAATTTAAGTTTTCCCCCAAAATTTAAGTCCCCCCAAAATTGTCATTGCCACCTAGGACAAACTTGCCATGCAGGACAAAGTTTTGTCTTAGTAGGATAAGATTCAAAATCTTCATGTTTTATAGAATAGATATCCAAATTCTCTTATCCAATTTCTCATGTCCGAATTCTCTTATCCAATTTCTCTTGATAACATCCCTCTTTTATATCATATATATATATATATATATATATATATATATATATATATATATATATATAGGAAAGTTAGTGAGCATCTTTATTAAAATAAAAAGTCAAATAGAGTACAAAAGTGGCAGATCGAAGGGAGTGAATGTCAGAGAGGGGAGAGGGCACAAGCGCCGTCACCCTCTACTGGCACAACCACCTTCACTACCGATATGTACAAACTCTCATGAAAAGAAGATCTATCCTGTATCCCTGAATTCCCATCTATTCATTGCCAGTGTAGCTTCTATTGATTCTGGTTCCTGGTCCCTTAAAATAGTCCTGATGTCAGCTGCAATGTCTTCAAAGAGTACCGTCATTGGCCTTTTGATGCCCTCAAAAATTCTTTTATTCCGTTCTTTCCATATATGCCAAACTATAGCTGAGAGCGCCGTTTTTGCCAGAATACTTAGAGTCTCCTTCTTGGTATAATGCAATAAGAAATAGTCTCCTACTTGAGCGAGATGGGGGCCAATAGGGTCTGAGATACCCAATTTCAGAAGACTTCTCTTTAGAATATAACTTGTGTACTCACACTCGAAGTATAAATGATTAATATCTTCAATAGAACCCAAGTTGCAGAGGCCGCATCTTAAATCAGCAGTAAAATCCCACGTCTGCATTTTTTCTTTCGTCAAGAGCTTCCCAATGAAAGCTCTTAGGAGTGACAACGCCATTTTGGGCACAGCTTTATTGAACCACACAAGTTTCGCATATGGAAATCTATCACCTCTTTGCCTAGTAATTTCCCAGGCATCTGAGAATTTAAACAAAGGACCTTTCGCCCATTCCCATGAATCTGGTCCTGGCCCCAGACTAATTTGCTGAAGCAATGGCCGAATGTTGATTATTTCCGAGTTATGCTCCCAATCTGTCCCATTCCAATAATCCGAGACTTTCTTGTCTCTAGCATCTTCTGAGACATCATATGAGTCTATTAGAGGTCCAATATGCAACCAATTATCATGCCAAAACAACGTTGAAGTGCCATCCCGAACATGCCTCTTAATCAAAGATTTAGAAAATCGTCTGTAATGCAACAAGAATTTCCAAGTTCCCGACTGTGTAGCCTTCCCTTTTGCTGCAAAGAAATGTGATGTATCATTGAAGTTGTTCCTCATATAATTTGCACATAGCCCATCACCCGATAACATGCGCCATGTAAGTCTTACTCCTGCAGCCATATTAATATCAGGTAGGAGACGAAGTCCTACTCCCCCCTCATCTTTAGGAGTACATTTCCTTCCAGGCCCAAACACGAGACGTTCCCCAGATAAATTTCCTGCAGGCTGAGGTGATAGTGCACAAAATAGTTTTAGGGATGCGATATACTTGCATCCAAAAATTTAACATTCCATAAATGACCGTTCTGACAAGCTCAATACACCATGGAATGGAAAGCATAGTGGAAGTCCAATCCAGTAATCTCTTCTTACATTTATCCACAAGTCTGCTGTACATGGAGGAATTTGGATAATTGGAAGAAAGAGGAAGCCCGAGATATGTATTAATGGAAGAGCCTATTTTTATCCCCAGCTGAGTCGCCAATTCAATAGGGTTTTTAGTACCCTTACTGAATATTGCGATACTTTTTTCCCAATTTATTTCCAAACCTGTGAGATCGAAAAATTCCTCCAGTAACAATTTAAGGCCAGAAAAGGAGCATCTATTTGCCCGACAAAATAACAGCAAGTCATCAGCAAACAGAAGATGAGATATTACTCCCACACGTCTCATAGGCTGAATAATATGAGCAGACATAGACTTTTCAATAAGCAAAGAAAAAGCTTCCATGGTGAGCACAAAAAGATATGGGGATAGGGGGTCTCCTTGCCTAATACCTCTATTTCCCTCAAAATACCCTGCGGGAGATCCATTTATCATTACTGAAAAAGTTGGGGTGGAAATGCACTCTTTGATCCAACCAATAAACCTCTTGCCAAACCCCATTCTATGCAGGATGTAATAGATGAATTCACGATTTACGCTATCAAAAGCTTTTCGTAAATCTAATTTCAAGCAGGCCCTGGAACCCATTGGGTTACTGTAATCTCTTATCTGCTCATGAGCAAGAAGGGCACAATCCGAGAGTAATCTTCCCTTCAAAAAAGCGGACTGATTTGGGGAAATGAGGTCATGAATAAAAAATTTCAGCCTATTACAGATTATTTTGCTAATAACCTTATAGGTAACATTGCAGCACGCTATGGGTCTGTAATCACCTAGACAAGAGGATGTAGTACTTTTGGGTACGAGGGTTAGATTTGTGTGATTAATGGGATGCATGATAGACCCTGAACGGAAAAAAGAATGAACAGCATCTGAAAGAACTGTACCTATCGTGCTCCACCCATGCTGAAAGAATAGAGAAGTGTATCCATCAGGCCCAGGGGATTTATCAACCCCTATTTGGAAAACAACTTCTTTGATTTCTTCGTCAGAAATAGTGCGTTCTAGCCAGATTGCCCCACCTGGAGCCAGGATATGCTTGGAGACTAATTTCGGGAAAACATTCCAATAGGTTGATTGATTGTATAAAGAATTGTAAAAATCTGGAGCAGTGCTTCTGATGTCTTCATAAGTAGAGTTTTGTTTCCCATCCGCATCAACTAAGTGGCCCAGGTTATTGTGACTTTGCCTTGATTTCATTGTCGTGTAAAAAATTTTTGAATTCTTGTCTCCCAAAGAGAGCCAATTTTGTCGGCTCTTTTGTCTCAACATATCTTCTTCAATCCCAATAGCAGATGCCAATTAATTAGTTAATTTCCGTTCATGAATTTGCAGCTTAATATCTGAATGTAGAAGAGGATCAGCTCGCACTTCTTTGAGGGCCGCAGAACACTGTTTGATGGTTCCTTCAATCTTGCAATTTTTTGCCCAGCTTCTAAGCCCGCACTTCAGATTCCGCATCCTGACCACTAATCTGTGCATAGGAGATCCCACAATATCAATCCCCCAGTATGTTTCAAGTATTTCCTGATACCCGGCCATTGATGTCCATGCATTAAAAACCCGGAAGGGTTTTGGGGTTGAAACCATTCTAGTATGCAACTTAATAAACATTGGCCTGTGGTCACTCATGTTTGAGTCTAAATACTCAACAAAAGTGTTTGGAAGCAAGTCAATCCAGTGGCTATTACAATGCATGCGGTCTAACCTTGCCATAATTCGTCTCGAGCCTGTTCTCTGATTGCACCAGCTATATGGATCTCCCACGCTTTTGATGTCAGCCAGCTTACATTTGGTTACACAGTCATTGAATTCATCCAGCAATCTAAAATCACAAAGCCGTCCCCCCTTCTTCTCCTTGGTGTAGCGAATACAGTTGAAGTCTCCCCCCAAGAGCCACGGTTCCCTTCCAATTGCCGCATCATCAGCTTCAAGAAGACCCCACATGAGATGTCTCTCACTCCGCAAGTTTGAACCATAAACTGCAGAAATAAACCCAGAAAGTCCACCTGCATTATTGCATCTAAAAGTGATATGCTGTGAAGAAATAGTATGCATTGTCGCTTGCCACACACTATCCATGCCCACCAAAATCCTCCCTCCTGAGTGCAAGGAGAAGTTGTCAAATATTCTCCAGTCTTTGGGAAAACAAGTTCTCCATTTTCATCTGCCTTCCTTCAGCTTCGTCTCAATTAAAATCACCACCGACGGCTTAAGAAATTGAAGCCTATCACGTAGGTCTCTCCTTCTCACGGAGTTATTAAGACCTCGTGTATTCCACACAAAGATGCTACTCATTAATTACAAGTTTGGTTTGGCTTCCCCAAAGCCCCCTCCCTGAGTCTTGCACTTTTCCTAGTGTTCCCCATTATCGTTTCCTGAGGAGTATCCTTCCTGCCATGCATCTCCTTAACCAGCCTCACTCCTTCAGATACTTCAGATAGCCATTCTGGGTTTACGACCACAATAGGATTTGGCGCCGGGGTATTGGCTGCCGCCTGTGCCAGGAATACCTCTCCATCCGATGGGTTCCCCTTTAATATGTCATCATCTCTATTAGAGCCTTCTCTGCATGAAGTCGCATTGTATATGGAACCTTGTTTCTGTAGCTCAGCAGTATTCTTAGGGGGCTTGTTAGTCATCTCCGTGGCAGTAGAGGTCATCTCCGGCATTTCATCTGCCGCCTGCGTTGGTGGGTTAGCACTACACTTAGAAAGATTACTCACTTCCGTTGGTAGGTTAGCATTACTCACTGCCGTTGACAATTGGTTTGAAATTAGGACTTCAGTAACAACTGTGTCTGTACTGCTTCTTATATCATGGTCAGCCTCAATCCTAGTTAAACATACCCCTGGACTAGTGATTCCTTTGTAGTTCCTCTTATCCGTTTCCACCGTAGCACTGTTAGACTGAGATGTCTCCCCTCCTCCCTGGCTACTCATTATATTCACATCTTCCTTAGAGACAGATACATGATCGCCATCTCCATTTTGTTCCAAGTCTTCCCCTTCAGCATTTGGGTTATCATCCAATTTATCTCCGGACACGCCCTTTTGGATTGAAGGGAGCTTCCCCGAGTCAGGACATTGAGTATTTGAGTGACCGAAGCATATGCAATTAGAGCAATGTGGTGGTTCGCCTTCATTAACCCCTATACGAACTTTGGATCCGTCCTCAAGCACCACCTCTACGTAGCTTGGAATTGGCTGTTTAGCACTTATTTCAACTAGGCATCGAGCATACGAAGTTCGCTCCAGCTTGGCTGTAAGTCGATCCAAACACAAAGGTGCACCAATTACCGACGCAATAATATTGAATATCTCCAGTGTCCACATGGCTAATGGTACCCCATGGAGTTGAACCCACACTGGGACAACCGATAGTATGTCCCTCGCATGTTTAAGCATTGAACTACATCGCTGCAGCACCACAAGCCGCCCATCAAAGAGCCAAGGGCCTCCATGCAATATCCTCTCACATTCCTTTTCATCCTCAAACTTAAAATAGAAAAATCCATTTTCACGGCTGTATATCTTCAATCCCTTCTTTATAAACCAGAGCCTATCCGTCCAAGCACGGATCTGTCCAAAATATGGGATGTCCCCAACCACATACCCAACTAGGGTGCATCCCCATTGTGCAGCCCCTCTCGCCAGAATAGTATTAGAAATCTTGGCAACTGATGTTCCCTCTTCATTCAAACTAGGTGGAACATATTCCATTGATAAATTAGAGTCATACGTGCGTCTATTAGCACACTTATCCGCCCACGACTGTTTGGCAACCGTCGTATCAATGGTTATATTCAGCTTAGGTCTAACGGGCAATTTATCAAACACCCTATGTGCATCCAATCCTACCCGATTGATGGTTGGAATTCCTTTAACAGCTGCTCCCCTATACCCACCCAAGGGATTCTTACCTTTGTGGAGGTGTCCTGTACCTCCTTGGTTCCTGATGCCTCCCAATCGCAAGTTATGCTTATGCCTACTGGCAATTTGCCATCCACTTGAAGCCACAACTTTCACTGAGTCCATAACTCCCTTCCCATGGTTGACATCATCTCGAACGTGCCTGCTCTCATTAGGGCCAGTTATCTCCGTGCCTGCCTTCTCAGTAGGGCCGGTTGAAAGAGTCACCGTGCTAGCCTTCTCATTAAGGCCACCCCTACTTGAAGATGCCTCGAGCCCAAAGCCCCCTGGGATCTCCTTACTTGTGATAATTCCGGCTGAATCCGACGTGATACCGCCGCCAGTTGAATCTCCAGGATCACCCAAAGTAGGGCTTACGTGAGATGCGAACCCCATCTTTATATATATATATATATATATATATATATATATATATATATATATATATAATTTTTTTTTTCAATTCAATTCTTTTGAGATCTATTTTTTATCCAAGGCAAGACATCATATCCCTTAGATTTTCAGTTATTTTTCATCCTACATTCACTTTCCAATATTTCATAAAAGATATCTCCAAATGTACAACAACATTTAATACTTGTGAAAGTGAAAGAGTAGGTGTAGAAATCGAATTTTTCTAATCCTTGAACAAGTCATGGTTATTTAGAAAATCAAACATGCACATGTAGCTATAACAATAATACGTCAATTTTTACATGGATATGAATGTCATTCATTAATACCAATTTAATGATTCAAGAGAAAGATACACATTAAGCACCATTTTTATAGCTTTTTGTATTTTTCATTTTTTTGTTTTGTGTTTATCAAGAACTAAAGCATCCTAACAAATGAACTAGCACACAAACAAATGAACAAGCACACAAACAAAAACAAATCAAGCACACAAAAAGCTATGAAGGTATTCATTACGCTCAATCAAGAAAACATACCTTTGCGATGTCGTTTTGCTAATGAACTTTTTAATGAAATGCGACGTCCAATCCATAGTTCCTCCCCACTCAATATTACCTACACGGAAGATATTATGTGTGACATTGGAATCCAACAAGGTCCATTCACATTAGTCATCAAACTCTTAGGAACCCAAATTTGTTTAAACTTTATGTTTTTGTTACTATATTTGCAATAATGAGAAGTATGACCAACACAACCACATGTAAAGCACTTTGCATGAATATTTCTAGCTTTTGTTGTCTCAATGTGAACTTTCCTATATTTTGCATTTTCAACACATTTCAAATCATATCCTAGTCCACGCCTATTATTGCCATATATTTGGTTTCCAAGAATTATATCCAAAGATTTTTTTCCCCACACCAAATTTCTTAATGGTCAACTCTTGGTTCGTGACTTTAGATTTCACAAAAGTATTTTCGTTCACAAGCAAAGTGAATTTACTTTGAAAGCTTTCTTGTTTTCATCTTCATTCTTTTCTCATTTTCATCTTTCTTTTCAAAAATCAATCATTTATCCTTTAAGCGCATTTTTAGCATGCACATCTTTTCAATAAGCTCTTTATTTTCAGTTTCTAATTTAACCCATTTTTCTTTACACATGTCATTCTCTTTTAATAAAGTAGGACAATTAAAACATTCAATTTTATCATGCATGCTAGATTATTTCCTTTTCAGCAGATCAATGGTAGAATTATAAGCAACAATTTTATCTTTCATTTTATCAACTCTTTAGCCATATCACAATTTTCTTGTTGCAGTCAAAGTTAGAATTTCTTAAACAATCTACCGTAGGGTCTAAATCTTCAATTTCATCTTGCTTTCCTTCAAAAATTTTCAGAAGTTCAATTTTAGTGCAAGGTTTTACCTCAGCATGCTTTCCCATTAAGTAAAGGGAGGAGAGAGTAGTCTCCTCCTAAGTCGCATCCTCGCTATCATCGTCCCACGTTACTGCCAAAGATTTTCCTTTCTTCTTCGCAGTGTTATTCTTTTCTTATGGACAATTCCTCATAATGTGTCCATGCTTCCTGCATTTAAAACAAAGAGTTTTATTAGTAGTATTCTCACTAATATTCTTAGACACACAAGCATTATTTTTATTTAAGAGAACTTTTCCTCCCTTTCGCTTCCTCTTATTTTGTGTTCTCTTTTCATTGCTGTTGAAAGTATGCTTGCTTCCCTATGTTATCTCCAACGTCCTCCATATATACTGTGTAGAAGTGCAATGTGAGATATGACTAAATATTTTTCTATCTAAACCCCACAATAATATGTCCATTGCTTTAGCATTCATAGCACACACATTTCTAGCATCCAAATTACTTTCATGCTTAGAGATTTTAGTATATCAGTTTTCAATAATCTGCCAAGTATTAAAATCTACGGATAATAAATAAACTTTCATCCTAGCCTTCCAGTAGATATAATCTTGTCCACTAAATAGAGGAGGTCGTTCTATTGACATGCCTTCAGCAAAAAATAAGTTTGGGGTATTCATGATTTCTAAACTAGATCCTTTAACCTGCTCTAATATCACTTGTTAGATCTGGATCTAAGCCTACACGGGAGGGGGGTGAATATGCTAATAAAAATTCTTCGAGAACACATGCAATTATCAACACAAATAATCCGATGCAAAGAAATTAAAGACAATCACACAGGCACCGATAGATTTACCCTGGTTCGGTCGCACCAACGACCTACTACAGCCCCAAAGACGATACTATCATTAATATGTCAAGGGTAGAACAAAAGTGCTACGAGCACTGACTCTACGCACACCAAGTTTGTACCGCACTCACCAAAGTACCAAACACTATTAATCTAGTAAATGCTCTCTCTTGACTACCCCCGACTAGTCAAGACCCTTTTGTCTAGCACCGACTAGACAAGACCCCAAAAGAATGAATAAGTAACCTACAAAGATCAACACACTAGTACACGAATATAAATAAATATGGAGTTCAGAAAATCTCAGTTCGTGTAGATGTCGTCGTCTCTGTCATTCAACGCTGGTCAGAACTTGTCTGACAGGATGTAGTCGTCTATCCCAAGTCGTGGCACCCCCAAGATGTTGCGGCCTCCTTCGTTGGCTTTGAAGATTATGGCTATGGAGAGAGAGACCCTTGAAACTTGCGACAATGGTGTTGAAGGGGCTTGCAACTTGCGGCAATGGTGTAGATGGACTCCTCTTTTGCAACTTGTGGCCTTGATATGCTTCCATTGGGAACTTGCGGCAAGGGGTGGAAGCTAGCATAAAAACTTGAGGCCTTGTGGGATGGAGAGCTCTTGGATGTTGCGCAATGGAGATGAAATCTTGAAGCTTGTTGAAGATGGACCCCTCTTTATATGTTGCGGCCTTGGCGAGGATGGACAACCTTGGAAGTTGTGGCCTTAGGAGATGGAGCACTCTTGGTACTTCCTTTGATGTTGCGCAATGGAAGATGAGCTTGAAGCTTGGAGATTGCGGCAATGGGATATTGCTTGGATAGCTTGTGCAATGGAGGAGAAGTGTCTTCCTTTGGATGGTTGCGCAATGGAGAGGAGATAATGCTTGAGGAGCTTGCGGCTAGGGAGAATTGCAATGGATGCTTGTGGCTATGGAGGTGTGTTCTTGGCTTAGGGATGCTTGCCGCAAGGTTAGAATTTTAAGCTTGGGTTCTTCCTATCTTTTGGCGGCACATATTCTTTTGGTTGCATCTCTTGCTTCTTCTCTTTTGGAGAGGGTTTATATAGGAGAGGGAGAGGATCTTTGACTCATGTAGAATCCCATAGATTAATGAGATTGGATGGAATCATAACTTGAATAGGATTTGAAATAATTATATGGAAGATCTCTTTCAATCCTAATAGGAAATGAAATAGGATTTGGAATTTGTATTGGATTCGGAGAGGATTTGAATTTGAATGGCAATGGGATTTGAATAGGATCTCATGTAATCACAAATTTATTTGCATGAGATTTGGTTCAATCACTTTTGATATGAATGTGATCTCTCCTTATCTCTCCATATTTGAACAACTCCTCTTTGCAAATGAATTGCAATTTTCTCCATTACTTTGACTAAGTCTTTCTTTGAGTATTTACGAGCTTGCCACTCCTGAAAACACTTAGCGCACACATCAAATTATTCACACACGTTTGGTATCATCAAATACGAAGTCATCGATCGTTGTATCCAACTACACGTTGTATCCAACAATCTCCCCCTTTTGATGATGACAAACCAATATAAGATTTGAGCAATGATGATCCAAATAATATCATCGTGACATGTGTGTGTGAAGTGTGATGATGGAGGCAATAATAAAAGTACAATGATGAGTAATGATGTTCAACATATATGCATGATCCCCCTATATTCGTGCTCCTCCTTGAACACATATTCATTGAGCACATATTCACGTTATTCATTAGGCACATTACGTATTAAGCACATCATTCAACCGAATTTTCTCAATATTCTCCCCCTTTTGTTATCATCAAAAGTGTACAATGAAGTCAATGTCATATCACATGCAAAAGGAGAGTATTATAAACTAAAGCAGACATTTGCATGTAGTCATTGTTAGAATAAGCAAGTCAGATCCAATGAAAATTATAACAAAGACTTCTACACCATCGTGTAAGTGTGATGATTAAACATTGAAGCACATATGGAGAACTTTCACGAAATTCAACCAAAACCAATCCATTTTTCCATGTAACATGATATCATCTAGGATTGATTTTCTCAATCTCATTAAAAATGAGTTCAAGGTACCACACCCAAAACATAGCCTATGAGTACTCTTAGATATGAGGTGACATTGCTTGACGAGTATAACACCAATGCTAAAGTTTACTCTTAAAGCTTATGTTGGATCTTAGCGGGTAGTGACGTTGCCATGGATCGTATCCATTTTTCATACGGTGCTCTTTTCATTCTTATATACATATATAATTTTTTCAATTCAATTATTTTGAGCTCTATTTTTTATCCAAGGCAAGACACATCATATCCCTTAGATTTTCAGTTATTTTTCATCCTACATTCACTTTCCAATATTTCATAAAAGATATCTCCAAATGTACAACAACATTTAATACTTGTGGAAATGAAAGAGTAGGTGTGGAAATCGAATTATTCTAATCATTGAACTTGTCATGGTTATTTAAAAAAATCAAACATGCACATATAGCTATAGCAATAATACATCAATTTCTATATGGATATGAATGTCATTCATTAATAGCAATTTAATGATTCAAGAGAAAGAGACACATTAAGCACCATCTTTATAGCTTTTTGTGTTTTTCATTTTTTGTTTTGTGCTTATCAAGAACTAAAGCATCCTAACAAATGAACTAGCACACAAACAAATGAACAAGCACAAAAAAACAAATCAAGCACACAAAAAGCTATGAAGGTATTCATTACGCTCAATCAAGAAAACATACCTTCGCGATGTCGTTTGGCTACGGAACTTTTTAATGAAATGTGACGTCCAATCCATAGTTTCTCGCCACTCCATCTTACCTATACAGAAGATGTTATGTGTGACCTTAGAATCTAACAAGGTCCACTCACGTTAGTCATCAAACTCTTATAAACCCAAATTTGTTTAAAATTTATGTTTTTGTTACTATATTTGCAATAATGAGAAGTATGACCAACAGAACCACATGTAAAGCACTTTGCATGAATATTTCTAGCTTTTGTTGTCTCAATGTGAACTTTCCTATTTTTGACTTTTCAACACGTTTCAAATCATATCCAAGTTCACGCCTATTATTGCCATATATTTGGTTTCCAAGAATTATATCCAAAGATTTTTTTCCCCACACCAAATTTCTTAATGGTCAATTCTTTAGATTTCAGAAAAGTATTTTCGTTCACAAGCAAAGTGCATTTACTTATGAAAGTTTTCTTGTTTTCCTCTTCATTCTTTTTCTCATTTTCATCTTTCTTTTCAAAATCAATCATTTTTCCTTTAAGCGCATTTTTAAGCATGCACATCTTTTCAATAAGCTCTTTATTTTCAGTTTCTAATTTAACCAATTTTTCTGTACAAATGTCATTCTCTTTTAATAAAGTAGGACAATTAAGGTATTCAGTTTTATCATGCATGCAATATTTTTCCCTTTTCAGCAGATTAATGGTAGAATTACAAGCAACAATTTTATCTTTCATTTTATCAACTTCTTTAGACATATCACAATTTTCCTGTTGCAGTTCAAAGTTAGAATGTCTTAAGCAATCTACCGTAGATTCTAAATCTTCAATTTCATCTTGCATTCCCTCACAAATTGTCAGAAGTTCAATTTTAGTGCAAGATATTACCTCATCATGCTTTCCTATCAAGCAAAGGGAGGAGTGAGTAGTCTCCTCCCGAGTCTCATCCTCGCTATCATCGTCCCACGTTACTGCCAAAGATTTTCCTTTCTTCTCCGCAGTGTTATTCTTTTCTTGTGGGCAATTCCTTATAATGTGTCCATGCTTCCTGCATTTAAAACAAAGAGTTTTATTAGTAGTATTCTCACTAATATTCTTAGACACACAAGCATCATTTTTATTTAAGAGAATTTTTCTTCCCTTTCGTTTGTTCTTATTTTGTGTTCTCTTTTCATTGCTGCTGAAAGATTGCTCGCTTCCCTATGTTGTCTCCAACGTCCTCCATATATCCTGTGCAGAAGAGCAATGTGAGATATAATTACATATTTTTATATCTAAACCACACAATAATATGTTCATTTCTTTAGCATTCATAACACACACATTTCTAGCATCCAAATTACTTTTAGGCGTAGAGATTTTAGTATATCCATTTTCAATAATATGCCAAGTATCAAAATCTACGGATAATAAATAAACTTTCATCCTAGCCTTCCAGTAGATATAATCATGTCCACTTAATAGAGGAGGTCGTTTTATAGACATGCCTACAACAAAAACTAAGTTTGGGGTATTCATGATTTCTAGACTAGATCCTCTAACCTGCTCTGAAACCACTTGTTGAATTTGGTTCTAAGCCTAGAGGGGGTGTGAGTAGGCTAATAAAAAGTCTTCGAAAACACAAGCAGTTGTCAGCACACATAATCAGATGCAGAGAAAATAAAGACTATCACAGTGGCACAGATAGATTTAACTTGGTTTGGTCGCACCAATGACTACTCCAGCTCCAAAGCAGATACTAGCATTAATATGTCAAGGGTACAACTAAAGCGCTCCGAGCACCGACTCTATAGTCACCAAGTGCGTACCGCACTCACCAAAGTGCCAAACACTATTAATCTAGTAAACGCTCTCTCTTGACTAGCCCCGACTAGTCAAGACCCTCCTGTTTAGCACCAACTAAACAAAACCCCAAAAGAATGAATAAGTAACCTACAAAGATCAACACACCACTACATGAATATAAATAAATATGGAGTTCAGAAAAGCTCAGTTCGTGTAGATGTTGTCGTCTCTGTCGTTCAGCGCTAGTCAGAACTAGTCTGATAAGATGTAGTCATCTATTCTAAGTCGTGGCACCCCCAAGATGTTGCAGCCTCCATCTTTGGCTTTGAAGCTTGCAGCTATGGAGAGAGAGACCCATGAAACTTGTGGCAATGGTGTTGAAGGGGCTTGCAACTTGCGGCAATGGTGTAGATGGACTCCTCTTTTTCATCATATGGCCTTGATATGCTTCCCTTGGGAACTTGCAACAAGGGGTGGAAGCTAGCATAAAAACTTGCGGCCTTGGGGGATGGAGAGCTCTTGGATGTTGTGCAATGGAGATGAACTCTTGAAGCTTGTTGGAAAATGGACACCTCTTAATATGTTACGGCCATGGAGAGGATGGACAACCTTTGAAGTTGTGGCCTTAGGAGATGGAGCCCTCTTGGTACTTCCTTTGATGTTGCACAATGGAAGATGAGCTTGAAACTTGGAGATTGCAACGATGGGATGTTGCTTGGATAGCTTGCGCAATGGAGGAGAAGAGGCTTCCTTTGGATGGTTGTGTAATGGAGAGGAGATGATGCTTGAGGAGCTTGCAGTTAGGGAGAATTGCAATGGATGCTCGTGGCTATGGAGGTGTGTTCTTGGCTTGGGGATGCTTGCCGCAAAGTTAGAGTTTTAAGCTTGGGTTCTTCCTATTTTTTGGCGGCACCTATTTTTTGGTTGCTTCTCTTGCTTCTTCTCTTTTGGAGAGGGTTTATATAGGAGAGGGAGATGATCTTTGGCTCATGTAGAATCTTATAGATTAAGGAGATTGGATAGAATCCTAACTTGAATAGGATTTGAAATAATCATATGGAAGATCTCTTTCAACCACAATAGGATATGAAATAGGATTTGGAATTTGTATTGGATTTGGAGAGGATTTGAATTTGAAAAGAAATGGGATTTGAATAGGATATCGTGTAATCACAAATTGATTTGCATGAGATTTGGTTCAATCACTTTTGATATGAATGGGATCTCTCCTTATCTCTGCATCTTTGACCAAGTCCTCTTTGCAAATGAATTGCAATTTTCTCCATCACTTTGACTAAGTCTTCCTTTGAGTATTTACGATCTTGCCACTCCTGAAAACACTTAGCACACACATCAAATTGTTCACACACGTTTGTTATCATCAAACACGAAGTCATCGATCGTTGTATCCAACTACACGTTGTATCCAACATAGAGAACCTTGCAAGTAGGAGGTTTACACTTTAGTTTTTACTGACCAATAATTATGTTGTGATTGATAGGTACATACTAGGTGTAGTCCAAAGCATGCGAGGGGAGGTGGCAATCAAGATGAAATTTATCTCCTCTGATATCAAAGATTAGTATCACAGAAAGATGATATGGATCATTGTAAATACTTGGCCAAGATAGAATGGATAAACTTATCAGAGTAATAAGTTTGATCCATGGTAAATATGGTATCACATATCCAACTTTTGATATTGAGATGTTATAAGAGTTTGACAGATATTTATACACTAGACATCTTAGCGACATAGTTATGATTAAGAGATCAGATTGCGCGAAAGCCATCGCTGACATGCCTAAGTTTGTGTTGGCAGAGAATCCAACCTTACAGTAACTAGTTAATGATGATTCTAAAATGGGCAGTCTTCATACATAGCTATCGGCATTGTTGTACCTATGACTTAGTCGTAGAGTATGATAAATCACTGTTAAAGTAGGAATCAGGCTTTTAGAGTCTCATAAAGATGATATAATCTTCATGATAAATGAATGAGAAAAACTAAATGCATATGAGATATACATAAGTTAAGTAATTACAATGAGTTATGATTGCTTTAATTGAGAGAGAATAACTCGTCACAAATTTTTATGTAGCAAGCATAAAGTGTTCGTAAAGAGTAACGAACACTTGATTCTTAAAAAAACGAGTAAACCACATTCAAATCAAAGATCAACAATATGTTGAGAGATGTGTGTGCCTTTGGGGCAATTTATCTCTATGTATATGTACAAATATCTTGTTCGATATGAAAGTATGATTTTTGGTACCAATCGTCTAAGTGTTTATATTATGATTACTTCATTAAAATATTTAGGTGATTTCCTTAGACTTAGAGCAAGGTCATGCATGTATCTAAATGAATATCTCGATTATGAGAAGTGTCTGACCGATAGTATCTTAAGTCTAAAATCGTTCGTAGTCGCAGACGTGTCAAGAATAGGATATCGACACATCGAATAGATTATTGTGTCTTTATCTTCACCTAGTAGCAATGATGATGATCTCATTGTCATTCGACTTGGCGAAGCCGAAGAAGGGACACATGTGCTCATTGGAGAATGAGTTCACTGAACGACCCACGAGAGTTATCACATGTTAACATAAACTTATCTGTCAATGATATCTCTCAGTGATGATACACAAGTTGGTCCTTAGACTTGAGGTCATTGTACAAAACTGTATGTGAACGGTGTCACTTAGATCTCCGATCTAGCTTCAAGGCAAGGCCTGTCGAAAGGTCTTTGGTTGGGTGACACTTGAAGCGTGCGATGATAATAATGATCAAGAGAGAATTTGCCTCCCCCGTTTATAGGGAGTTCATGTCGCATGTGTTAGTTCGGTCCTTAGTAAAAACTTTGGCCAAAGTATATTGGAAGAAGTCTAACATTAATAAACTAAAGACCGATAGAGACTAATCGATTTCAAGCTATTAGGGTTGATAGCTGACCATACCCTAGGCTTGACGTAGCGACGTAGTTATGACGAAGGGACTAAAACTGCGACATTTATTACGGACACAATCGGTCCTGACAAAACCCATGTCAATGGGCCGACCACATAATTATTATATCGAAACATGGACGACACTTACTTCTCGTGGTCACTGCCGTCTGGGGTTTCGAGCCCCATATGTACTAAGGTAAGGTTGTAGGGTCTCAAACAGAGTGGGACATTCGTCAATTTATATGTAGGACAAGGGAGATAATGCATATGATGTATGGGAATTTATTAAGACGCAAATGGTTTGCGATATAGGCTTTAGAACATTTATAATGTGGGATTAAATCATATGATGCAAAGGATTTAAATATGTCGTAAAATGTTTGCGAGTATATTTTATAATGAAAAGCATAGAAAATGCCCAAACCGGGGTCCTGTAATGTCCTGGACCCATTTAGCCCGAGTAAGACTCAGGCAAAAGCCCAAAAATGGACTCAGGCAAAAGCTTGGGTATGCGTGGGGGTCACCCCAAGCATGGGATCAACCCCAGACGCACTTGTACTCAAGTCTAGGCTGATGCAAGTAGCCTGGGGTCGAACCCATGCTGTCTGGGTTCATTCCCAGGCGGCTACGCTTGAACCAGACAGCTGCAAGTGGCCTGTATGGAGCCCAGGCAGCCTAGGCTCGAATCAGGCGTGGGCAAAGCCCGCCCAATTTGGGCAGGCTTGGCCCAGCCCGCCTGCCCGCTGCAGGTTGGTGCCCATTACCGGCTGGTACCCGACCTACGTATGGGCCCTACTGGTGGGGCACATGGAATTATTTTGATGCAGATTCAATCTGCACAGTTTTGGGCAGTTTTTGGTGATTTTTTGGAGCGTTATTTGAGTTGTCAAACGAACTCAGAATTGAGCACTATTTTTTCTATGCGTTGACCATTCAGTTCTCTTCAATTTAATATACGATATCGCTTTCGGAGTTCAACGGTAAGGGAGGAAAAATTTGTTAAGGTTTGGCCTTTATAGGGGGACAACTTGTAATTAATTTTTTCCTCTAATTGTATTAGTCCCATATCGGATATTTTGATAGTAGGAGGGGTCAGCTTCCTATATAAATATAAGCTAACTCTCATCCTTGAAACCTGCACCAAGCCTTGGATCAAGAGAGCTCTCAAAAGTTAAGAGCACACCTAGATCAAATATGCCAAAATATTATTCACTCTTTCTCCTTTTTCACTTCTTTGCTCCTGCTCGGGCTCTAGCAAGGTTACAAAGGAGTTCAGATCTATTTAGGAATCTCGACGGAGGAGGATCCATTTGTGGTGAAACTTTATGGAGCGCGTGGTTGACTCCGTAAAAAGGGGATTGCTCGCCTTGGGACACGGTGTGGCTCAGGGAAGCGGTTCAGCCCTAACGTGGGACATTGGTTCATGAGGATCGACGTTCTGCTAACGTGCTGAACAAAGGTATGACCTTTATTATTCATGCGTTTATAATTGCGATAGTTTTATAGATCTTTATTTAGGGGTTGGTCAGTCCCACCCCGGGATAGTAGAGATTCTGGTTAGAGTTTTACTAGGACTTTTTAAAAATAGTTTTAAGTCCTCCGCTGCTTATTTATTTTCGTCGTATGCCTGACTATATCTAGACGTAGATTTTAAGCCCTTAGGATCGTACAAAGTGATATCAGAACTATGGCTATGTGATCTATTATTTTAATGAAATTATAAAATGCATTGGATGCGGCATGTTTCTCTATGAGATGGAGGTTTGATATTGGCAATTAAATTTTTTTGAAATTTCCATATGATGGTTTTATGTTCGAAAAACTGTTTTTAAAAATTAGATCTCTTTTAAATCATGTGATAATTTTAAAAGTAGATCTGGGTAATTATGTGATAATTATATTAGATTAATGCTGCTATGATCTAAATTTTTATGCGATAATTATTTAGATTCCTAATACTTGTTTAGGATAGCCAATAATGATTTAAATGGTTACATGATGATTATTTTGAAAAAATGTTTTTTGAAAGTTAGATCTTCTTTAATTATATGATAATTTAGAGTAGATCTTAGATTATCATGTGATTATTTATTAATGTTGCTATAATCTAAATAAAATTTATTTAGATTCCTAATACCTGATTAGGATATCCATTAATAAAATTAAATTATCATGAAACATAAATTGTTATGTGATAATAATTTTTAACTTCCTAATAATAGTTGATTAGGATTGCAAATACAATAAAAGTTATCAAAATCCTAAAATGTTAGTTTTAGGATACGCCTAGTTAATTAGGATTAAGTAGTAAAGGTGAAACCAAATTAAATCGTTGGTACACATTTTAATAATCGCCATTCTTAAGTCGTCCATGAAATGGTGTCTAGAATCGTTTGCACCTAGGGCTCTGGACCACCCCAGCCTTGACTGGGAATTGTAGTTCTAACCTAGCCAAACCAACCTGGTCGTATTCGACTGGACCAAATTAGAATGCATTTTATCATAATGTGACGCCATCGATTATATTCTAGTCAATTACGTTTAAGATCCTTTTCAGGCTTAGTCGTAGCCCTCCTTGTTTTGGAACTTGGAAACCATGGATTCCTGTTATAGTTGTTGAGCACACTCAAGCTATAACAAGGTTATCTTCTGGAAAACAAATTCCATTAAACATATGCTGTCATTCAGCTTAACCCAAACTGTCGCGTCGTGAACATATCCGAGCGCCAGTGTAAGTTAGGACTGGAGAAGAAAGTAAGAGTCCGACTAGACTAGTCATTATGATTTGTTGAGCACACTCAAGGTCATAAGTGATTAGGGGTAAAAACTGATAAGGGAATCACATACAATTGATGAAGAGTCATCTACTGATCGCAGAGTCAATCAACTTGTTGAGCACACTCAATGTTGTGAAACTCAAGATTGTTGGGTCCCTTTCCCACTAAATATCACTATTCGTTCAATCTCTATGGGTTGAGATGATCGCTAAAATAGAGGGAGAATATATTGAGATAAAAACCATTCTACATATATTAAATTGGACATATGCTAAACTAGGGTAGTTCTACGTTTTATCGTATGAAATCCAAATCATAAAATCCTAAAAGAATAGGCTAACTGGACAAAATTATTTGTTAAGGAATATCAACTCAAAATCCAATTTGATAGACTAAACTATATTCACACTGAACCCTCCCTTGAAGTGTCCTTCTTAGCACTGGCATAATGACAATGATTTCATTGGGCTCTAAATACCAGTACAATAAAAGCATGCTACTTGACACTCATCTCTATGAGTTATATACTCTAGGGGCAGCTTGAACATACTTGTCATGCCCCGCTTCCTATTCTATCGGGAGCGAGGATGCGAATGGGCCCGTGATGTGCTTAAAACAAGGAGTTTTTTCTTTTTCTTTTTCCTCCTCGTCTAAACACAATGGCACGTTTATGAATAAAAACAGCAGGATCTTGTATGCTTATAAGAAATAGTACAAAAGACATTATTACAATACCAAAGCGTCTGAAAGTAAGTACAACATAGGCCTAGTATGGCTGAGTCAACAAAGTACACAAATTACATTATTCCAAGTTTAAAAGTACGGTCACGAAGGTGATATTCTAGTCTTCAGAAGGTAGGTACTCCACGTACTCTTCAAGCGCAAGCTCTACTTCTGCGGTAGTGTCTTCAGAGAACTTACTATCAATACCTGACATACATTTCATAAAACAACAACTGAAATGCCTGTCAGCGAGGTTTACTCGACAATTAATCTCCGCAACAGAAAGGTTAAGCAATTTAACTAAGCCATGCTGAAATCAAGATATAACCATAATCAATGTTTGCATTGTTGATAATCGGTATTCTAACATTGATCCCCATAAATGGGCTTAGTCAAGGTTGGCCAAGTATGTTACTATCCCTGGGTAAGGTGATCCAAAACTTAGGCACAAGCGATTCCAGCCGGCTCAGGGACCAATAATAAGAGCGCCAATTAACAATCACTACTTCATCGATTTAGTCATAACTTTGCAGTCTATCTTGGTGTGAGTACAAAGAAGCAAGTAACAAATTTAATTTGAAAGAGCAATAGAGTTAAATAATTGATAGCGATTTGCAACCTGTAGAAGTTAAAAATTTGAAAGCAATTTGCAACATGTAATGTTATTTGCACCTGTAAGAAGAAGACTGTACATGATATTATAGAAATATTTAGTAACCAACTATTCTAGTGTTAAGTCCATGTCCAAGAGTATGAAACATGACTAAAATATGCCCCGTCATGGGAGCTACCCGTAACTCTACTTGCCAACCACATAGGGTGACGGTCAAGTTACTAACCTTCTTAAGTGGTGAAGGTATTTGTTGGGTGGATCCAGTCACTCCGTAACACTTATGACCATAGACTACCCCAATCCCACGGGTCAAGTCAAATGTCGGGCCAAAGTACGTAGTTTCCATCAGTCGTTCAGTCTGTTTTGTTCATTTGCATCGTATGAAATGCGTACAATTGTTCCATGGGGTCCCATGAGTCCAAACAATAATCTCACAAAATTTCACAACTTTACTATTCAATTTAACAATTATACAAAACGTTGAAACATGCAATTATATTAAGAAATGAGCACAGAAATGACTAAAACAAAGAAAATGAGTATAATTAAGCTTAAAATATTTTTCTAAGGCTACCTGGTATTTTTCAAGATTTTAAAATAATTATCAGGTATTTTTCTTAATTTATATATCTAAAAACGAATTAATAAATTAATAAATTGCTTTTCTCAGTATATTCAAAGATTTATTTAGAACAAACTATATGTCGGAATTCTTCTAACTATGTGTCAAATTGACTGTCTTATCTAGTACTACAACATATATATTTTTCGTACGTCAGTGTACGTGAAAATTTTACGATATAAATTTTTCATACGAAAATAATATAAATAAGTTTTATCTTTGAAAATTTACTGCGAGAGATGTACTTGCTTTTTTGGATGAAACTAGGTCAACGTTCGTTTCGTCGAGCTGGATTTTCTGGCTCTTACTGTGTAATTTTCTGATACATACACAATTTATTATGAATTTAATACGATCTCGTCTTATAAAATATTTACGTAAATACGTAAATACATATAAAATATGTATTTCATTGTGCGTTGCTCTACCAAAACACAAACACTGTGCTTCGTTCATTCTTTTGTGTGCATAGCGACGGACGACGACGACTGGAAGGTGTCGAAGGTGGCGCGGTCGACAAGTGGCGGAGTTCCATGTGACAGCGTGGAGCAGTTGGATTACTGGGCTCCGCTGCGGCTGTTTGGGGTGTCATCGAGGAATGGCGGGGCGGCGGTGGACGTGGGGCGGCATCGACGGAACTACGGCGTGTTGGATACAACGATCAGTGACTTCGTGTTTGATGATAACAAACTCGTGTGAACGTTTTTGATGTGTTTGCTAAGTGTTTCAGGAGTGGCAATGCTGTAAATAAGGGGAAGAACGGAGAAGGTGGCAAACTTATGAATAACCAAGTTGGACTTGGTAAATTGATGGAGAGATAAGGAAAGCATTTTCAAAGCCAAAACAAATCCAAATTTGATTCATTCAAATCCCTTACAAATCTCAATTGAATCCCTATTTTTTTAGTGCATTGGTTTGACTCAAACTCACCCACATATTCATATATAAACACCCCCTAAAAGGAGAGAATGAGTATGCGGCCACAATTAAAAAACCTAGCATGAAAATTTCCAACGCCGTAAGGTAACTTGAAAAAACCCTAATATCATGTCTTTGCCGAAAATACCAAACACCTCCTCTGCAGCAAGTTACCCCCTCACAACAACTCCATCAAAGGTGCAGCCTCCATCTTCAAGCGTCATCATCAGGGCTGCCGTGGTTCATCATCAACTAAGCACGAGATCGACTTGTTGCCGTGGTGAACATCTCTCCATTGTTGCCAGCCAGGAAGATTGCAGTGAACACCAACCACCGTTTCAGGTCGTGAACTCCTTCGGTGCTGAGCCTTCAATGTTGCCGTGATCCATCTACCACCGTAAGCCCATGTTGCCATGAAGACAAAGTTCTGCTGCCAACGCTCGTGAACCCTTGATGCAGTTGCCTCGATATCTCTACACGGGTGGATCATAGCATTCAAAAGGCCGTGGCAAACCCTAAGCCCTCGCTAAAGCGATCTTCCTTATTGCAGTCGATGCCGTGCTACTGTGAGTTCTCCTTCAACACGAAGTCGAGTTCATCTTCATCTTTCTACCGTCAGAGAAGTCTTGGGTGCGGTGAGAACATCCACCTATCGACGTCTTCAAGTTCTCGCTGTCGTCGACAAGCCTATGCTACCGAGACATCATCAAGCAACACATCAACTTCATCAGGCCGCCAGCAACCCCTTTCGTTGTTGCCGCTGACAGAGATCAAAGCACCCTACTGTTGTGAAGTCTATTAATTGGCTGCCATCATCTTGCCGATGTCAATCTCATCCCTGCTGCCATGGAGTTTGGTGCTGCCGCCATCTCCCTTGTGTTCGGTGTGGAGTTCCTGCTGCCGTGGTTTAAGAACTCAAAACCCTTGCCGTGAAGTTTAAGCTTACGTAAAAAATGAAAGGGTTTGAAGTAGTTACTTTGCGCACAGCCACCTGAAAGTCACAAATGCATATAAATTGCTATACACACAGGCCAGTCTGTACAATCAATTTCGTGGAGCCATAACTTGAGATCCAGACTTCAGATCGGGACAACTTTTGCGTCAGAGTAACTTTTGCGTCAGAGTGTACCTGACGGCGTGCTGATTGACAGAGACTGCGAAAACAATCACACAACTAAGTGCTCTCAACCCTATATCTCTTTTACATTTTTGATACTGCTAGTAGATCTCTATATTGTGTTTGATTATCGTTTTTGGGGTTTTGGGGTCTTTACTAGTTGGGGCTAGTCAAGAGAAAGCATGTACTAGATTTGTAGTGTTTGACACTTTGGTGAGCTGGGTAGTACTTGGTGAGCGTAGAGTTGGGGCTCGTAGCTCTTTATAGTTTGTATATTGATACTATTAAATCTAGTATTTGCTTTGGGGCTGGAGTAGGTCGTTGGGGCGACTGAAACATGGTAAATCTCACGTGCACTCTGTGATTGCTCTGTGATATCTTTTCTTGTACATTATTTACTATGTAATTGATTAGCTGAGTAGGAATTTTTTATTTGCATCTGAAAAATATTTTATAGGCCTATTCACCCACACTCTAGGCTTAGATCTCGATCCAACATGGCGTTGGTGGCCGCGGCAAGGAGGTGGCGAAGAGAGAGTGGAAGGGGAGAGGGGCAATGGGGCTGTCGAGGTTCGGTGGAGGACTGGTGCGGGTTCTAGGGGATGATGGCGGGTGGTTGAGTGCAGCGTCGTCGGCACAGAGGGTGGCGCCGTGGGAGGAGGGGGTGGCGAAGCTCACGGCGTCGGAGAAGAGGGAGGGAACGCGAGAACTGGGAGGGGTTGCATAGAGGCTAACGTTGAGTTTCGTGGGTTATCAGGGAGAAGAGGGAGAGATTTGTGGTGCTTAAATAGGATTAAGAATATAATTAGTCATTGTAATTAATAGGTTAGGTGGTGGTTTTGACTAATGTTAGAAATGAGGTTTGGGTGATCCTCATGGGCTGCTAGGAGTAAGGGTTAGGTAAGGTAATTAAGTAATTTTAATTAGTAATAAGGTAATTAGGAAGGTAACTGAAGTAGGTAATTAGTAAAATATAATATAATAGTATTATAATACTAAAATACCATTTTTCATATATGACTCCGAAAAATTCCAGAAAAAATGTCACGTGTTCGTGTCGACGCAAGGATCATGAATACGAAGTCCATTTCAGAGTTTGAGCTACAAAAATACGAGTTTTGGACCAAAACGTTTGGGGTGTGGGTTTACGGGTCTAGGTCGATTGACTCCGGAAAAATATTTAAGAATTCTTGGGTATACTAAATGACTATATAATCTTACGGTAAAAGTTGGAAATCGTTGTTGGTAAAAGTTGGAAAAGTTGGAATTAATAATGCTATTCCAGTGGTATTTAAAAACAAAACATCATATAAACTATTTAAAATGTTTGTTGAGTCTTAAAATCATGAAGATGAGTTATAACTATTTTGATGATACCAAATATTTTTTATAACTAATTTGAAGCTATTTTTGAGATAAATCTCCTGACAAACCAGTTTAAAATACCTTTAAAATATAAAAATACGAAAATACAAAATTACGTGTACTGATGGATACGGGTCGTCACATCCTACCCACCTTATACAAATTCCGTCCTCAAAATTTCTCGTACAAAGTGTTACGACCTAAAGATCGTAGGAGTCCGGCTCCCGTCCAGAACCACTAATATACCTCACTGACTCACCCTTTTGCAAACAGACTGCCGGCCCGGAGGTCCGAGGCTACATGGGAATGTACGCACCTCGCAGCGCCCCTCTCCCGGCCGAGGCGTATAACCGCTCTCGCCCGGCCCGCCAGGGGCAGTGTGCTCGGGGAACACCCAGACAGCGCAGCTTTGGATGTTGATAGAGGCACGTGCATACCCCTCCCTGCCAGCGGTCCATGATCCACAACCGAAAAGGTGCACGGCCAGGCCGAACAACCCACGAACAGGTCGACCCGGCGGTCCCACGCAAACCCCGCTACGGGGGATAGCACCGTCGGACCCTTGATTCATCACGCACGACAAACAACCTAATATAAGGACACGACTGACACTAGCACCGCCCGACCATCTGACAAAGCACCCCCTGGCCGATGCGCCCCCTGACATTTAATGCTTTCAGCCCTGACACCCTGACAAAAGCGCCCCTGGCCGTTGCGCCATCTGACAAAAGCAAGTCTGACACTCCTGTTCCTGACATCCTCGTCCGAAGCTTCTGCTGACAGCCGGGCCAACTCAGCATGTCGAGTCAGCACGCCAGGTCAGCCCCACCTAATCGTCTCCCATCAGGTATAAATACCCCCTCACTTCTTACGGTGAAGGGGTTGGCAAATTCACTCTCAATCCCATTATTCACACACGAGAGCAAAGGTCGTCCATATCTTTGTTCTCACACTCATAGCTCGTCACGTACGGTCGACACACCCTCAGTCTGACCTGCGTGCCCAGCCCCCGCTTTAAGTCCAGTTACTGACTTAGGCATCGGAGAGGCTAAGTGTTGGACCCCAACCTGGCCTTTCTGACGAGTTGCTCGTTGTGCAGGGTAGCTCGCCCCTTGGTCAAGATTCACCTTCGGCTCCCGTCATCCAATCCTCCTCCACCGCATCTGGCGGGATTCGACTCCGTGTCCTGCTCCGACGGCAAGTTTAGCCTCTTCACCTCACTAATCACTTGTCAAAAGCCTACCCAAATCCTCTTATCAATATAACCACCGTGCCCTTGGTTCCCCCTAATACAAATTTATTGTACGCGAGTTCCACCCCGCAACAATTGGCGCCGTCTGTGGGAACGAAGGGTCACACCCATGTTAGACCCCATGCCGATCGCCCAGAACCCTGACCACAGCAAGGATCCCGTGGGTCAGGAGCCACTCTCTTTACCAATCACTCCGGTGACTGACTCCCCTCCGGGGATAGAGGCCGAGACAGTCCAGGCCTCGGCCCGCGCGATCCAGAAGAGCTTCGAGGCCTTTACTAAGGCGATGGGAGGCTGCGCAGCGACAGGAACAGAGGAACCTCCCGGCCCCTCGGAGCCCCCGAACGTGAAACGTAATCTTCACCCCCAGTTCGAGGAGGAGGGGGAAGACCAGGGGCTCGCCAGGGAGATTGCGGCCCAGCGGAAGCTCTTGGAGGAGGAAATGGAGGTCGCGCGGCTGCGGATGCACCGGGAAGAGGCGGCCGCCGTGCAAAGACATCTGGACGAAGCGGCCGAAGCCACCCGGCGAGCCTACCAGGACGAAGAAACAGCCCGGCACCAGCTTCGCTTCATCATCGCGGAACACGAAAGGCTTCGGAGGGAGAACGAAGACAACCAGGAGATCCCGGAGGTGTCGGCACTGAGCCGACGGCCCCTGGACAGGCGCGGCCCGCCGTTGGCCAAATCCCCACCGGGGGGGAGTCCGCCTCGACAACGTCACTACCTCGATCATCTGAACGAGGAAGCCGTTTGTCGACAACTACGCTTACTCACCGCCGAGCACGAAAGGCTCATGAGGGAGAATCAGGAGCAGAGGGGATCTGGGAGGAGCTGGCCGGAGGGCGGTGGTACTGGGAGGACCGTAGCCCGAAACCCGTTGAATCCTCTACCTGTGGAAGGAGTCCCCCCGGGCGACCGCTACGCTATTCCCCGGGGCGAGAAGACCATTGGCAGCCAAGGCGTGACCGGAGCCAGACCCCCGAATGGCGAAGGGGGCACACGCCCGAGTGCTCTACCTACCCGGAGGAGGCCACGCCGCTGGCACGATGGATCACTTCTACCCCGAGGCCCGTAAGGTTCAAACCCCCCCCACCTGGCCACCTACAACGGAAGAGGCGACCCTATCACGCACGTGCAACAATACCGGGGGGTAATGGAGGCGCATGATGTGGATGAGGCGTTCCTGTGCCGGCATTTCTCGCAAAGTCTGAGGGACACAGCGTTAGATTGGTACTTCGGCCTACCAGCGAGATCCATTGGGAGCTTTGGCGAACTGTCCCACAAGTTCTGCCAGGAGTTCCGCGTCGGGCGGACAAAGAAGAAGCCCCTGGACTATCTCAGCACGATAGTCCAAGGGGAAGGAGAGACGACAGGGAGATACCTGCGCCGCTTTCAAGATGAGAGACGGGCGATGGTGACATGCGGCGATGAGGTGCTCATGATGGCCTTCAAGACAGGATTGCGGACTCAGAGCCTCCACAAATCCCTGCTCCGAGATCCGCCGGCCGACTATGAGGCACTGGTCGCTATGGCAGAGAGGCATGCATTGGCCGAGGAGACCATCGACACGAAGAAGTTATTCCCCCCGGCAAAGCCGCCCCTGGACGAGCTTCGATCGCACCTACGACCAAGTCAAGAAGAAGGGCGTCGGGGGCGCAACCAGCCGACCCAACCAAGGCGTGACCCGACGGGGCGTCGCCCGCCGGACCGCCCCGGCCCGGCCCGAGCGTTCGCCCCGGCCCAGGAGCCCGCCCGGGCCATCCCGAGGCTAGAGGGGCCCCGGCGGGCCCACTACACATAGCTCAACGCCCCCATGTTAGAGGTGCTGGCCGCGGCGACAATGTCCGGACTACTGCCGGAGCCTCCCCGGGGGATGAGGTCGGACCCGGTAAAGCGGGATCTCCAGAAGTACTGTCGGTATCACCGGGACCACGGCCACGATATCGACCATTGCTACACTCTTAAGAGAGAAATCGAGCGGCTGATCCAGGGAGGCCACTTGGGAGGCTTCGTGGGAAACAGGCAGGCAATCCAAGGAGAAAGAGCCCCCCGAGAGGCACGGAGGCTGGAGCCGCCAGCGAACCACGGTCAGGAGGAGCTGCACCCCCCTGGGGCGATCATGCGCATCGAGGTGATAAGCGGGGGGCCACCCCCAGGTGAGGCATCGCCCATGAGCACGGAGGAAGGTGTCCTACAGGTGATGGGAGCGGGCGCCAACGGCAAGTCGAAGCGGAGAAGGATAAATCGACCCCCTATCACCTTCACCGAAGAAGATCTGAGAGAGGTTGAGTGTCCGTGTGATGACGCCCTCGTCGTCGATGCTCGAATCTGGACGGTCATCGTCAGCCGGCTCCTGATCGACACCGGAAGCTCCTGCGACATCCTGTTTCGGTCAATGGTCGAGAAGATGGGGTGGAGGCAGGCAGACCTAAGGCCCTGCACGGGGCCCATTATCGGCTTCACTGGCCATATGATCCCCATGGTGGGGATGATCACCCTGCCGATGACTCTGGGGGAGGAACCAAGGGTCGTCACCCGGGGGACACAATTCTTCATCATCGACATCACGTCGGCGTACAACGGAATCATAGGGCGCCTATACATGACGGCCATAGAGGCACTCCCCAGCCTGCTACATCAGATGATGAAATTCCAGACTCCGCGGGGGGTGGGACTGGTGCGGGGAAACCAGGAGCTGCTTGGAAGCCGCGACGTGGGGCCAGTCAGGTGCCGAAGCCCGAAGCGGGCCTTGACGGTCATCGTCCCCGACGAAAGGGAGGACTTCTGCGACCAGCGGCCGACCCCTACCGAGGAGGTCAAAGAGGTACCCGTAGCCGCGGAGGAAGAAAAAATCGTCTCCATCGGGACGAAACTCCCGGCCGCCCTAAGGGCGGCCCTCGTCGGCTTGCTCCGGGAAAATGTGGACATATTCGCCTGGTCACCCGCAGACATGCCGGGGGTTGACCCGATGATGATCTCCCATAGGTTGAATGCGGGCCCAGGAGCCCGACCGGTCCGGCAGAAGAAGAGGAGCGCAGGGTGCGAGAAGAAGAGGGCGGCCGAGGAAGAGGTAGAGCGGCTCCTCAAAGCCAAGTTTATCAGGCCAGTGGACTACCCGGACTGGCTCGCCAACGTTGTCTTCGTGAAGAAGCTCAGCGGAAAATGGCGCATGTGCGTCGACTTCACCGACCTTAACAAGGTGTGTCCGAAGGACAGTTTCCCACTCCCACGGATTGACCACTTGGTGGACCAGGCGTCTGGTTACGAGTTGTTAAGCTTTATGGACGCCTTCTCAGGCTACAACCAGATACCGATGGCAGAGGAGGACGAGGAGAAAACGTCCTTCGTCACCGATAAGGGCACCTTCTGTTACACTAAGATGCCCTTCGGACTGAAGAGCGACGGGGCGACCTATCAGCAGATGGTAGACCGGATATTTAGCCCACAAATCGGACGGAACTTGGAGGTCTACATCGACGACATGCTGGTAAAGAATAGGAGGGCCCCCGACCACCTCGCCAACTTACAGGAAATGTTCCAAAGGGTCCGCCAATACAACTTAAGACTGAACCCTGCGAAGTGCATTTTCGGCGTGCAGTCGGGGAAATTCCTAGGCTTCATGATAACGAAGCGGGGGATCGAGGCGAACCCCGATAAGGTGATGGCCCTCGTCAATATGGTGGAACCACGGACGATTCGGGATTTGCAATGACTGAACGGTCGGATCGCCGCTCTAGGGCGATTCCTGTCAAAATCCGCGGAGAAATCGCTCCCCTTCTTCAGGGTCTTGCGCACTGCCTTTGGCGAAGCAAAGGACAAAAGGAAGGTGATCCCATGGGACGACGACTACACTTGAACGTTCGTGGAGCTGAGGGCCTACCTACAAAGTCTGCCGCTCCTCGCATGGCCGGAAGAAGGTGAACCGCTAGGGTTGTACATGGCAACCTATGAAGAGGCCGTTAGCTCCGTCTTAATCAAGGAGGAAGGGGGCGTGCAGTGCCCTGTATATTACGCCAGCCGGATTCTCTGGGAGGCAGAGACTCGCTACAGTCCCATCGAGAGGACCGCCTATTGCCTGATCACAACGGCTAGGAAGCTCCGACCATACTTCCAGGCCCATCCCATCGCCGTCCACACCGACATGCCCCTCGAGAAGAACCTGAAGAGGTTGGAGCGGTCGGGGAGGATGCTCAACTGGAGCGTCGAGCTCAGCGGGTTCGACATAACGTACAAGGCCCGGACAGCGATCAAAGGCCAGGGGTTGGCGGACTTCGTGGTAGAATGCACCACTAGGGACGCCCCGGGGGACCAACCAGAGCCACCATCGGCGACCGCGTCCCCACAAATAACAGGGGTGGCAGAACCCTCAGAGCCCTCCCAGGGGGACATGGACGAATTATGGACCGTCCACGTCGATGGCTCAGTGACGGGATCCGGGACAGGGGCGGGCATCGTCATTCAAACCCCTGACAGATGCTCGTTGGAGTACGCCTTGCGCTTCAACTTCCCGGCAACCAACAATGTCGCGGAGTACGAGGCCGCGGTCAACAGGCTGAAGCTCAGTAGGGCGGTGGGGGCAACGAACGTGTTGCTCCTTACCGACTCATGGCTCGTCGTCCAACAGATCCAAGGAAGCTTCGAGGCCCGAGAGGAAAAGATGAAGCGCTACCTTAAGCGCATCCAGATCGAGCTCCGCAAGTTCAAGAGAGCGGACGTCCGGCACCTGCCCCACTCCAACAACCTTCGGGCGGACGCCCTGTCCAAGCTGGCTTCCTCCTCCGCGGCCGAGATTGAGAAGGCCATCTACGTCGAAAGCCTACTGACCCCCACCATTGACGAAGAAGAACTAATGTGTGAGGGCTCGGTGACAATGTGGATGACCCCCATTATGAATTATCTGGAGACAGGGGACCTGCCCGAGGAGCGGATGCTGGCTAAAAGGTGGAGAGATGGGCCCTATCATTCGTACTCTTCGACGGAGTGTTGTACCGCCGCCGCCGCGCCAACTTTAACGTCCTGCCCTATCTAAAGTGCTTGGGCCCGGAGCAGGCTGAGCAAGTCATCCGTGAAGTGCATGGAGGCTTCTGCGGAAACCACCATGGCGGTCGCACCATCGCCCACAAAATAATACGCTAGGGGTATTACTGGCCGACAATGATCCAGGACGCGGTTCAATATGTCAAAAGGTGCGAGGCGTGCCAGAAATTCTGCTGACGTACAACTGCACCTCCGGCTAACTTGGTGCCCATTGTGAGCCCGATCCCATTCGCCAAATGGGGAATCGACATCCTTGGGCCTTTCCCAAAGGCCTCCGGGGGAAGAAAATATCTAGTCGTCGCCGTGGAATATTTCATGAAGTGGGTGGAGGTCGAGCCGCTGGCGCGTATCACGTGGACAGACATGAAGGGCTTTATCTGGCAGTCCGTTATATGTCGCTTTGGGATACCCCACTCGATAGTCACAGATAACGGAAGACAGTTCGATTGCGAATGATTCCGTGATTTCTGTTCGGGCTGGGGGATCAAGCTTCATTTCGCGTCAGTTGCCCACCCGCAGTGCAACGGAATGGCAGAGGCCACAAACAAATACATCTTGAATCCTATGAAGAAAAAGGTGGACGCCGCCCTTCGGGCGTGGGTCGACGAGCTGCTGGGAATCCACTGGTCCTACCGCACCACCCACAAGGCCTCGACCGGAGAAAGCCCATTCATGCTGGCATACGGATCGGAGGCGGTCGTTCCCGTGGAAATTGGAGAAGAGACGCTCCGGCTAAAACTCTTCGACGAAGATATCAATGGAGAGGGGCTCAGCCTCAGTCTCGAATTAGTGGACGAGATAAGAGACCGAGCCCTGACGAACCTCGTCAGGCACAGCCAGAGGATGGCACGACATTACGACTCCCGAGTGAAGAAGCGGACTTTCAGGATCGGTGACCTGGTCCTCAGAGACGCCACATTCAGACCCGAGACCGCCCTCCAGGGGAAGCTTGCCGCCAAATGGGAAGGGCCCTATAAGGTCATCGATATCATCGGACCGGCCACGTACATCTTGGCAACCCCAGACGGAAGCAAGCTAGCCCACCCTTGGAATGCGAAGCACCTGCTAAAGTTCTACCAATAGCTGTGAGTTTTTCTTTTTTTATATACAAGATCTACGTCTGCCCACTTTCCCAAACTTTGTTGTTTCCACATGAGTGTTTCAGCGCCAACCCTCCGAACCTCTGGGGCAGGGCCAACCCTCGCCACCCAAACCAGAGAAGGGCACGGGCCGGGCTACGTGCCCGCTCCCCCCTCGAGACATCTGGGGCAGGGCCAACCCTCGCCACCCAAACCAGAGAAGGGCACGGGCCGGGCTACGCGCCCGCTCCCCCCCTCGAGACCTCTGGGGCAGGGCCAACCCTCGCCACCCAAACCAGAGAAGGGCACGGGCCGGGCTACGCACCCGCTCCCCCCTCGAGACCTCTGGGGCAGGGCCAACCCTCGCCACCCAAACCAGAGAAGGGCACGGGCCGGGCTACGCACCCGCTCCCCCCTCGAGACCTCTGGGGTAGGGCCAACCCTCGCCACCCAAACCAGATAATGGCACGGGCCGGGCTAAGCGCCCGCTCCCCCCCTCGAGACCTCTGGGGCAGGGCCAACCCTCACCACCCAAACCAGAGAAGGGCACGGGCCGGGCTAAGCGCCCGCTCCCCCCTCGAGACCTCTGGGGCAGGGCCAACCCTCGCCACCCAACCCAGAGAAGGGCACGGGCCGGGCTACGCGCCCGCTCCCCCCCTCGAGACCTCTGGGGCAGGGCCAACCCTCGCCACCCAAACCAGAGAAGGGCACAGGCCGGGCTACGCATCCGCTCCCCCCCCTCGAGACCTCTGGGGCAGGGCCAACCCTCGCCACCCAAACCAGAGAAGGGCACGGGCCGGGCTACACGCCTGCTCCCCCCCTCGAGACCTCTGGGGCATGGCCAACCCTCGCCACCCAAACCAGAGAAGGGCACGTGTCGGGCTACGCGCCCGCTCCCCCCCCCCCCCCCGAGACCTCTGGGGCAGGGCCAATCCTCGCCACCCAAACCAGCGAAGGGCACGGTCCGAGCTACGTGCCCTCTCCCCCCTCGAGACCTCTGAGGCAGGGCCAACCCTCGCCACCCAAACCAGAGAAGGGCACGGGCCGGGCTACGCGCCCGCTCCCCCCTCGAGACCTCTGGGGTAGGGCCAACCCTCGCCACCCAAACCAGAGAAGAGCACGGACTGGGCTACGCGCCCGCTCCCCCCTCGGGACCTCTGGGGCAGGGCCAACCCTCTCCACCCAAACCGGAGAAGGGCACGGGCCGATCTACGCGACCGCTCCCTCCCTTGATACCTCTGGGGCAGGGCCAACCATTGCCACACAAACCAGAGAAGGGCACGGGCCGGGCTACGCCCCCCCCCCCCCCCCCCCCCCCCCCCCCCGAGACCTCTGGGGCAGGGCCAACCCTCGCCACCCAAACCAGAGAAGGGCACGGGCCGGGCTACGTGCCCGCTCCTCCCTCGAGACCTCTGGGGCAGGGCCAACCCTCACCACCCAAACCAGAGAATGGCACGGGCCAGGCTACGTGCCCGCTCCCCCCTCGAGACCTCTGGGGCAGGGCCAACCCTCGCCACCCAAACCAGAGAAGGGCACGGGTCGGGCTACGCGCCCGCTACCCCCCTCGAGACCTCTGGGGCAGGGCCAACCCTCGCCACCCAAACCAGAGAAGGGCACGGGCCGGGCTACGCGCCCGCTCCCCCTCGAGACCTCTGGGGCAGGGCCAACCCTCGCCACCCAAACCAGAGAAGGGCACGGGCCGGGCTACGCGCCCGCTCCCCCCCTCGAGACCTCTGGGGCAGGGCCAACCCTCGCCACCCAAACCAGAGAAGGGCACGGGCCAGGCTACGCGCCCACTCCCCCCTCGAGACCTCTGGGGCAGGGCCAACCCTCGCCACCCAAACCAGAGAAGGGCATGGGCCTCACCACGTAGCCACCCCCCACCCTGGTAGACCCGAGCTCCTTGAAAACTCGAACCTGGGGAGGAGGACAAGGGCACGTAAACCGGGGCAAACCAGGCGCCAGGTCTCGATGAGGCAGCCCCCGATGCGACTCGACGAAACGAAAGGACGCTCGGGAAAAATGCCACCAATAATTATACGCCCCAAAAGCGGCTTGGGTTGGCAAGTCACCACAAGCGCCACCTGGCAAAAGAGGTTTCCAAGGGGCGTGATTTCAAAGAGCCCATTAATAATGACAGCTCTTGCAGTAATTAGGGGGGAAACCGTCAACAAAATCCCCCTATAAAGGCGCCACTCACCCTCCCGAAAGAGAGAGGGACAAAGATTTGGAAGGTATGAGAAATCGGCCCCGACACCCTCCACCAACTGGGAAACGGGCCGAGATGCCTCGCCTAAACAAAAGGGAGGTCACCAGCCACCAATGGTTCCCTCCTCCCCGGGCGACGGTCGCTCCACCGCCACGACCTCCGATAGGATATTCCTCTTACAAACGGATTTCCAATAGGATATTCCCCTTATACAAGGGAAATTCACCTTTCACTCCTCTGTCTGCTCTAAACCGGATGAGACGGGGGAAGGTAGGCATCCGCTCCCTGCCGGTAGGAAAGGCAAAAGCCCCTCCGTGCTGGCAGGTCTACACCTGCTCGCCTTCGACCTCCCGACGGGGCCACAACACGGCTGCATCCCCGATGAATCCAAAAGGTGATTCATGGCGTGTCAGCTCGCCCCCGAACAACCGAGATCAGTACTCCGCCCTCAAACCCAAACCACAAGGCGTGGAGGGAGATGACAAAGCAATGGAGGAGAGGGAAGGCGGCCCGGTCGTCAGGAGTTCGCTCACCCGGACAAACGCCACATCAAGACAGCTTCCCTAGTGCATCCACCCGGCCGAAAAGACCTTGCAACCCTTCAGCACGGATGGAGGGTGCTCACCGAAGCGCCGCGAACAACTGACGATAAAAAGGCCCACCCCGCAGATGGTAATCCATAAATCCTGAGGTAGTTCACAGCAGGCGGGAACAGCTCCACAGCCCGCTCTCGAACCGGATCGTACTCCCCCAACTTGCAATGATCTAAGTCCTCATGTACGAACCAAAGAAGAGTTGATGTAAATTTAAATGAAAAAGATTATCACTATCAAAGTCACATCAACTATCTGAGAATGCTCTAGCTTGAAACGATCCCCCTGCCAATTACCGGGCAAGCTCACGAAACGGGGCCACCCCTCACAGCGGGGAAAGGAGGGACAGAGCGTCGCACTCCCCCGGGACTAACTCAGGACGCCCAGAAAGTACATACCTGCAGTTCGAACCCCCCGATACTAGGAAGGACCGATGCTTCAAACAGAGACCCCTCGCGAACTAAAATCGCTGATACCTTTCAGACAAAGGGGAAGGGGGTGAGCTAAGGCCTGCTCTGCTGGGCCACTTCCACCCGAGGCAAAATCCCCTCGCGACGGACACCGAGGGGTCAACCACCCTATGGTTAGCCCCTACCCGTGATAGGGCGGCATGTCTCATCCCAATTCGAGCCGGTGATCCCCCGTCCCGCCCAAAGCTAACTGACGTGCGTTTATATTTCATATATTCACGCACGTTTTCTTTTGTGTTTCTCCGTATTTTCCGCCGTATTTTATTCGTTTTCTCGTATTTTCTCGTTTTCTTTCACTTTTCTTTGTTTCTCCATGTTTGCAGGAGATTGACCACGTAGGGGACGTTTAACGATGATATCCCAAGTCCCCGGAGCAACGGGAGAAGTCACGCGTGATCCAGGGGGTCAAACGTCGAAGAATTCATCTTTCAGCCCCTCACCCGGTCGGTTGGTCATCTCCAACCGATCGGGTGATGCACGCGTGCACCACCCGGTCTCTGCCGCAGCTCACAAAGAAGTCACCCGACCGGTTCGCAGACCGGTTCTGCGGGGGGCTGTTCTCTATTTTTTCGAGCAGAATTCCAACCGATCGGGTGACTCTCACCCGATCGGTTCATCTGTAGCTGATGTTGAAGAGCTGAAGACACGGGCGTCCAACCGATCGCTTCACCCGACGGCTCCAAGATCCAACCGGTCACTCAAGAACTCACCCAACCGGTTCATCTGACCGGGTGAAGCGTCGCCGTTTTCTGTTTACTATTTGTAACAGATCACCCGATCGGTTGACTTGTCAACCGATCGGGTGACGCTTTTCCTGCGGGTTTGGACCCGAACCACTAGGGTTTCGAAGTGGGGCTATAAATACTCGAAGTTGGCCGACTGAAAGGGGATCTCTTCTCAGTTTTTAGGGCTTTTGCCCCCCTTCTCTTGGGAGTTCTAGGTTAGTTTTAGATTAGGTATTTTGTTCAATAAGTCTTGTATGGGATCAACGATTCACTCAAGATAAGTATTTCTTTCTCTTGTTCTCCATTTTTTGTATTGTATTTCTTTTGCTTCATGATGAATGTTTGTGTGTGTTTTATGTTGTTTGTTTATATGTCTTTCATCATGGAGTAGTATTGATGAACCCTAATACGGGTTAGGGTAGGATTGTTGCTTGGGGATTTACATTAGACTTGGTTGCATGGCACGTGTTCGATGAAATGTGTCAATGGGGATTTCTAGCAATCTGGGTCCAATTCGTACGGCAACACACTAGATGTGTTGGGGATTGGGGTCCGGTGCTTGTCTTGTCAAGATCCGCTTCGATGTATTGCTAGAAATCACATTTGACCTATTTGGCCATTAGGGTTACGCGGGGGTGTTTCATTGTCATCGGCGGGAAAAAGACCGCCTTTGACCGTCAGGCCGAGGGGGAATAAACTTGGCGGTTGACTCCCTAGCCATAGCTCACGCCCCCAGCGTAGACATCGAGTTCTCACGCACGGGAGCGGCTTGGACGAAGTGTTGGGAGATATCATTGTGGCCTTAATGCTCCCGGTTGCGGAAGGTGTTTATGGACACGGGAGTGCCCACCGTCCGGAACCGGGTAGGCCTAGCGTGCTTGGCACCGACCGGAATATCGGGCCATGGACGCTAGGTACCACCTTTTGGGGCAATGTCTCACCCTGGATCAAGTCAAATGCCAAGTGTCATGAGTGCTCTAGCCCGTGTTAGCGGGGATTCACGTCGTGTCTTTTTTATTTCTTTCCTTTATTTCTACACTTCACCCACATTATCCGCGTAGCTAGCACGCGACCTAGGCGAGGCTAGTAGCCACTCAAGCCATCCGCCTCCCTGTGTTCGATAAACCCGCACCCTACACTAACCGTGCACTTGCGGTAAAACGACACCGCGCCCAAAACCGTAAACGGGGCGCCGGTCACTAACACGTCAACCATCAATATCCCCTTCCCCCCAGACCTTGCGCTTTCGGACAAGGGAATGTTGGGGGCAATAATCGTACTCACGCAAGAAGACAAAATAGGTAACACCAACGATACAACACGGCAAAGACCAGCTTCCCCGGGGCGACACGCTCACCTCGGTAATGGCTACCCGGTTCAAACCGCACAGCGACCAACTACCCGGGGCTGGCCACCCAACCCGCATCAAGATTTCCCCGCCCCGATTAGGCCCATGATCCTCGAGAACTCAAACCTGGGAATGAGGACAATGGCACGTAAACCGGGGCGGACCGGTCGCTAACCAGGAACCGCAAAACAATGCCTGTCGGATAAATGTCGGGTCCCGATAAAGCAGCGCCCCGATGCGACTCGACGAGACGAAAGGACACTCGAGAAACATGCCATCAATAGCAACATGCCCCCCAAGAGGCCAGGGCTGACGAACCGCGTCAGATGCCGCCAGGCAAAAGCGGTTCCCAAAGCGCGCGATTCGACGGGGCCCATTAATGGTGCCAGTCCCTCGCATTATCTAGGGCGAACCCGTCTGCAGAATCCCTCTATAAATACCCCCCTTCGGAGTTTAGGGAAAAGAAAAAATATATATGAGAAGGAATCACATCCATTTACACCAAGTATGAAAAAGCCCCGGATGCCCCATCCAACTACGGAGGAGGCTGATGTCCACCGATGGATCTCACTTCCTCTACCGGTGACCACTTCCACTCGACGACCATTGATAGGATACTCCCCTTACAAGCGGATCGCCAATAGGGTATTCCCCTTACACACGGGAAGCCCCGCCTGCCAGCCTTCCTCCTGCTCTAAACCGGATGAGACAGTCGGTCCGGAAGACTAGCAGCGGGCCGCCATACCCCAATTAGCATACGCACCACGCTGATCCCCACGGGGTGTGAGGGTGGAAACCCCCAACGGGTCTCCCAACGACCCACCTACCTGCCCCCGACCTTCCCCTCGAGGCCGGCCCACCGGACTCCCCCGGGAGGGCGACGCCTCCACCTCCACCTCGTCCACCGCCCCCTCCAGGGTTCCCCCTCGATGTACGGGATCCCCGGAGAGGCCGAGCAACCATCCAGCACGGCAACGACAAGACGGAATACGATGAAGCAAGGGAGGGGAATGAGGTCCGCCCGACAAATGGAGGGTCGGTCCTCCCGAGGGGGGTCACAGCAGGGCTGCATCCCCAATGAACCCAAACGGTGATTCATGGCGCGTCAGCTCGCCCCCGAACAGAAAGGCAGAAAGAGTTCAGCGGTCAACAGAAAAGAAGGAAGGCTGCCCCGCAATCAGGGACCCTCTAACCCCCATGCAGCGGGGGACGAGTTAAAACAACCTCCTGACCCGACCACGGATTTGGTCACACCTGCCCTATTGTTGTAGATGTCATCAAGATCTCCTGTAAAGGCCAATGAAAAATATTCCTCCTTGCGGACTCCTCACCCTAAGCCCAAGCGCACAACAGCTAGGGATTTCACCAAACACAGGGCGGCTAGAACCCCGCAAGAATAACACCCAAGTTCGGTAAACACATCACAACGAAAACCAGGGCCATCTCAATAAAACCGGGTTCCCCCAAGGTCCGATCCGGTCGCCACATACAACGGCACGTCGTTAAGAGGCAACGCCCCTCCCCAAACCGCCGGGTCACACCTCCTCACTTTGCCCCCCATGCGGGACGAGATCTCACGATCCCGTGACAGCAGGCATTACTTCGCGGGAGCCGCGTCGCCACTCCTGAGCATGGACCAAAGTCCGAACCATGTTAGAAGGGATGTAGCGTTACGTCATCCGAGCCGAGTCGGGCTCCCGCCTCGTGCTCAAATGCCAGGGGAAATTGTTACGACCTAAAGATCGTAGGAGTCCGGCTCCCGCCCAGAACCACTAATATACCTCACTGACTCACCCCTTTGCAAACGGACTGACGGCCCGGAGGTCCGAGGCTACATGGGAATGGGCACACCTCGTAGCGCCCCTCTCCTGGCCGAGGCGTATAACCGCTCTCGCCCGGCCTGCCAGGGGCAGTGTGCTCCGGGAACACCCAGACAGCACAGCCTTGGATGCTGACAGAGGCACGTGCATACCCCTCCCTGCCAACGGTCCAGCCAGGCTGAACAACCCACGAACAGGTCGACCCGACGGTCCCACGCAAACCCCACCATGGGGGATAGCACCGCCGGACCCTTGATTCATCACGCACGACAAACAACCTGGTATAAGGACACGACTGACACTAGCGCCACCCGACCATCTGACAAAGCACCCCTGGCCGCTGCGCCCCCTGACATTTAATGCTTTCGGCCCTGACACCCTGACAAAAGCACCCCTGGCCATTGCGCCATCTGAAAAAAGCAAGTCTGACACTCCTGTTTCTGACATCCTCGTCCAAAGCTTCCGCTGACAGCCGGGCCAACTCAGCACGTCGAGTCAGCACGCCAGGTCAACCCCACCTAATCGTCTCCCATCAGGTATAAATACCCCCTCACTTCTTACGGTGAGGGGGTTGGCAAATTCACTCTCAATCCCATTATTCACACACGAGAGCAAAGGTCGTCCATATCTTTGTTCTCCCACTCATAGCTCGTCACGTACGGTCGACACACCCTCAGTCCGACCTGTGTACACAGCCCCCGCTTTAAGTCCAGTTACTGACTTAGGCATCGGAGAGGCAAAGGGTTGGACCCCAACCCGGCCTTTCTGACGAGTTGCTCGTTGTGCAGGGTAGCTCACCCCTTGGTCGAGATTCGCCTTCGGCTCCCGTCATCCGATCCTCCTCCACCGCATCCGGCGGGATTCGACTCAGTGGCCTGCTCCGGCAGCAAGTTTAGCCTCTTCACATCACTAATCACTTGTCAAAAAGCCTACCCAAATCCTCTTATCAATATAACCACCGTGCCCTTGGTTCCCTCTAATACAAATTTATTGTACGCGAGTTTCACCCCGCAACACAAAGAAACTAAGATACGGAGAATAAATAAGGATATCACTCGAGCATTTCGTCTTCTCGTTCCCAGGTAGATTCACCGGGTGAGTCATGTCACCACATCACTCTCATGAGGCCTACGAGTCTATTCCTAAGAGACTTCAGACGTCGATCCGGAATTTGCACTGGCTACTGACTCGCTCAAAATGTGTGAGTGCTACTCTTAAATGCAGGAGATCGATCAAGTAGTAAACCTGGAGAGTCAGGTATCGAATCCACGGGACAGTCGACCTGTAAACCAAAAGAATCAGTTTTAAAAGATTAATAAAACAATGAAAAACTACCACCTTTCGAAGGTGAGATAATTGTGATGATGGTTTTAAGTAAACGAGAATTTAAGACTAAAGAAAGTATGGAGGGTCGATATAAAGAGCTAATAAGAGGAACATGTGTCGGTTGTGATTTCGTGAAGGGTTTTATAATCGATGATTTTGAATATCTTTTCAATAACTCAACGTCGCATCCGGCTAGGGCATGAGAACATCAAAAAGTATGGTGATAAAGCGTGTAAACAAGATGCCAAAAAGTAACCACGTATAACAATGATTTCATTAAGGAAAATACACACAAGTGCCCTCTTGGGTCATGATACGTCCTCTTGGATCACATCAAGAATAAGTCCTACTCAGGTCATATTCAATTAAGCATGCACACGTCTCCGATTAACATACTCAAGTAGATTATATGTAGAAACCAATGAAATATGTGATTATAACATGCATATAGGGTAAAAAGACAACAAAATCAACGATCACATAGCCCTAACTATATCACAACCAACACATGAGGGCACTAGCCACGCAAGGAGAGAAGAAAGCTCAGTTTCATTAGCAAATACATGATCAAAACGTCAAAATACATGCTAAATACGTGAAATACAAGAGTAAAGTTGAGATTTCTATCACCAAAACTCTTCAAAAAGCCTCTGAATTTCTTTTGCAAGAGCCTCTAATCTCTATTTCCAAAGCCCCAGAAAATCTCACGAAAATATGCTCTGTAGCCCCTCCAATACGCTCAAAATACGCTCAAAACTGGTGTTCCTAGCCAATGGAATACATGAGTATTTATAGGGTTTTAATGTCGGTTGCGGATCCGAAAAATTCGCTTAAACCCGCTCAAAATAGCTTAAACATGCAAACCCTTAACCGGCGCAAATACTATCCGTTGGATCAAGCGGGATCGCTTGTAAAGGCGCCGCGTGTCCACGCTTAGCGGGTCCGCACCTGCGTTGTGCCCACATTTGCTTACAAATCCAAGCCCAGCTCGTATTCGACGTCGTCCGTTCGATCAAGCAGAGCATTGCTGAGATGGCAACGCATGTACAAGAGAAACTCCCGCCTTCGATCCTCTCTTCATATCGCGTGGGATTGAATCCTGGCCGTTAGATCCGTGATCGTGCAGCCGTGAGCATGCCACGTCGACCCGAGCCCGCTTTGCATGTAGCTGCAGCGCTCCACGCCATTGGATTGAGCAGGAAGTGGCACAGATCTCGCCACGTGTCTCTATGGGGGTATGTATTTCGCCCGCTTCTTTTGAACGCATCTGATTTGATTTTGGGTTGATAACAACCGTTGGATCGAGATCCAACGGTGCCTAGTGGGCTTGTCTCCTCTTTTATCTGGTGCGTCAGATGAAGAATGGACGGATCCGATTGCGCCACGTGGCGGTATCGATCAGTGCACGTATGGTTCCACAATATATCCGTATTTTAGGCGTATTTCGGCCGTATTTCCTCAATTAATTGGTGTTCTACATTTAAAAATTTATAGAAATTAGCACAGATCTCAGAAAAATACAAATAAATAGTCGTTGGAACCGTGAGATCGAGATCTTGGTATGAAAAATATAAAAAGAGCAGAATTACTTAGTAAATTGCTGTTTTGTGCATAAAATAGGAATTAGCTCTAATGATTAGGGATATTCAAAATTCGATCCTATTAGAGGCCAAATAAGTACCATATATGCACAAAATGGGGCTAAATGAGGGGTGAAATATGTAATATTTATCATGAATCACACACCCCCAACTAGCGTTTTGCTAGCCTCTAGCAAAAAGAGCGACTAAATTGGATGTTTAGAAAAACATTAAATCCTTCCTATTGTCTAAAGCTTGGCTCAATAACGCACTTTCCATCATAATATTTACCACGAATATACGCAACTATGAATGAGATCAAATCCAAGTCATTTTCTCTAATCCCGTTTAAATACATAACATACCAGCATTGTTTTACATGGACAAAAAGTATAACACAACATCAATTCATAACTTTCTAATTTTCAAGGAATCGGCATTCGGCATTATTTAAAGATCGTCTAACTCATGGGTGTTGAGTTTGCCATATTTTCTTTTTTTCTTTTTCTTTTTGACTTAGAATGATCCATGTATCGAGCTTTCAGTTAATGACTCCTAGGTCAGACGACCTTTGGGCATTAGGCTTAGAAGAGCCCCTCGAACTTAATGACTTGAATCATCTAAGTTTTTATTATCTTCTTCTTCTTTTTTGAGTGCACTCCTCGTACATTCATCTTTCGACACGAATCTCCAATGCTTCCTGAGGCAGGAAAACCCGGCTACTTGAAAAACTCAAGGGAACGGTGCACTTTATTCTTTTTCTCATTTTTTTCTCTTTTTTGGCAACTTACACCCGTTCATTAGACTCACATTTTAGCACATATTTATAACCACATTCCTCTTCAAAAAGAAAATTATTCATATCAATCGTGTCCACTTTAAACATATGCACCACAACGACTTGCGTGGAATTAATTCAAACAATTTCGAGATATTAGGCATGAGATTTGAAACTTTTCATAAGGGGCATATTAATGGTTAATTCCATGAAGAGAAAAACAATGATTTCAAGCCATAAACAATTTTTAGAATGTCATTAATGCACAAACATCCGATAAAGTGACACTTTTAAGAGGACTTAAATGATGGTCAGAAGATGAGTGATGGTGATTTATTCTTTTCTCTCTTTCTCTTTTTCTATAGAAAAACTAAGATAAAGAAAGAAAATCCTAACCAAAAGTCTAATACACTCACCCCAACTTAAAGACAAACATTGTCCTCAATGTTGAAAAGAGTATACTAGACGCAAAAGTCCTAAAAAGTGTAAAATAAAGAAAAGAAAATCTACTACTACTGAGTAAGGAAAGAAGAAACCGGTTTAAGTGCCACCTGAAGGTGGATCTGTAAGCTCTATGGTTGTATCCTCCTTGGTCCAAATTTCTTGAAAGTGTTTCAGTCGTTGCCCATTGACTTTGAACTCGCTTCCATCCTTTTCATTCACCACAATTACTGCTCCATGTGGAAAAACTTGTTTGACATGAAATGGGCCCGACCACTTGGATCGTAGCTTTCCTGGAAATATATGCAGTCGTGAGTTATAAAGAAGAACTTTGTCCCCAAGCTTGAATTCTCTGCGTAGGATCATCTTGTCGTGCACAGCTTTCATTCGTTCCTTTGCCAATTTTGCATTTTCATAAGCCTCCCTCCGTACCTCCTCAAGTTCCAAGATCTGCAATTTACGAGAATCATTCGATGAGTCATCAAGTAAATTTAAAGTTTTAATAGCCCAATAAGATTTATGCTCTAATTCAACGGAGAGATGACAATTTTTTCCATAAACTAAACGGTAAGGAGACATCCCTAAAATAATCTTGTATGTCGTCATGTAGGCCCATAAAGCTTTCAGCAAGCGAAGACTCCAACCTTAGCGCGTGGGATTCACCGTCTTTTGAAGGATATTCTTGATCTCTCTATTTGCAAGTTCAGCTTGTCCATTCGTTTGGGGATGGTATGGAGTTGAAACTTTATGCATCACCCCAAACTTCTTCATTAAATTTGCGAAGTGCCTATTGCAAAAGTGGGAACCTCCATCGCTAATAATGGCCTTTGGCACTCCAAAACATGCGAAAATATTTTCTTTCAAGAACTTTAGCACGATGGATGCGTCATTAGACCTGCAAGGAATAGCCTCCACCCATTTAGAAACATAATCAATTGCAACGAGTATGTAAACATAACCAAATGAAGGTGAAAAAGGTCCCATAAAATCAATCCCCCAACAATCAAATATTTCTATTTCTAACATGGGATTTAATGGCATCATATTTCTTTTTATGATTCCCCCCAAATGTTGACAACGCACACATGATTTACAATAAGCATATGCATCTTTAAACATGGTGGGCCAGAAAAATCCACATTGTAAAATTTTTGCAACAGTTTTATGAGCAGAAAAATGTCCTCCACATATCCCATCATGGCAAAATTGTAAAACATTACTAATTTCATGATCGGGTATACATCGTCTCACAATTTGGTCTCCACAATATTTAAAGAGATAAGGATCGTCAAAGTAGAAAGATTTTACCTCATGTTTGAAATGTTTAAAATCAAGAGAGGACCAATGTGATGGAGTTCTACCTGTCACCAAATAATTTACAATGTCTGCATACCATGGTAGAGTAGAGACGGCGAAAAGTTGCTCATCGGGAAAGGAATCTCTCAACGGTGTATCCGATGACTATGTGCCTACCGTAAGTCTAGAGAGGTGGTCTACAACATGATTCTCCACTCCCTTTTTGTCTCGTATTGCGATGTTGAACTCCTGCAAAAGAAGAATCCATCATATAAGTTTAGGTTTTGCATCCTTTTTAGATAATAAATATTTGAGTGCAGAATGGTCCGTATAGACGATGATGGGCGATCCCAAAATGTAGCTCCTAAACTTGTCCGACGTAAATACCAACGCAAGTAATTCCTTTTCTGTTGTCGTGTAATTTCTTTGAGCATCGTTCATGGTCTTACTCGCGTAGTAAATCACATAAGGAACTTGCTCTTTCTTTTGCCCAAGAACCGACCCCACTGCGTAATCACTCGCATCGCACATAATCTTAAAAGGAAGAGTCCAATTTGGAACCTACAAATTAGGCGATGAGACAAGTAAGGATTTCAGTTTTTCAAAAGAATTTTGACACTCTTGCGTCCAAATAAATTCAATGGTTAATAAATTGCAAAGAGGTCGAGAGATAGTGCTGATATCCTTTATGAAGCGTCTATAAAATCCTGCATGTCCCAAGAAGAACGAATATCTCTGATGCTTTTTGGCGTTGGCAACTTCTCTATTACTTCAAATTTTGCCATGTCCACCTGAATACCTACTTTAGATACCAGGTGACCAAGTACCAAACATTCCGTAGTCATGAAGTGGCACTTTTCCCAATTGAGTAGCAGGTTCTTCTCTTTACATCTGCACAAAACAAGGGCAAAGTTAGATAAAAAAATTTCAAAAAAAGTTCCATATACAGAGAAATCATCCATAAATACTTCTACTATCTTTTCAACCATATCATTGAATATGCTTAACATGCACCGTTGAAAAGTAGCAGGTGCATTGCATAGACCAAATGGCATCCTCCTGAATGCGAAAGTTTCAAAGGGATAAGTGAAAGTGGTTTTCTCTTGGGCCTCTAGAGCAATCTCTATCTGATAATAACCTGAGTAGCCATCTAGAAAACAATAATATTCATTACCAGCCACTCTTTCAAAATTTTGATCTAGGAAATGCAAAGGAAAGTGGTCGTTTCTTGTTTTTGAATTAAGCTTACTATAATCAATACACATTCTACATCCAGTGGTGGTTCGCATAGGTATGAGTTCATTATTTTCATTTTTAACCACAGTTAAACCAGATTTCTTTGGGACAACTTGTGTTGGACTAACCCACTTGCTATCAGAGATTGGATAAATAATTCCAGCATCAAGTAATTTAAGAACCTCACCTTTTACCACTTCTTTTAACGTCAGGTTCAACCGACGTTGCATTTCACACGTAGGTTTTGAATCATCCTCAAGATAAATATGATGTGTACAAGTTAAGGGATTTATACCTTTGATGTCTGTAATGGACAATGTCTGCAATGGACCATCCAATGGCCCCTTTATGTTCCCTAAGCACATCAAGCAATGAGTGTTCCTATTCAAGTGTAAGTTTGGAGGATATTACCATAGGGAAAGTCTCATCTTTTCCAAGGAAGGCATACTTCAAGTAGTCCGGCAATGGCTTCAGCTCAAGCTTTGGATGATCCACATCAGATGGTAGTTGTGGTGGCAGTCCAGCTGGCAATGGTTCAAATCTCGGTGCCCATGCTTTCCTTGATTTTTCAGGAGTGCCCTGCACAAAATAAGACTCATTAATATCTTCTAAATTATAATCAGTATAATGAGATTCACACTCATACTCAGCCTCAAATTAGTCTTCGATCAAATTTTCAATAAAGCATACCTCTTCAACGCTTTCAACACATGTTGGCAACTTACATGATTTAAAGATATTTAATTCAAGCTTCATGTTACCAAACGTTATCTTCAACTGTCCATCCCTATAATTGATTACGGCGTTGTATTTAGATAAGAATGGACGTCCCAAAATGATTGGAGTGATGTTACCAGAAGGTGGTCCATGTATGTCTAGGACGATGAAATCCACGGGGTAGTAGAACTTGTCCACCTGAACCAAAACATCCTCCACCCAACCACTTGGAATAACACCACTGGCGTTGGTTTTAGCTCTCCCAAACCTAGGTACAAGAAAATAGAGTAAGGCAAAATATTCACACTAGAACCCAAATCAAGCAAAGCATTTCCAAAGCTCTTGGTTCCAATAGTGCATGGAATAGTTGGAGAACCTGAATCTTTATATTTGGGTGGAGTGTTATGTTGAAGTATGGCACTTACCTGTTGCGTAAGAAAAGCTTTCTTTTTCATATTAAGCGTCTGTTTCACAGTGCATAAGTCCTTTAAAAATTTAGCATAGGTAGGCACTTGGTTTATCGCATCAAGCAAAGTAATATTAATTTTTACCTGTTTAAAGATGTCCCTAATTTCTGCCTGATATTTATCTTTTGAAGGTGGTGCTAGCCTCTGTGGAAATGGAGCTGTAGGTGTATATGGTTCAGGCTCCTTTTCTTTGACCTCATCTTTTTCCAAGCTTTTCTCCTCCTCCTGCAGCTTTTGAGGTACACGCTTATCCTCTTTCTCATCGACTATTTGTTCATGCCTAGGTGGTTCTGGTTTTTCTATATTTCCTTCGCTACGCAAAGTAGTCACCGTCTTGCATGGTTTCACGTTATCACCTAAAAAAGAAGAGAAATTTATGTTAGGATTTGCAATAGATTGAGCTGGTAAAGTACCTTTTTCTAAAGATGCATCAATTTTAGAAAAGTTTTCGTTAAGCTGTTGAACTGCTGCTGAAATTGTTGTTGAAGCTGTTGTTGTTGATTCTGCATCTGCATCATTTGCTGAAGTACGGTAGTGATATCAGTGATCTGCTCCTTCTTCCTGTGATTGCTCGCATGATTCGGAGGCTGGTAAGGAGTGGTCGTCTGTTACGCCGGCTGCTGTGGTCCCCATCTCAAATTTGGATGATTCTTCCAAGAAGAGTTGAAAGTGTTCGAATTTACCACTTGATTGAACACACAATTCACTTCAGTTTGTGGGTTCCTTATGGTCTCTTTTATAGCAGGGATTGCAGGGCAAACAGACGTGTCATGAGTGGGCTGCTCACAACTGGCACAAAACGGTCCAGCTTCGACTGCTTTTGCTGCTCTCAACTCTAGGCCGTGTAGCCTCTGCGTTAGCAATGCATCCACTTGCGCTCTTATTGCATCGTCTGGCTTCAATGAGTGCATGCCTCCTTTAGAAGGTAAAAGTGGATCTGATCTGTCAAACTCTGAAGTAGACTCACATCTCCTCGCATGCTCCGCTATGATCTCCATGTAATCCCATGCCTCCATAGGAGTTTTCTGAAAGAACTTGTTGTTGCACATCATCTCCATGTATTGCCTAGTTTGCGGCTGCAGGCCGTCGTAAAAGAATCTAATAGCACGGCCTTTGTCGTATCTATGGTGTGGGCAAGCGATCAAAAGGTCCTTGAATCTCTCCCATGCTTGGTCGTACGACTCCCTCTCCTTCTGCAAAAAGGACATGATCTGTCGCTTCAAGGCATGGTCCTCTGCAAAGAAAAGAATTTTTTTAGAAACTAAGTTTGCAATTGTAACCAAGTGGAGATAGATCTAGGTGGAAAAGAATTGAACCAATGTTTTGCTTTATCTTTCAGAGAGAATGAAATTAAGATAAACAGAATTAGAACTAATTTTTCCATCCAACTGAGTTGAGCATACTTCTTCTAAATTTTTGACATGCAAATAAGGATTATCGTTTCCAATGCCATGGTAAGATGGTAAGAGTTGAATTACACCTGGCTTCAGATTGAAATTATGAGCATCCGTAGGTAGAACTATGCATGAATCAGACACCACCCTAAATGGCATATAAATTTCCAATAAAGGTCTTTCTTGTGCAGGTGGTGTGGTATGTGTTTCTTCATTATTATTAGCCATGTTTTCTGTTCGTACTAATCTATGTGAAGTAGGAGATCTATGCCACATAAACTAGCAGAAAAAGAAGTTTTTGTTTTTATGATTTTATATTTTTTGTGTTTTTATGTAATAGAAAGCAAATAAAAATCCTAAAGTAAAAGATGGAAAGATCTCACCGAATATTCCTCGAGAGAAATTGAAAGTGTGGATCACAAATACCGCAGTCCCTGGCAACGGCGTCAAAAACTTGACTCATCTCGAAATGTGTGAATGCTACTCCCAAGTGCATGAGATCGATCAAGTAGTAAACCTGGAGAGTCAGGTACCGAATCCACAGGACAGTCGACCTGTAAACCAAAAGAATCAGTTTCAAAAGATTAATAAAATGATGAAAACCTACCACCTTTCGTAGGTGAGATAATCGTGATGGTGGTTTTAAGTAAACGAGAATTTAAGACTAAAGAAAGTATGGAGGGTCGATATACAGAGCCAATAAGAGGAACATGTGTCGGTTGTGATTTCGTTAAGGGTTTTGTAATTGATGATTTTGAATATCTTTTCTATAACTCAACGTCTCATCCGGCTAGGGCATGAGAACGTCGAAAAGTATGGCGATAAAGCGTGTAAACAAGATGCCAAAAAGTAACCACGTATAACATTGATTTCATTAAGGAAATACGCACAAGTACCCCTCAGGTCACGATACATCCTCTTGAATCGCATCAAGAATAAGTCCTACTCAGATCATATTCAATTAAGCATGCACATGTCTCTGATTAACATACTCAATTAGATTATACGTAGAAAGCAATGAAATACGTGATTATAACATGCATATATGGCAAAAAGACAACAAAATCAACGATCACATAGACCTAACTACATCACAACCAACACATGAGGGCACTAGCCATGCATGGAGAGAAGAAAGCTCAGTTTCATTAGCAAATACATGATCAAAACGTCAAAATACAAGCTAAATACGTGAAATACAAGAGTAAAGTTCAGATTTCTATCACCAAAACTCTTCAAAGAGCCTCTGAATTTCTTCTGCAAGAGCCTCTGATCTCTGTTTCCAAAGCCCCAGAAAATCTCACGAAAATACGCTCTGTAGCCCCTCCAATACGCTCAAAATACGCTCGAAACTGGTGTTCCTATCCTCTGGAATATGTGGGTATTTATAGGGTTTTAATGTTGGTTGCGGATCCGAAAAATTCGCTTAAACTCGCATCAAAACAGCTTAAACCTGCAAACCATTAACCGACGCAAATACTGGCCGTTAGATCAAGCGGGATCGCTTGTAGAGGCGCCGCGTGTCCACGCTTAGCGGGTCTGCGCCCGCGCTGCGCCCGCATTTGCTTACAAATCCGAGCCAGCTGGTATCAACGTCGTCCGTTTGATTCAAGCGGTGCATTACTGAGATGTTGACGTGTGTACAAGAGAAACTCCCACCTTCGCTCCGCTCTCCGTATCGCGTGGGATTGAATCCTGGCTGTTAGATCCCTGATCGTGCAGCCCTGAGCACGCCACGTCGACCCGAGCCCGCTTTGCATGTAGCTGCAGCGCTCAAAGCCGTTGGATTGAGCGGGAAGTGGCACAGATCTCGTCACGTGTCTCTGTGGGGTATGTAGTTCGCCCGCTTCTTGTGAACGCATCCGATTCGATTTTAGGTTGATAACAACCGTTGGATCGAGATCCAACGGTGCCTAGTGAGCCGTGTCTCCTCTTTTATCTGGGGCGTCGGATGAAGAATGGACGGATCAGATTGCGCCACATGGCGGTATCGATCAGTGCGCATACGGTTCCACAGTATATCTGTATTTTAGGCGTATTTCGACCGTATTTCCTCAATTAATTGGTATTTTTCATTCAAAAATTCATAGAAATTAGCACAGATCTCAGAAAAATACAAATAAATAGTCGGTAGAATCGTGAGATCGAGATCTTCGTATGAAAAATATAAAAAGAGCAGAAATACTTAGTAAATTGTTGTTTTGTGCATAAAATAGGAATTAGCACTAATGATTAGGGATATTCAAAATTCGATCCTATTAGAGGCCAAATAAGTACCATATATGCACAAAATGGGGCTAAATAAGGGGCTAAATATGTAATATTTACCATGAATCAGCTGTTGCTCATAGGTAAGATCTGGTCGCACTGTGATCTCTGAGTGATCAACCACATGAGTAGGATCACTGATATAACGACGCAGTTGCGAGATATGAAACACGTCATGCACTCCCTCTAGTGAAGGTGGTAACGACAGGGGATAAGCCACTTCTCCAACTTGCTCCAGTACATCGAAAGGTCCAATGAATCTCGGACCGAGCTTTCCTCTTCTTCCAAATCGTATCAATCCCCAGTTGGGAGATATCTTTAGAATTACACGATCTCCAGGTTGAAACTCTAGATGACGATGCTTCGTGTCGTCACAGTGCTTGTATCGATCTTGTGCAATGCGAAGTTTGTCTCTGATGGTACACACCACGTCAACGGCTTCTACGATCATTTCAAGACCCAAAAGTTCTCGATCTCCAATGTCATTCCAACTCAATAGAGAATGACATTTTCTTCCATGAAGTGCTACAAATAGGGCAATTCCGATACTTTCTTGGTAGATATTATTATATGCAAACTCCACTAAGTGCAAGTGGTCTTCCCACGAGCCTTTGAAATTAAGCATACAAGCTCTCAACATATCTTCGAGTATCTGAATGGTGCGCTCTGATTGTCCATCTGTCTGTGGATGATACGCAGTGCTGAAGCTCAGACTGGTACCAAGATTTGCTTATAGACTCTTCCAAAAGTGAGAAATGAATCTCGTGTCTCGATCAGAGACAATGCTTACAGGGCATGTAATCTCACAATTTCCCCCATATACTTCTTTGCAAGTAATTCAGTCGATTGTCCTACTCGAAATGGTATGAAATGTGCTGACTTGGTTAATCGATCAACGATCACCCAAATGTCATCATTCTGCTTTGTACTCTGAGGTATCCAGTGATGAAATCCATGGTGATGTGTTGACACTTTTACTCGGGAATAGGCAGTGGTTGAAGAAATCTTGCAATGCGATGGTGTTCAGTCTTCACTTTCTGACATACAAGGCATTTGGCGACACTTCGGGCAATGTTTCTCTTCATTCCCTGCCACCAAAAAATTAGACGAAGGTCCTTGTACATTTTAGTGCCACCAGGATGAATGGAGCAAGGAGAGCAATATGCTTCATTCATCAGCTCTTCTCTGATATCACTTGAAGACACACAGTTTCTGCTACCATATATCAAAGATCCGTCTTCATGGATAAGAAAATCCATTCGAAGACCCGATTCCACTTGTGCCTTGATCTTCTGCAACTTTGCATCTCCAGCTTGGGTGGTTTTGATTCGATCGATGATGGTAGACTGAATTTGAATATTCACCAATGAAGCATCAATCTTATGTAGGATGATTTCAATCTCCATCTTTCGCAGTACTTGTTGCAATCTCTTCTAAGCTGTGAGAATCATGACAGTTGGTAGTTGACTCAATGCATCAGGTACGACATTAACCTTCCCAGGAAGATATTGAAGGTCGAAGTCATAATCAGCCATGAGTTCCAACTATCTACGTTGTCTCATGTTCAGTTTCTTTTGCGTGAAGATATACTTCAAACTTTTGTGGTCGGTGAAGATATTCACTTGCTCGCCCAATAAAAAGTGCCTCTAAATTTTCAGGGTGAAAATGACTACGGCTAGCTCCAGATCATAAGTGGGGTAGTTCTTCTCATGTGTCTTCAATTATCGAGAAGCATACACCACTACATGACCATGATGATGTAGAACGCAACGATGACCTTTGCCAGATACGTCACAATACACTTCAAATCCTCCAGTTCGATCTGGTATGGTCAGAACTGGTGCAATCGTCAGCTTCGTCTTTAATCCTTCCTCGTCAGGCGGGTCATGGGTTTAGCAATCTTGGAGAAGTCTTGGATGAATCGGCGGTAGTAGTCAGCCAATCCAAGAAAAATTTGTTAGATCTGGATCTAAGCCTAGGGGGTTGAATACGCTAATAAAAATTATCGTGCATCCCACGAGCAATCACACGCTGTTATAGCAGATTCAGAGTAAATAAAAAGCAATCACAAATGCACAGCAGATTTATCCTGGTTCGGTCATCAACACGACCTACGTCCAGTCCCCAAAGCTGATACTAGATTAATAATGTAATCTAACGTATCTCATACTATACCCTGCTTTCGTGATAGGTGCACACGATCCGTGCATTAAGAATCGACAATGTTCTTGCCATCCTCATGGATAGAATGATCTCAACTCATGCCACTCTAGTGGATTAGAGTTTCGATGTGTTTTGGTGGCTCTTATTGACGCAATTACGGTAGCCGTCAATTTGTAATATAGTATGTCGGTGGATCCCGTCAAGGCACGTGTGATCGCCCCGCTCCGCGATAGGTGGCACATGCCCTAATTGAACTTACTAACTCCCTAATTAATCCATAGGATACTCATTAAGCTAATCACTTCCACCGACCGTGGTCACGATCTCAGTACGAGATTTCCTACAAATTTGGCTAGATCAACCAAAACACGTCCCTTTTATACCAACGCAACCTAAAAATCCTAATATCTAAATCCTAAGATCCTAAGGCTAATCCATAAGCCCTAGATAGAACTACTAAGAATCATAGCAAAAGCAATAAAAGATTCAATGGATGCAAAGTTTATCTCGGCAATAGAAAACATCAAAAACAATAGAAAGTTTAGAGAATGTACCAATGCATCGTAGAGCAACAGGAAACCAAAGAGAATTAAGAATATAAATATTCCATGCAATAAAGATCAATAAAAATCCAAGCTTTAGTCTTTACAAATTAGCGACGACAAACAAATCCTCTAGATCAAAAAACTCTAATTAAAACTAAGGAAAATACTAAAAGTCTAGTCTATGCGCCAATATGGTAAAAATTGTACTTATATGCAAGGGGTATGGACCCTATAAAATCTCAGAAAATTTGGGCACTTAGGCCCACAAACTTGACTGGCCACGTCGCCTTACTCGGTCGAGTAGCGGCACCTGCTCGGTCGAGCTGATATAAGGCTATCGCTTGCTGCTGCTTCTGATCTGGCTGATATGGGCTACTCGATCGAGTAGCCCATCCACTCGGTCAAGTTACAGTAGGTCTGAAGCTTCTCCAAAACGCTGCTCTGTTTGATGATGACTCAGGTCGAGTAGGTCAACTGCTCGGTTGAGCTACAGTGCCTTGGAGAATGGCCCAAAATAGTCGCTCTGTTTGATACAGCTCGGGTCGAGCTGGCTGTCTGGTCGGTCGAGTGGGGCATGGTCGTTTCCTTGTGAATTTTGTGTGTCAGCTCGGCCGAGTAGCTGTTGCTACTCGGTCGAGTCGCCTGGAAAACTGGAGATGAAATGTCCATCTCTCGCTCTCTTCTCCTCCTCTCCTCCAGTCTTCTTTCTTGCCTTGGCAAACTCTCATGGAGCCTTGCTAATGACGTCCCGGATGTACCGGATGTGTCCATGTCCCAAAATAACTCCAATTCGCTCCAAAACTCCTGAAAATCCATAAAGCTATACAAAACTCGAATATGGTGTTAGAAGTGTGATAATGTATGAAAATGTGGATTTTGGAGGTGAATATGACATGCAATGATGCAATAAATATCGGTAAAATTTGGACATATCACCGAGCGTGTGGCTCGCTCGGCCGAGTGATCTCGCAACTCGGTATATGGTCAGTCTTCCCTTCTTTCTTTATCTACATCTCTTCTTTCTTCCTTTTTCCCTTTCTCTCTTCTTTGCCCCTTTGCTTCTCCAGCGGCCTCAGCTTATCATATACGACACCGTTAATGCTCCGGCCTCGATATTCGTGTCCGTCATCTAGCTTCACTCCGAATCGTGCCAAAGTTCCTGAAAATCCACAAAACGATGCGAGAATCAAATATATCGTGAAAAGCACAATAAAATATAAAAATGTGAACTTTGGGCGATCAAAATGCTATGAAAATATGCGGTAAAAACATGGAAAATATGGACACGTCACTTACACGCATGCATATCATCCGGCCCCACGGTCAGCGCCACTGAATCTATCTTTTAGGTCCTACCCGAGAGTAGCACATGGTCCTCCCTCGACCTAATTTGACTCGTATTGAGCCCGTCCACCTGGATTGGCTCCTTCCTGGCACAGCCATCCCACCTATTCATGACCTTGAGCCTAGAGGAGAGGCTGCTGAGGAGGGAGATATTGATTGGGTACTTAGTTCTGATGAGGAGCCTGAGAGAGTAGCTGTCCCCACCACTTCTGCCCTAGTAGAGAACACCTCTGTCCCAACTTTTGTCAGTGCTCCTACTACCGTCACACCCACCACCACACTAGATGAGAGTTCCACTTTTGGGGTAGTTCCTACTTCTGTCCATGAGTTCACCATTCCTGCATTATCTTCTGTAATGCCTGCTTCTGAGGGCATTTCTATATCTGTAGATCCCGCACCTAACATTGAGCATATTTCTAGTGAGCATGTCTTTACCGAGCCTGCTGATTCTGATGTCCTTACCTCTGCCACCATATCCGCACCTGTGGACTCCATCCCTATTCTTCTGCGAGCATTTATGTCACTGCCACTGCGATGTTCACTGAGGGCATTGTGGTTTCTGTCACCACATCTGTCGCCACGACATGTGTACCTGCCAATATTCCTACCCTCCCTACATTTGCACCAGATCTCACATCCATTCCTGTTTCCACTTCTGCAGAGACCCCTCGTAGGTCATCCTCTCCCGATTTTGTCTTTCAATCTCGTGCACCACATGCATGAGCACATATAGAGAGGGGTGAGCATAGTGGTGCACGTCAGCCAAGTAGATCACGCAGCTCTGACACATGCCTGACAGCAGTAGAGACTGAGGTTTTTGGCTGAGGCATGAATTCAAGGCCTTCACCCGGACAGTCACTACCCACCATGAGTCAATGCAGCGGGATATAAGGGAGAATCTAGACATTCTTCGATCACGAGGTGCACCACCTGTCACACTAGCACCAGTTGCTCATTCTGCACCTCCAGCTGCACCACCTCCTGTTTTTTCTATACTACCATCAGATGCTACCTCTGCACCACAGCTATGGGACCCATCACCACCTTCAGAGGGTGGTGCCGATGTCTGATTCATATTTTTGCTCATGTTCTTCCCTCTCATTTTTTGGTGCACATCTGTCCACATGGGGCCCAGTGTCGTATAACTTGGGGGAGAACCCATCATATTCCACTGCATTCATCCCATCATCATCTGTACGCTTGTTTTTGCATTAGGTACTAGGACCATGCATCTGCATTAGTTAGATTTTCCTTTCATTTTTCCTATTTCTAGGATTTTCTTTTATTTCACCCCACCCCACCCCACACACCCTCAGCGTCATCTTCCTTCTTTCATGCATGTTCTCAGCAGTGAGGACACTACTGTGTTTAGCTTGGAAGATGAGCGCTATCGATTTTATTTACTTCTCTTATTTTGCACTTTTTCGCCTTACTTTTCCATCCTTTCTCAGCCTATTTTTCCTTTTATTGGCATCATATTTTTTCTTTTGTGTGCATGAATGCTTGTTTTCATCTTATATTCCCTATTTTATTTTCTTTCTTTTGCTAAGATGAATTCTCTGTGATGTTATCTCTTATACTTTTCCTACTATTGCAACGCTCACTTTCCATGCCATGCTACTTAGAGTTATTTCATAATTTTGCTCTTTATAAGTACATGCAAATACATTTCTTTTGATGATCTCTCTAAGTAAATGCATGAAGCTTATTGAAACTGAATATGTAGAGTAGTGTTTAGTATGCTTTCATTGGAAACACACCAAGATTCACGCATCACTAGCATATTTAAAGCCATGTTATTATCTATTATTTGAATTCTTATTGCATGCTTGATGTGTTTGAAAAACATTACCGCTAGACTTTACTAATTGTTGAGATGATTAGTAATACACATGCTTATATATGAGTTTAATTGATGTATTATCTTACTAACTATTTGTACACACTTTTGAGTGAACCGAGAGTTATATCTATTCCTTCTCCATAAATACCTTATACTCTCTACATGTCACTTAATTTTCTTCCCCAATGCTATCTTTATCACATACACTCCCAAAATCTCGTACAAAAGCAAAGCTTGCTCCAAAAAGTTCAAAAAGCCAAAAGTGAACCAAAAATTAAAAACACAATCACATTGCTCCTACAAAAATTCAAAAAGAAAAACAAGAACCAAAAGTTCAAAATTTGAAAGAAAAATTCAAAATTTCTCTTGGAGCAATTCATATACATTTGGGAAAACAAAAACAAAAACTTATATCCCACAAAAATTTCTTTTAATGTGATGCTTCAATTCAAGCTTGGGGGAAAATTCTTTTGACCAAATGAGTGAGCATAACATTGGAGTGGAGTTGTGCACGAACGGGAAAGTTTGATAATCCTGAAACTCGGTGAAACAATTGAGTTACGGGGACTTCCTATGATTTGATATGAGTATGTGCATGTCTTGACTTCCATTCCATTCTATATTGCATGCTTGGTATGAAATTTTCATGCTTCAGTTATGGCTTTTGATTGAAAAGTGTGTTGCCACTGTTGTGTATATTTGATGCTATGAAGCGCATGATGTGGATATATGCCAATTGTATGAACACTAGAGATATCCCCTTTATTCGATCTTAAACTCTCAAGTACTTCATTTATTTAAGATATGGAATCTCTGTAGCAGCACGTGAGTTATTTTCTGAGCCGTTGTTATATGTGGCGAACGACACAAGATCTGTGAGAATAATCTAGCGACCATCTCCTCTTTGCGTTCTTTTCCATTTTCTTATATTTACTTCCCAGTGATCCTCATATTCGTCTATCTCGAGGACAAGTAAGGGATAAGCTTGTGGGATTTTGATGTGTCCATATTTTCTATACTTTTACTGCATAATTTCATAGCATTTCCATCGTCCAAAGTTTACTTTTCTACACTCTATCACGTATTTCACGATATATATAATTCTCGTGGAGATTCATGGATTTTCAGGAACTTTGGAGCGATTCAGAGCAAATCGGAGAGATGGACACATCTGAGATTGCCAGAGCATCAATGGCAGGGTCTACTTGGTGCTTCACGAGGTGGAGAATGAGATTGGAGGATAATAGAAAAAATGAAGAAGGAAAGAGCAATGCGAATGGAAGCTCCAAAACCATGTCATCTTTTCCCAGGAACTCAGGCGAGTGAACGAATTTCACTCGGTCCGAGCAGATTCAGCAAAGGGAGCGGTTCCAGCTTCTTTCCTATGTTCAAGTTTCAAAGCTCACTCGGACCGAGTAGCCGGGCTACTTGGTCGAGTGAAGGACATGGCATCACAACATTTCTTAGGCCAAAGAAGAGCCCTGAGCTCAACCGAGTAAAGTCACTTGCTCGGTCGAGTAGGCGAAGCAGAAGAGAGCATCCCAAGGACTTAGCCGCTGAGAAGATCTAAGTAGCCACACGACCGAGCAACATCGTTAATCGGTCGAGGTAATTTCGCGATAGAACGGTATCTTTTAGAGCTCGGCGACCCCATGCAGCTCGCCCGAGCAGACCAAGCCACTCGACCGAGTATCTTCTCTGCTCGGTCGAGCTAATCAAGCAGCAGAGCGACTTTTGAGCCAAGCAATGGCCCCCTGCAGCTCGACCGAGTGGGCCATCCACTCGGTCCGAGTAACCGACTCCCCCAGTCGAAGACTCAAGGCACCAGCGGAGCGACGATGCCCTACTCGGACCGAGTGGAATCGCCGCTCGGTCGAGTAGTGCGACGTAGCGGACACAATTGGGCCGCAATTGGGATTTTTGCAGAAATTTTGTGGGGTCAACCCCCTTGTATATAAACCTATTTTTATCCCTAGGTTAAAGGAGCTAGCTTATTAATTAGATTTAGTTTTAGTAGAGAGTTTGGGAGCCATCGTTATTTCCTTTGAAGAACCAAGCTTGGATTTTGATTATTGTATTGCTTTGGAATCTTTTGTTCTTAATTCTCTGAAGTTTAGTTCCTCGTCTTCGTTGGTTTGGTAATGATTTCTTATCTCTCTCACATTGTTTTGATGATAATCATTGCTATGATGTCTTGTGTTATTGATATCATTGTTTTTGTTGTTCTTTCTATGAATCGTAAGTAGTTCCTTCTATGGCTACTGGATGAGCCCTAGGATCTTAGGATTTAGATGTAAAGTTGTGAATTTTATGTTGGTTTGGTGAATAAGGGATGTGATTTGATTGATCTAGCCAAGTTTGTAGCAATCTTATTTATGGTTTGTGATCCATGATAGTGGTACACATCCTAGATTCTACCTTATGAACTTAATTAGGTTCGTTAGTGAATTCAATTCAAGTTCATAATCCACAATAGTGGCATGCACTTTGATGGTTTTCACCGATGCCCTATATTACTAATTGATGATCTACGATAGTAGCATCAATGAGAGCCATCATATTATAGATCAAAGCTCTAACCTACGATGGTGACGTCAGTAGAGATCAAGAATAATTGTCGATCGTAATGTATGGATCGCATGCAAGGCCATCCACGATGGTGGGGCTAAGCATGTAATACGTTAGATGAGTAGTACAACGATAGTTAGCTGCAAATTTCACATTTACGTTGCAACAATCTCTCCCTATAAACCCATTTCAACCTAGAAATTATAACCTACCATTGATATCTGACGATTCTAGTGTTGATTCCTAGTGCCCTAGTTTTCATTACATTGATTTTACTTGTGAGAAGAGAACCATGACAACTCTTTTGGTTACACCCATAGCTGACAAGATCGCACAACTCTGAAATAAATCCTAAGACATTAACCAATCGCCTCCCTGTGGAACCAACATCTTTATATATTACAAAGCCTCGACATCGTGCACTTGCGGACTCGAACACCTGCACAGTGGTATAGGTGCCTGTGTAGTCTTCTATAGCCGCCTGTCCTGGCTCAGATTATAGTCGTTGGATAAAACTAGCCGTTACAATAGGCGCCTAACTCTTTGCCTACAGGCGCATGTCCGAGTTGTTTCAGCCAAAATCTAGCCGTTGCAAATTGAAGTTTTTGGCATTTTGCTTGGGTTCCATAGGTTATTTTGGTTTCCTATAAATAGGAGATGGCTTAGTTCAGCTAGACTTCTTGATCATTATTGATTATCTTTGAGAAACATCAAGCCACTCCTATTTCTCTCATTTCCCTCTTATGAGCTCATTTCTCTTCATGCAATGAGCCTAGCTCTAGGGAAATACTCCAAGTGCAATCAAAGTTCATCTCAACACATGGAGATCCTCTTCCATGCCTTGCATTCATCTTTGAGTAAGTTCATCCCATCAATGATGGGTTTTGAGGGACCCTTAGGGCACATTTCTATGCATGTCCTACGTCGGGCGGACGATAGAGGCAACAGAAAATCATGCAGTGGAAAAATGTTAAACAATTTAACATGCAACCCTAAGGATATCAAGACCTTAGCCAGGATCGCTACTATCTTGAGGTGGGTCTGACCACCCCAAGATAGATCTAAGCTACTGCAATATTATAAATACTATGCTTAATTAAACTACATACCCGGAACCTTGCTTGCACCGGCAAGATGTACCGAACTGTGTCATGAGCCGCTCCCCATCTCGAGATGAACCGCTTCCCGAACCGCTCCTGGTCCCAAGCCAAACCACTTCCCGAACCGCACCACGTACCAAGGCGAGCAACCACCTTGTCGCTGAGCCAACCACGTGCCGAAGAAAGTTTCGCTTGAGTGGATCCTCTGTCAAAACTTCAAATCCGATCCGAGCCCCTTCGTGTCTTTGCTAGAGCCCTTCAGGAGCAAGGCAGAAATATAGGGAGAAGAAAATATTTATTTTAAGCTTAGATCCGAGCGTGATCCAAACTTTTGGGAGCCGCTCAGATCTAGAGCTTGGGACGAGTTTAGAGGAAGGGGGAAGGCCCCTATTTATATAGGCAGCTGAACCCTCCCCTTTACTCCACTTCTGATGTGGGACTAAAGTTTTGGAGTAAATAATTCAAGTTAGTTTGCCTTTCATAAAGGCCAAACTTCTATGAATTTTAACTCCCTCACCGTTGAGCTTCACATTTGATACAACCTATCAAATCGAAGAGCGCTGAACGGTGAACGCGTAGGAAAAAAATGGCGAGTCAATCCAAGTCCGTTTGACCCCTCAATTGATCGGCCAAAGATGAGCCCAACACTTGATTTTCGTTCAAAATCAACCGCTACCCAAAATTCTGCACCAAGGGTTCGAAAACCCAGGTGGTGGGCCCCACTGTGCCAGCCTCGGCGGGACCCAGGCCAGGCGAGACGACTAGCCCAGGCCTGGGTGCACCCAGGCTGGGCGCCTGGACCCAGGCCTGGGCCAGGCGCCCCTATGCCTAAGTGCCCAGCGCCTGGGCCTATGCCCAGGCGCCCAGGCGCATGGGCTTGCACAGGCCAGCTTCGTTGCCCAGGTTGCCCCCTTTTTTGTGATTTTTTTTTTCAAAGAAAATTTTTTGGGCTGCCCATTAAATTTGGGCCTTCTATTTAAACAACTTTAAATAGACTTTATTGGACTCGTTTGGACTCTGTTTTTGACGCAGTTTGAACCTACAATTAGACTGGGACAATCCCGTCATCCACGTATCCTTTTCCTCATATTTATAAATTAATTATGGTTTTAAAAAATTTAAGACACATTTAATATCATTTTGCATCATATGCAAAATTGTCCCCGTCTAAGCTTAAAAATTATTTACATCAAATGCAGTTTTCTATCCCTTACATCAAATACACATTCTCCCTAATAGTTCTACATATTACTTGATGAAAGTCGCACTCTGTGTGAGACTGTACAGCCTGACCATACTACAGGTGGAGCTTGAAGACCCAGACAGCAGTGACCACGAGCAGCAGTTGTCGTCCCTGTTTCAGTATCATACTTATGTGGTTAACTCATTGACATGAGCATTGTCGGGACAACTCTGACTGTGTCCGTGATGAATACCGCAGTTATAGTCTCTTCGTCAAAACTATGTTGTTTAACTTAAGCCTAGGGTACGGTCAAACTGTCAACCCTAATAGCTCGAAGCCGGTTAGTCTCCATCGATCTTTAGTCAAATAATGTTGGACATCTTCTAATATACTCTGGCCAGAGTTTTCACTAAAGACCGAACTAACACTACGACACTAACTCCCATTGACCAGTGAGAGACGAATCCTATCTTGGTCATTACTCTCCTCGCACGTTTCAAATGTCACCTAACCAAAGACCTTTCGACAGGCCTTGCCTCGAAGATAGATCAGAGATCTAAGTGACACCGTTCACGTACAGGTTCGTACAATGACCTCAAGTTAAAAGACCAACTCGCCTATCATCACTAAGAGTTATCTTTGACAGATTGGTCAATCATAACCATATGATAACTCTTGGGTCGTTCAGTGAACTCATTTTCCAATGAGCACCTGTGTCTCGTCTCCGACTTTGCTAAGTCAAACGACCATGAGATCATCGTCACCGCTACACGGTGAAGACAAAGACACAATAGTCTATCCGATGTTTCGATATCATTTTCTCGAAACATTTGCGACCATAAACATTTCTAGACTTATGCTACAAACGGTCAAGCATTTCTATATGATTGAGATCCTCATCTCGATACATGTTTGACCTTGCATTAAGTCTCAGGTCTTTACCTAAGTTTCTAATGATAACTACATTATGATTTAACTTAGATAAATTCTTATCATACAACTTACTGTAATTTTGAACACAATGTTTGTACAATTACACAGAGATAAATTGCCTCGAGAGCATACATTTTCCAACATCTCCCACTTGCACTCAGGCCCATTTATCCCAGTAACTCATACCGCATTTACACATAAGTCGTTCCAGACTTCATGTGGTAGAGCCTTCGTGTGTGGATCTGCTAAAACGTCTATTGTATAGACTTAAAGGGTTTTCTATGTTCATCTTAGACCATACATTTGAATCTCATCCAAACAATTCTCTTGGTCCCTCGGAATCCATAATATTCATTTTCCTGGATCTTATCTAGCTTATCGTATCTTACGATAATAATTTGAAATAAGTTTTTAGTCATTTTAGACGGTTCATATTTATTTCTAATAAAGTGTCAAACTCTTTGACTACTTTGTCAAAACATATGTCCAGCCTTTTGATGCCTCGCATGTATTTTATTCGCTCCCACTGACCTAGAAAACTCTTTGGCCAACTATATAAGTTCGTTCTTCTAAATCATATTTAGAAAACAGACTATAAATGAATGCTCCAGTTTTCATGGTCATCATGAGCATTTACATCGAGTTCGGTCCGATTAGATCTGTACAAATCTATTGGCGAGACAGTTTCATCATAATCCGTTTATAGGAGTTAGGATGAAAACCGTTCTCAGCCAACACAAGTTGTACTTCACTACTTTCTTTCTGCACCTATCTTCTAACTTGAAGATTTTCTTGCAGTCGATAAGAAACACTTTCTTTTGGGCACATAAACTAAAGTCAATACTTTATTTTATGGGCATGGACCTTTTCAGATTTCATCAAGTTATTAGTCAGAGTCCCTACTCCGAATTTTATCCTGAAAGTTGACTAAGTCATCATCAATTATGATGTCTAACTCGACTCTTCGTCTCACAATTCTCGAGTAATCCTTTAACTTCCTAACGATTGATTTAATGAATATCTTATTGATAAGAGCCTCATAGAACCTTTATCAAAACCTAGACATTACTATCTGGGACTTAACCCAGAGGGAGGATTATAACTCAGAGTCACTTGCTATGCAACGTACCATGTCTAACAAAGTGCGATTAATGCTCTCTAGCACACCGATGTGTTAAGAGACTTGACCTGAGAGAAAATCACATTTTTCTTTAATTTACACAAGATTTATACAGCTAAATATTTGACTCTTCGATCTGATCGAAACAGTTCAACTACTTCTGTCATTTTGCCCTCTATTTTATCAGACTTGTGTTTCATCAAGAACATGTGGCATAATAAAATCAGTATACTTTATCATGGCTAACTTAGACTTGGATCCAGGTACATCCGTATGTACCAGACTACGAGTTCAACAACTCATTCTCCCACTATCTTACAGAAGGAGTTTCGGCCATCATACCTTTGAGACAAGATTCACAAGTGTCGGTAGACTTCATAATATGAGAGATCAGACCTCTCTTTATGTGACTTGTGAAGCTTAGTCTCTTTGGTACGGCCTAGTCAATTTTTCCATATAAGTTTTGTTATTACCTTGCGCATTTATGTATTAACATTTAATACATAATCGTTATACAAATTACTCATATAAAACACTGCTTCAGAGGCAACGTGACGACATTCGTAATAAAATGTGTTTGATGTCCTACATGGTCCAAGAAACAATAATTATTCCTTTTTCCAACATGTAGACAATCTATTTCTTTTGTATAACGGTTATCCTGAAATCGTGACATCAAATATGTCACATTTTCAATTCCTCCTACTTATGCCTTTACTAATGATAAATAAAACTATCTTTCTCGATTGACTTTCCTTATTGTCTTCTTCCTTTTCTAAATATCATTTAGATATTATATGACCCAACAAAATTATTAGTTGTGCAAGCACCTAACGTATCCAAACACTTGAGCTTAACAAGCTTGAGTTGACTCAACAAGTTGCTTGACTCACAATCTGATTTGGATACATGGTCTTGTACCACTCGTGCACTCATCTTCGAATCAAACAGTTTGATCGAAGTTTCGAACCTTGCGGATCGAAACCGTTTTCTATACAACCTTGAGTTGACTCAACAAAGTGTATGCAAAAACATGCTTTTAAACATCAGTATGTTCGAGTTGTCCCTTAATGAGGCGAGTGACATGTAGCGTGCATTTATTTTTTGGACCTAGATCTTTAAGGAAATCATTGTCCTTAAGTCTGTGATTAAGAAGGTCATTTTAATGTCAACGAGAACATAGTTTAGTCTATCAATTAGAATTTGAGTTGATATTCCATTAATCAACTATTTTGACCAGTTAATTTATTCTCTTAGAATATTATGTTTTTTATTCCATCGGTAAACATATAACTACCCTAGTTTAGCATATGTTCAATATTAAATATAGATAGAATGGATTTTATCTAACTATATCCTCCCACTATTTTAGCGATCATTTTAAGCCATAATAATGAACGATTTAATTAAATTAAATCAATGGGTAAGAGATCCAACCACCCTGAGTCTCACAACCTTGAGTGTGCTCAACAAATTGCTTGACTCTGCGATTGGTAGATGACTCTTCATCAATCATATCATATATGACTCTCTTATTGGTTTTTACCCCTAGCCACGTATGATCATGAGTGTGCTCATCCAAATCACAATGACTAGTCTAGTCGGACCCTTGTTTTCGTGTCTAGCTTAACTTACGTCGGTGCTCAGTGTATTCACGACACGACGGTTTGGGTCAAGTCTAGACTACATCTCATGTATTGAGAAGTTAGTTTCCATAAAGTGTCTATGACATAGCTTGAGTGTGCTCAACAACTATATCAAAGAACCTATAGTTGCCAACCTCTAAAACAAGGAGGGCTATGGCTAATCTTGAAAAAGATTATTAACGTATTAGACTTAGGTATAGTCCAGGGTGTCATATAATCATGATTTGCGTCATTGCGGTCCAGCGGAACACGGCCAGGGAATTCACTAAGCCAGGATCACTTATCCCTTAGTCTAGCTAGGGTGATCCAACAAACTTAGCCAAGCACATTGACCGGATCATGGTCCATTGAATGAAACTTATCATTTTTATATGCGTGCCATAGACTAAAAAGGCTTTTATTAGAACTAGTTAATCCTATCAACTAGTGAATCCTAAAATTCAAAATTAATTAGGATTTGTTAATAACTTTTATTAAGTCCTTATCAACTATAAGGAATGATTTATAGAGGTGCTATCCTAATCGTCCATTAGGCATTTAAAACAATTTTAAATCATAGCAGAAGCAATCTAAAAATTATCTTATAATTATTAGACAGCTTTTAATGGCTAACCTAAAAGGGTTTTCTTGTGTTATCAAATAAGCAAGAATAAAACATAGCCATTAAAATTACAACTTAATAACATCACATGAATAAGTTCATAATTATCACATAATTAATTTTTATGTTTCTAACAAACATAACATGCAAATTTATCACATAAATTTAAAGCATAATTTTAAAACATAAAAATTTTATCTAATAAAATTAATTGTTTTCATGTTCAAAAAATTATCGCATAATTTTAATACATGAACTTTATGTTTTTAAAAATTATCAAATTAAAATTTTAAGCATAATTCAAACATACAAAATTTTATCTAATAAAATTTTACAGCTTTCATGTTCAAAAGTTATCATATAATTTTATTGCATGAACACATGTTAAGAATTATCAAATTAAAATTTGTATGCTAAAAATTTTTTTATCACATAAAATTTAAAGCATCTAAAAAACTTGTTTGTTCCATTTTTAACATTTATCACATAAAGTTAAAACAGATCTTTTATGTATTTAAAAGCATACATGCATTTATAATAATTGCAGTCCTTAGATCAGATGCAGACCTAGGCTCTGATACCACTGATGGGTTTTGAGGGACCCTTAGGGCACATTTCTATGCCCGTCCTACGTCGGATGGACGATAGAGGCAAAAGAAAATCATGCAGTGGAAAAATGTTAAACTATTTAACATGCAACCCTAAGGATATCAAGACCCTAGCCAGGATCTCTACTATCTTGAGGTGGGTCTGACCACCCCAAGATAGATCTAAGCTACTGCAATATTATAAATACTATGCTTAATTAAACTACATACCCGGAACCTTGCTTGCACCGACAAGGTGTATCGAACCGCGTCCCGAGTCGCTCCCCGTCCCGAGCTGAACCGCTTCCCGAACCGCTCCTGGTCCCAAGCCGAACCGCTTCCCCAACCGCACCGCGTCCCGAGGCGAGCAACCCCTTTGTCGCTGAGCCAACCACACGCCAAAGAAAGTTTCACTTGAGTGGATCCTCCGTCAAGACTTCGGATCCGATCCGAGCCCCTTCGTGGCTTTGCTAGAGCCCTTCAGGAGCAAGGCAGAAATTTAGGGAGAAGAGAAAATATTTATTTTAAGCTTAGATCCGAGCGTGCTCCAAACTTTTGGGAGCCGCTCAGATCTAGAGCTTGGGACGAGTTTAGAGGAAGGGGCAGGCCCCTATTTATATAGGTGGCTGACCCCTCCCCTTTACTCCACTTCCGATGTGGGACTAAAGTTTTGGAGTTAAATAATTCAAGTTAGTTTGCCTTTCATAAAGGCCAAACTTCCATGAATTTTAACTCCCTCACCATTGAGCTTCACATTTGATACAACCTATCAAATCGAAGAGCGATGAACGGTGAACGCATACGAAAAAACGTCGAGACAATCCGAGTCCATTTGACCCCTCAATTGATCATCCAAAGATGAGCCCAACACTTGATCCAAGCCCAGGCTGCCCCCCTTTTTTGATTTTTTTTCAAAAAAAAATTTTGGGATGCCCATTAAATTTGGGCCTTTTATTTAAACAACTTTAAATAGACTTTATTGGGCTCGTTTGGACTCCGTTTTTGACGCGGTTTGAACCTACGTTTAGACCGGGACGATCCCGTCATCCACGTAACATTTTCCTTGCATTTATAATATTAAATATGGATTTAAACAATTTAAGACATATTTAATATCGTTTTGCATCATATGCAAAATTGTCCCCATCTAAGCTTAAAAATTATTTGCATCAAATGCAGTTTTCTATCCCTTGCATCAAATGCATATTCTTTCTAATATTTCTACATATTACTTGACGAAGGTCGCACTCTATGTAAGACCCTACAGCCTGACCCTAATACAGGTTGGGCTCGAAGCCCCAGACGGCAGTGACCACGAGCAGCAGTTGCCGTCCCTGTTTCAGTATCATACTTATGTGGTTAACTCATTGACATGAGCATTGTCAGGACAACTCTGACTATGTCCGTGATAAATACCACAGTTATAGTCTCTTCGTCAAAACTATGTCGTTTAACTTAAGCCTACGGTCAAACTATCAACCCCAATAGCTCGAAGCCGGTTAGTCTCCATCGATCTTTAGTCAAATAATGTTGGACATCTTCCAACATACTCTGGCCAGAGTTTTCACTAAAGACCGAACTAACACTACGACACTAACTCACATTGACCAGTGAAAGACGAATCATATCTTGGTCATTACTCTCCTCACACGTTTCAAATGTCACCCAACCAAAGACCTTTCGATAGGCCTTGCCTCGAAGCTAGGTCAGAGATCTAAGTGACACCGTTCACGTACAGGTTCGTACAATGACCTCAAGTTAAAAGACCAACTCGTTTATCATCACTTAGAGTTATCATTGACAGATTGGTCAATCATAACCATATGATAACTCTTGTTGGGTCGTTCAGTGAACTCATTCTCCAATGAGCACCTGTGTCTCGTCTCCGACTTTGCCCAGTCGAACGACCATGAGATCATCGTCACCGCTACATCGTGAAGACAAAGACACAATGGTCTATCCGATGTTTCGATATCCTTTTCTCAAAACATCTACGACTACGAACGTTTCTAGACTTATGCTAAAACGGTCAAGCATTTCTATATGATTGAGATCCTCATCTCTATACATGTTTGATCTTGCATTAAGTCTCAAGACTTTACCTAAGTTTCTAACTTAGATAAATTCTTACATACAGCTTACTGTAATTTTAAACAAGATGGTTGTACAATTACACAGAGATAAATTGCCTCGAGGGCATATATCTCCTAACAATCAAGGCATTGGTAAGAGTCTTTTTATTTCATCTTTTTGATTGAAATCCTAACTCTCTTTGTGAGAGTTAGCTTCTCCCTTTGTGGGAGTTTGAGTCCTTGTATAGGACTAACCCTTGTGTAGGACAAATCCCTTGTGTAGGGTGTCCCTTGTGTAGGGAGTTGTATTCACTACCTTGTGTAGGATTATAGTGGATATTGGTGTGGCTGGATGTACACAAGTTTGGGGAACCACTGTGAAATTCTATGTGTGTGTGTTTGCTTAATTGTGTTGATTAATCTCCTTTTGCACTAATAACTCTGCATTTGCAAGTTTAATTTTTAATTGCACAATCTTTGCTATTACACTATTCACCCCCTCCCCCCATCTAGTGTGTGTTGATTAGTATTGTAAGGTAGATGGTCCTTACAACCTTGAGTTTGCTCAACAAATCATAAAGACTAGTCTAGTCAGACCCTTGCTTTTTTGTCCAATCCTAACTTACACCGACACTCGGTTATGTTCACGACGCGACGGTTTAGGTTAAGTTGAACTACATCATATGTTGAATGGAATTGGTTCCTAAAAGATAGCCATGTTATAGCTTGAGTTGACTCAACAACAATAACATGAATCCTTGGTTTCTAAATTCCAAAATCAAGGAGGGCAACATCTAATCTTGAAGAAGATTTTAAATGTATTTGAATAGATGTAATCGATGGTGTCACATAGTAATAATTTGCATCCTTGTGGTCCAGCAGAACACGGCCAGGCATGTTTAGCTAGGCCAGTATCACTATCCACAATCAACCAAGCTGAGGTGATCCACAACACTAGCTACAAACTTTCTAGACACCGGTTCATGATCCTTTAAGGATGCTAATTATTTAAATGGGTAACATCGATTTAATATGGCTTCATTAAACTAGTTCATCCTATCAACTAGTTGAATCCTAAAATTCAAAATTATTAGGATTGGTTAGTAACTTTTATTAAGGTCCTTATCAACTATAAGGAATTTTATTTATTTATTAATGGTGATATCCTAATCATGTATAAGGTATTTAAAATTCAAGTTGCAACAAATTAAATCATAGCCTTTTCAAAAATTATTAGTACAACACTTAAGTTACATAATAATTATTTGAGAGGGCTACCCTAATCAAGTATCAGGAATTTAATGGTTGCAACAATTTTAAATCATAGCACATCCATCTTAAACTTATCTTATAAGTTTTTAGAAAGTTTTAATGGCTAACCTAAAGGTTTTCTTGTATTATCACATAATGAGCAAGAAATGAAATAACCATTAAAATATTTACTAAAAGTTTTATCATATAAAAGTTTTAGCATGATAAAGTGCAATGAAAAATTTATCTCATAAAAATTTAGCATAATAACAAGAAACTAAAAATTATTTTATAAAGTTTAAGTTACAACAATTTTAATAAGGGTTAATTGCATAAAAATACCCTCACGTTTGGGCCATTTTTACGTAAATACCATGAGGTTCATTTTGTGACAAATTAATATCCTATAGCGGAAAATGGGCCGACGGTGTTAAATTGGACCATTTTGCCCCCCCTCTCTCCCGTTTGGGACATTTTTACGTAAATACCCTCACGTTTGGGCCATTTTTACATAAATACCCTGAGGTCTCTTCTCTCTACCCATTCTCTCTCTACCGATTCTCTACTGATTCTCTCTCTCCTCTCTCTCTACAAATTCTCTCTCTTTCTCACTATATATCGAATCTCTCTACTGATTCTCTCTCCCCCCCAATTCTCTCTCTCTCTCTCTCTCTCTCTCTCTCTCTCTCTCTCTCTCTCTCTCTCTCTCTCTCTCTCTCTCTCTCTCTCTCTCTCTCTCTCTCTCTACCGATTCTATATATATATCTACCAATTCTCTCTCTATCTCTCTCTACTGATTCTCTCTCCTCTCTCTCTCTCTACAGATTCTCTCTCTCTTTCTCTCTCTACACCGAATCTCTCTCTATCGATTCTCTCTCTCCCCCCCAATTCTCTCTCTCTCTCTCTCTCTCTCTCTCTCTCGGGTGGGATGGTTCATGGGGTGGGTGAGTGGGGGAGTGTGTGTTCATGCGTGGGATGGTGGGTTGTGTGTGTGGGGTGTGTGCATTGGGGGGTCGGGTGTGTGTGGGTGCATGGGGTGTGTATGATCACTCCATATTTTACACCTTTTTTCTGCATGTTTGCATGCCATTTTGATCGCTCGAATCGCGTTTTTCACGATTTTTCGGCAATATTGCGATGCTTTTCACGATTTCTTGTTTTTGTCGAATTTCAGGAGATTTCGAGCGATTTGGAGTGATTCTGAGATGCACCCACTCCGGAGTGTCACCTGTGACTCTTCCGAGGGGAATTTTGCTATTGGAGAGGATTGGAAGAAGAAAGAACGTCGTAGGAGCGACGAGGGAGCAAAAATACGAAGATTGTGCATTTTGAGCATGTCACTCGGCCGAGTGAAGGAGTCACTCGGCCGAGTGAAGGAGTCACTCGGCCGACCATCGAGAGCCCGCTCGGCCGACCAGATCAGACACACAGAAGATAGATTATCAGCGTGCACTCGGCCGAGCATCGCCAGCCCACTCGGCCGAATTACAGAGACACCACTCGCCCGAGTGGCATCAAGACGACGGCAACAAAAAGTCCAGAGTTACTGTAATTTGTCAGTCGATTCCCGAGTTCCGACTCGGCCGAGTGAAGAAGTCCCCTCGGCCGAAGCAAAGAAAGTCACTCGGCCGAGTGAATCCCGAGGAGCTGACCCCCAAAAGTCCGAAGTTACTGGAATTTGTCAGGGTTTGTCACTCGGCCGAATGACATTTGTCACTCGGCCGAGTGAGCCGCGCTGCCTGTAGCGTAAATTGCGATTTTAAGGCTGCGCAGGGGCATTTTCGTCACAGTTTTTGGGCGATTTTGGGGGTATTTAACCCCAGTTTTTAACCTAGTTTAGGGAGCTTTTTTAGAACTTTTTGCAGCTTTTTTAGATTACTTTTAGGAGATTAGATTGAGCTTTTAGGGGAGAGAGAAAAGTGTTATTTTGTTGGATGCTATTGGTTCTTCATTGGTTTGTCTCTCTCTATCAAAAACTCCATTTTTATTGATATATTGAATATTGCAATGAATTCTATTGATTTTATTTGTGAATTTCTATTGAATTTCATTATGAATTGTGAGTAGTCTCATCGTCTTAGGGCGTAGGGATGAACCCTACGAGCCCTATTTCTAATTTGTGATGAATTGGTGAAATCATTGCTAGGATTGATTAGGGTTAGTTTAGGATTGATTTAATACGAATAGCTAGGGATTCATACCGATTGGGATTTGCAAGAGATTGGATCCCAACTCGATAGGAAGCACTAGAAATTCGAATTGGGTTACAATTGGATTTCTCCGGAATCGGTTTGCAAGAGATTGGACCGAAACTAGGGTTTTCGATTGCAATTCTATACCAATACCCATTTGCAAGAGATTGGACGGGTAGGAACTATCCCAACCTAGGTCGTAGCTCGAGTTTGCACGAGAGTGGGCTCGAGATACGATTGAACGATGATGTTGTTCTTCATGCTAGATTGCCTAGGTTAGGGTTTGCAAGAGATTGGACCCTACCCTAGGTTTGCTATAGACCGGCAATAGCGCGAGAGCGTGAGCTTGGTTCTACATTTAGTTGCAACTAGTTCACCTGAATTTCAAGCCTAGCAATTGTGAAACCTACGAATCACAATGACGAGATACGGTTTGTAGCGGGGATTCCCTACCCCCTAGGCGTCTTTATTAATTTGACATTCCTTTTATACAATTGAACGACTGTGACAGCTTTATTGCAAACATTTCTCGACTGTTCTTATAGCCAGGTGAGTTGAAGAAGACACTGTCATTTGGCCTCCTCGTGTTCGATACCCGCTCGTCGCTACACCGTGCGCTTGCGGTAAGACTAGCGAGTCGCGTGCCCCGGTTGCGTGTTCGTGCACCCTCGGGGCTCCGATCAAGTTTTTGGCGCCGTTGCCGGGGAGGCAATAATGTTTGATTCTACCTACCTAGCTATTTTTCTTTTTTTATATAATTTCTATTTTTATTTTACCCCTCCTTTGTGCTAACTATTTCTTTGAAACTCTGTTCTCCCTTGCATGTACACGAGATCCTCGGCGAACCCCGAAGAAATACTATATGATCCAGAGATCGAGCGTACATTGAGGAGGATCCGAGCGGAGAAGAGACTCGATACGGAAGGGAATTTTATGACCCATCCTGAGACACCCGAAGAATTGGCAGAGCGAATGGCGAGGATCATTTCCATTAGAGATAGGCTTCGGCCTAAGACTTCTTCCACGACCTCGTCCATAGCTATGCCGGAGTTGGCGGCCGACAAAAATTTCGAATTGAAGACCGGATTGGTGGTTCTGATGCAACAAGACCCTTTTCATGGGAACTCCCATGAAAACCCTCATTACCACATCCAGCTCTTCCTATCAAAATGTGCCACCTTCCAAATGCCGGGCGTCTCCATAGATGCTATCAGACTGTGCCTCTTCCCCTTCACACTCAAGGACAAGGCCTTATATTGGTTGAGGACGCAAACTGAAGGAATCTTCACCACTTGGGATGAATTGGCGAGTGCCTTCGTCGACAAATTTTACCTGCCCTCCAAGACGGTGAAAATAAGAAGTGCTCTCATGTCCTTCAAGTAAGGACCACAGGAGACTCTCTATGAGGCATGGGAGTGCTTCAAGGACTTGCAACATCAATGCCCCCATCACAGCATTGAAGATTGGGAGCTTGTCCACAGTTTGTACAATGGACTCCAACCGGGCACAAGCAGATTATTGATGCTACCGCAAATGGAGCCATTTTGTCAAAGACTCCCGATGAAGCTACGGCCTTGCTAGAGGAGATGGCCTCCAACAACCAACAATGGGGGGACGAGCGAGGACATTCTTCATCCTCCTTGAAGCCCACGAGTATTTATGAGGCCAAGGCCGTGGCGGATCTTGCTAGCAAATTTGACTCTCTCCACAAGGTAGTGGAGAGATTAGAAAAATACATTACCGAGCCGCAAGGAGCCCCTACTACATCTGCACCGACAAATCATATGAGTGATTGGCAAGACCAATCCCAAGCCATGTATGTAGGAGGAGAGCAAGGAGAAGGAGCTTTGGAGCAAATTCAGTATGTTGCGGGGAATTCCGGATATTGGGCCAATCCGGCCGCTAGAAACCATCCGGGTTTTTCTTATGCTAATAATGATGGTGCCTTGAATCCCCCGCCACAACAACCTCCTCAAGCTCGGGCTCCACCACCACCACAACCGAATTATCAACCAAGGGGGCCACCGCAACAAAACTTCCCATAAAGGCAACAAGTGGGACCTTATAGGCCACCCGGATATAATCAAGGGTGGAGAAATCCCAACCCTCCGCAAGCTCAACCACGTTCAGATTTTGAAGCTAAGGTGGATGAGTTTATGGTGGAGCAAAGAAAGATTAACGTCACGTTGAAGGCGGGACAAGATTCTCTCACCACCGTCGTCGCTCAAATCGGGGAGCAACTTGCGTTGCTCAATAGAAACAACCAACAATTGCCGGCTCAACCCGAGCCAAATCCACAGGGCAACACCGGCCATATCAACGCGGTTGTTGCGGTTACGACAAGGGGTGGGAAGGATACCACTCCCCCCATGACCCAAATCAAGGAACCCGTGGTGGAGATCCTAGAAGAGAGCGAGCCGGTAATTGAGGTGGAAAAGGAGAAGGAGCCGCAAGAAGGAGCAAAATCTAAAGTGGAGGAACCTATTGATGAGCGCCGATTCATGCCACCGGTGCCCTTCCCTCAACGGCTAGCTAGAGCCAAGATCAAGAAGAGGCTAGCCAAGTTCCTGGAATACTTGAGAGGGGTGAGCCTCAATATCCCTTTTCTTGATGCCTTAGTGGAAATCCCGTCCTATGCGAAGTTCTTAAAGGACTTGATTACGGGAAGGAAAAGGAAGGAGAAGATCATGCTCACGGAACAAGGAACGTGGTTCACTAGGAAGGAAAAGGAGCCCGCCAAATTTAAAGATCCCGGGAGTTTCCGGATTCCTTGTACACTCGGAGGCATCCCCTTACAAAAAGCATTGGTTGATTTGGGTGCTAGTGTGAGCCTCATGTCTCTCACCATGTTCCGCAAGTTGAACACCGGCACGGATTTAAAGCCAACCGACATGAGGATTCAACTCACGGACGGTCGGATTACAAGGCCGGTTGGGATCGCGGAGAATATCCCACTCCAAGTTCCGGGAGGCATATGCTTGCCTTGTGATTTTGTGATCATGGACATCAAGGAAGAGGGTGACACATCGCTCATACTTGGACGCACATTCCTCGCCACCGTCGGTGTAATCATCGACGTGCGGAAAGGGACTCTTACCTTGAATGTAGGCAACATTGAAGTCGAGCTCCATATACCAAAGGCTATGAAGCACATGCCGTATCATGAGGAGCTAGATTATTTGGACCTCCTTGATGAGGTCATTGAAGAGGCTATCCCCTACTCCATCGGTGCACTCCATGATGACGGCTTCGAAGAAGGCCAAGATTTGGTCGAAGAAGAGAAGATGGAGGATTCTCCCGATAGCTCCATGGCAAATGATGATGGTGACGCTAATGTCACGAGAATACGGGAGCTTTGCAAGCTCTCGACATTGAAGAATCCAAAGAAAGCTCCACCGACTCGAAGATCGGTGTCACCGGCGAAGCCAAGGACCGAAACAAGCTCAAGCTTTGGGGAGCCATCCCCCAACATTGCTCATGATGAAGGGGTGCTGAGGAAGGCCACACACCACCACGATCCAAATCCGAGCGGTCTTCCTGGCAAGTTCGACGGGTGCATGACCGGCGCCCCGTTTACGGTATGGGCGCGGTGTCGTTTTACCGCAAGTGCACGGTTAGTGTAGGGTGCGGGTTTATCGAACACAGGGAGGTGGATGGCTTGAGTGGCTACTAGCCTCGCCTAGGTCGTGTGCTAGCTACGCGGATAATGTGGGTGAAGTGTAGAAATAAAAGGAAGAAATGAAAAAGACACGAAATGAATCCCCGCTAACACGGGCTAGAGCATTCATGACACTAGGCATTTGACTTGATCCAGGGTGAGACATTGCCCCCAAAAGGTGGTACCTAGCGTCCATGGCCCGACATTCCAGTCGGTGCCAAGCACGCTAGGCCTACCCGGTTCCGGACGGTGGGCACTCCCGTGTCCATTAACACCTTCCGCAACCGGGAGCATTAAGGTCACAATGATAACTCCCAACACTTCGTCCAAGCCGCTCCCGCGCGCGAGGACTCGATGTCTACGCTGGGGGCGTGAGCTATGGCTAGGGGGTCAACCGCCAAGTTTATTCCCCCTTGGCCCGACGGTCAAAGGCGGTCTTTCTCCCGCCAATGACAATGAAACACCCCCGCGTAACCCTAATGGCCAAATAAGTCAAATGTGATTTCTAGCAATACATCGAAGCGGATCTTGACAGGACAAGCACCGGACCCCAATCCCCAACACATCTAGTGTGTTGCCATACGAATTGGACCCAGATTGCTAGAAATCCCCATTGACGCATTTCATCGAACACGTGCCATGCAACCAAGTCTAATGTAAATTTCCAAGCATCAATCTTACCCTAACCCGTATTAGGGTTCATCAATACTACTCCATGATGAATAACATAAAAATAAACAACACAAAAGACATACAAACATTCATCATGAAGCAAAAGAAATACAACACAAAAAATGGAGAACAAGAGAAAGAAATACTTATCTTGAGTTTGAATCTTCAATCCAATACAAGATTTATTAACAAAAAGACCTAATCTAATCTAACCTAAAGCTCACAAGAGAAAGGGGCAAAAGCCCTAAAAAACTGAGAAGAGATCCCCTTTCAGTCGGCCAACTTCGAGTATTTATAGCCCCACTTCGAAACCCTAAAGGTTCGGGTCCAAACCCACAGGAAAAGCGCCACCCGATCGGTTGACAAGTCAACCGATCGGGTGATCTGTTACAAATAGTAAACAGAAAAACAGCGGAGCTTCACCCGGTCAGATGAACCGGTCGGTTGAGTTCTTGGAGTGACCGGTTGGATCATGGCGCCATCGGGTGAAGAGGTCGGTTGGATGCCCGTGTCTTAGCTCCTCATCATCATCTACAGATGAACCGATCGGGTGAGAGTCACCCGATCGGTTGGCATTTTGCTCGAAAAGACAGAGAAACGGCCGCAATGAACCGGCCTGAGAATCGGTCGGGTGACATCCGCTTGAGCTCTAGCTGAGACCGGGTGGTGCACGCGTGCATCACCCGATCGGTTGACTTTGTTCAACCGATCGGGTGAGGGGCTGAATGATGCAATCATCGTCGTTTGACCCCCCTGGGTCACGCGTGACTCCTCCCGTTGCGCCGGGGACTTGTGATATCATCGTTAAACATCCCCTACGTGGTCAATCCCCTGCAATCATGGAAAAACAAAGAAAAGTGAAAGAAAACGGGAAAATACACGAAAACGAATAAGAGACGGTGGAAAAACATGGAGAAACACAAAAGAAAACGTGCGTGAATATATGAAATATAAACGCACGTCAAAATCCCCCAAGCTGAACTCTTCCTCGTCCTCGAGGAAGACGAGTGAGAGTAGGAGCTTGGAGAGGAAAAAGAGAGAAAAAGAGAGAAAAAGAAAACTCTAAATCCTAGATCGCCCGTAAGGGCCAACAAAATCAAAAACGACACACCAAGCAAGAAAACACCAAATCACATCACTAAACTAAGGAATACGAGTCCAGACAAATGCCGTGGGCCCACACGGTGAAGCGCGAGTGAGTGTGGTCGTGTGCTAGCAGACGGTGTCACTATCTACATTGTGCAATAAAGCTCCATATACACATACCCAAAGAAAGACCCAAATATCGATTCAATTTGAAATTGCGGTGAATATTAGCTCAAGCATGCATGAGAAGAGTATAAGAATAGAAGCGTATCATGCATCGGGGACTCCACAACTAGGGTTAAGGAAATCACCACACTATAGCCTAGATAATAGCCAAAAAGTTCCTAAGCCAAGTGTTTTCGAAAACGATGGGGGTTGAGATGATGTGGAGTAGAACACTCGGTGCAAATTCTCGCCTTCCCTTTATTCTCGGCAAGTAGGAAAAAATATTCACACGGGAATTTTTTTGGGTTTTGGGTATTTGTATTTTTTTTGGATTTTGGGCTATACAAAATTTTTCTTTTCTTTTCTTTTTGGGTTTTTCTTTTCTTTTCTCCTTTTTTGGATTTTTGGATATTGGGATATATACATGTGTACTTTCCCAAGTGGGAGAACGGTACACGACGAGGGGATTTGCAGCAAGTAAAATAAAAATGAAATCGGATTCTAAACACTCGGACAAAGGAGATATTTCTTGCTAATCAGAGCATAGGCTAAATGGGTTATCCTAGTCCTTGTTTGTGGAATCCCGACACATGCGAATTGAAACATACGATATAAACATATAACATGCATATAGAAGCAGACAATAGAAGCAAATACCGCATATTCAAATCGAAGCATGATAATCTAAGGGTCAACCAAGGATAGGTATATAAAACAAAATCACAAAGTAGAAGCACTCCGCCTAGCTAGTCACGACTCATGACTCACATAAAAGCAAAGTGAACCCACGATGCATGAAATGCAAGAGGACTCGATATCCTAGGGTTAGTGAATGTGATTATCGATGCCATGCTAGGTGTGTGTGTGATTTTGTGGCAATTCATCATATGGTGTCATCTCTAGGAGAGAGAGAGATAAAAAGAAGAAAAGAAAAAGAAAAAGAAAAACACGAAGAAAAACGACTCAAATAACGAAGAAAAAGAGACAAATGACGCACGAAGTGCGACTCCCCCAAGCTGAAACTTGCATTGTCCTCAATGCAATAGTAGTGAATACGGGAGGGCAATGAAAATGGGGGGGAGTAACGCACCGACACAAAAAAATGAAAAACACGAAAAACACACGAACGAAACTGGAAAATAAAGAGAAAGAAACATACAAAATAAAAGATATAAAACGCAACGAATGACTCAAAGACACAAACACACGACAACGACACACGAAAACATGCACACAAAAGTCGATTTCCCCCAAGCTGAACATGACAATGCTAGCAAAATGATATGACCAATGGGGATGTAGAGATATGCTAGGGGAAAATGAGAAAAGAAAGAAATCAAAATGTAGGAGAGACAGTGCTCGTTCTCCTCGGAAGAGGATGGGGGTGAAATGATAGAAGGGCACGACATGAAGGGTTATTAAGATGCAAAAGCAAATCCTAGATACGCTCCTCTCGCTAATGAGAGGAGATGAGATTATTCAAAACTAAACTAGAAAGCGGTAAATTTTTACACTACTGGATTAGGATACACCTGAGCATAGGCGGATCCAAGATCTGAAGTGGGGCAGGTAGCTGTTCTAACTGCTCCTTCTGTGGCTCCGCCAGAAGCGCTGTGCCACGTGTGCCAATGGACCCAAGCAATGCACCTCCAAGCATCCCTCGTAGGTGTCCACCTGTGACCTGCAAAGGACGAGGTGCATTAGTCCATGGCAAGAAATTATTTCCCAAAATAAATGTATTCCAGAGATAGTCACCGGTAAATGATGGTAAAATATATGAAATGTGGCGAACACTCCCTGGAAATGGTATGCTATCCTCTGTGCTAGCGACGGTCAAATCCCCGCTCTCCATGTGAAGTTGCTCTCCAGGTGGTGACACACCGCAGCATACCTCAAGGGAAGTCGATCCTGTGTCCTGTGAGAGATATGGTGTGTCAAATATATATGAGTCTAAGGAAATATGACGTGAAAAGCGAGACTCAAATGTGGAGTGAGAGTGAGTATGAAAATCTCCCTGAATAGGGGCAATATGCTCAAGTAGATGCTCAGCCGCAGAAGAAGTGGAGCGTGACGGTAGAGGTAGATGTGGCTCGGGCTCCATGAAGTGGACGATCGTATCCAAGCCCTCATGCACATCCTCCTCGATGATATGCTCATGCTCCTCTATCTGCCCGATGTCCTGAATGACATCCTCATGGTTGACCACCGACCAAGGAGGAAGCTGTGACAGAGATGGCTCTGGAGGTGGATGTGGAGCGGACCCCTCATATGTGGTCGTGGTGTCCTCGTCCTCACGCACATCCTCCTCGCCCTTTTGCATAAGCTCTGTAAACTCCTCGGTCCTCTCATAGGACTCATGTGGGGTATCTAAATCAAGACAAGAAGTCTCTCCCACAGATCCTAGGTAAATCTCCCCATCCTCACTATCATCATCAAAAAATGCTTCGTCATCCAAGTGGTAGTGATGGAAAAATGGGGTATCGGCTTGAGATGTGTCTATGGTGGCCGATGGTATGGTGGTCTCAACCATGAAAGTGGGTATATCCTCTCCTTCATCCCCTCTCCTCGGTGTCGGCTCGGTGATTGGTACCATCAAGTTTTGTAGCATTTGGCCTTGGTTAAACACGGCACTTTCAAGGAGAGACACGAGGCTTGATTCTTCTTGTGTTGGTGGAGGGATATAAGGTTGAGGAAATGGATGGGAGGTGTTCGGGCAATGGTTGTGGGAAAATGTATGGCCTTGGTGTAGGGGGAGGCTCTCAAGCGTATATCGGCAATCATAATACACGTGCCCCGCCATCCCACAAGTCTCACAAACCAAAAATGAATAGGGATTGTAGCCTCTCATCTGAGCATCGAAATCTGATCTCCACATGGCCATATCAAAGATACCTGGACAACAAAAATAAGAAAACTAGAGAGGAGCGTCAATAGTACAAGAGAATAACAAAAAGATAATATAATGGTGGGGGAAAAATTTCTTGGTTATTGAATATATATTTTTTTTAAAAAAAAAGAAAAAGAAATTTTATTTTTTTTTTGTGTTTTTATGCGTAGTCTAACGAACCCAAGCTAAGCTAATATCAAACCGAACGCCTCCCCGGCAACGGCGCCAAAAACTTGACCGGCGTCCCGTTTACGGTATGGGCGCGGTGTCATTTTACCGCAAGTGCACGGTTAGTGTAGGGTGCGGGTTTATCGAACACATGGAGGTGGATGGCTTGAGTGGCTACTAGCCTCGCCTAGGTCGTGTGCTAGCTACGCGGATAATGTGGGTGAAGTGTAGAAATAAAAGGAAGAAATGAAAAAGACACGAAATGAATCCCCGCTAACACGGGCTAGAGCATTCATGACACTAGGCATTTGACTTGATCCAGGGTGAGACATTGCCCCAAAAGGTGGTACCTAGCGTCCATGGCCCGATATTCCGGTCGGTGCCAAGCACGCTAGGCCTACCCGGTTCCGGACGGTGGGCACTCCCGTGTCCATTAACACCTTCCGCAACCGGGAGCATTAAGGTCACAATGATAACTCCCAACACTTCGTCCAAGCCGCTCCCGCGCGCGAGGACTCGATGTCTACGCTGGGGGCGTGAGCTATGGCTAGGGGGTCAACCGCCAAGTTTATTCCCCCTTGGCCCGACGGTCAAAGGCGGTCTTTCTCCCGCCAATGACAATGAAACACCCCCGCGTAACCCTAATGGCCAAATAAGTCAAATGTGATTTCTAGCAATACATCGAAGCGGATCTTGACAGGACAAGCACCGGACCCCAATCCCCAACACATCTAGTGTGTTGCCATACGAATTGGACCCAGATTGCTAGAAATCCTCATTGACGCATTTCATCGAACACGTGCCATGCAACCAAGTCTAATGTAAATTTCCAAGCATCAATCTTACCCTAACCCGTATTAGGGTTCATCAATACTACTCCATGATGAATAACATAAAAATAAACAACACAAAAGACATACAAACATTCATCATGAAGCAAAAGAAATACAACACAAAAAATGGAGAACAAGAGAAAGAAATACTTATCTTGAGTTTGAATCTTCAATCCAATACAAGATTTATTAACAAAAAGACCTAATCTAATCTAACCTAAAGCTCACAAGAGAAAGGGGCAAAAGCCCTAAAAACTGAGAAGAGATCCCCTTTCAGTCGGCCAACTTCGAGTATTTATAGCCCCACTTCGAAACCCTAAAGGTTCGGGTCCAAACCCACAGGAAAAGCGCCACCCGATCGGTTGACAAGTCAACCGATCGGGTGATCTATTACAAATAGTAAACAGAAAAACAGCGGAGCTTCACCCGGTCAGATGAACCGGTCGGTTGAGTTCTTGGAGTGACCGGTTGGATCATGGCGCCATCGGGTGAAGAGGTCGGTTGGATGCCCGTGTCTTGGCTCCTCATCATCATCTACAGATGAACCGATCGGGTGAGAGTCACCCGATCGGTTGGCATTTTGCTCGAAAAGACAGAGAAACGGCCGCAATGAACTGGCCTGAGAACCGGTCGGGTGACATCCGCTTGAGCTCTAGCTGAGACCGGGTGGTGCACGCGTGCATCACCCGATCGGTTGACTTTGTTCAACCGATCGGGTGAGGGGCTGAATGATGCAATCATCGTCGTTTGACCCCCCTGGGTCACGCGTGACTCCTCCCGTTGCGCCGGGGACTTGTGATATCATCGTTAAACGTCCCCTACGTGGTCAATCCCCTGCAATCATGGAAAAACAAAGAAAAGTGAAAGAAAACGGGAAAGTACACGAAAACGAATAAGAGACGGCGGAAAAACATGGAGAAACACAAAAGAAAACGTGCGTGAATATATGAAATATAAACGCACGTCAGTGCATCTCATATGCATCCAACATCAAGCGTTAATTGAAAATCCAAAGGGGTCGAGCTCAAGACCTTAAACGAGCGCTTGTCGGGAGGCAACCCGATGGTTTTTGCATTCTTTTTATTTTGGTTTTTATTTTTGTTTTAGACTTTATTAGTGTTTTGAGTCTTTTTGCCCATAAAAATTGTGACAACTGGTCTTAATTTCTATGACAGGAGAGGAGAAAAGGATATCTCTCACATGGAGGAAGATAGGGGCAAGAAAGAGCGCTCCAGGAATGTGCTCAGGCCTTGGGAGGAGGAAGAAACCAATTGGAGGAAGAAAAACAGAGAGTAGAGCGAAAACGGAGCCCCAAAGCAGAAAACAGCTTGCCACTCGGCCGAGTATCATATGCGACTCGGCCGAGCAAAGGACCCCATTCGGCTGAGTGGGGCACCAACAAGGGAAGTCTGCTGAACCCAACTCTCTGTCTTTTTTGTGCATTTCGTATTAACTGTCACTCGACCGAGTACGTTTAGTCACTCGGCCGAGGGAGACGGATACCCTCCTAACCTAAATATTACCGAGTAGCTTGTGTCACTCGGTCGAACGAGTTTTCTCCCTTCGGCCGAGTGATCAGAAGCCACTCAGCCGAGTCGTAACTTCCCCTATATAAGTCGCAGCAGGCTCGGCGTGAATTTCAACGCAGCTAATCCCAATTTTCGCCCGAGCCCCGCGAATGATCGTCTCCCCTCGCCCGTGACTATCGCCCCCTCGCCTGATTCACCTCGCCGCCGGCGCCGATCACCGCACCACCACCGGTGACGACTCGGCCGACCATCGCCGACCTCCGGCGACACCCCCCACCGCCGGCCGACCTCTGGCGAACCCCTATTTAGCGCAAAATTCCCTTTTCTCCCCATTTTTGACGATCCATACGCCCGTTGAGCCCCTAACCCAAATTGATTTGTTTATCTATCTATTATACCCCATCTCCCCCATGTATTTTGAATATTACCCGTTGATATCGTTGTTTGAATTGCAGGCTATCTTGGGGGAGCTTAGGGGAGCTTCAGGACGCATTTGTAGCTTCGCGGAGGCGGCGCTCTTCGCACGCACTTGCTGATTTGCTCTCGCGGCGTGTTCAGATACACTCGCTCCTTTTATTAAGCACGCCGCATTATATTTTTGTTGGGTGAGCACTCGCAGCACACATGCCACCCTGCACTAGGCCACGCACGCGGGGAGCATCTTCCAAGCGGAAGAGGACCGATGATGCCGGTCCCACTCACGCTAGGGAGGACTCCCCTCCACCTAGCCCGCCACACCCTCCACCACCCACACAGCCGCTTCCCGTCGATCACATCCATGCGCAGCCTGTCCCCGCCGATCCTATCCCACCACCGGCTCCCGTTGTCGGGCCGCTGGGGATCACGTTCAGAGACGACGCATAGTGCGTCTGATTTGAGCGTATCGCCCAGCGATCTATAGTGCTCTCTAGGTTTGCACACTTAGCAGACCTGGACCACCTAGGGGTGCTAGAGGGGATGCTCACGTTGTACCACAACGTGGGTTGGCGCGACTTTTTATCAGTGTCGGCGGACACCTACGTTCGTCTGACACTTGAGGTACTTAGCTCGATAGCCCGGACCCCTGGAGGATGCACATTTCGCCTTATGGATCGAGAGTGCTAGGTCATTCTCGCCATGCTCCGTGCGTTCTTCCAGTGGCCCGATGTCCCCGTCCCCGACCGAGCCTACGCACCCACTCACATCCCACCACCATCATTTGACACTTCCATGTTCTGGACACGTATCACGGGCTCCCACCATGGCTTTGACCCTAGTAGGGCCAAGGCCTCAGCCATCCTGCACCTCTGCCTCCGCATAGCCCAGCGCCTCATGGCGACCACTTTTTTGGCGAGGTACGAGCCTGGGACGATGTCTACGCCTGAGCTCTATATGCTCTACACGATGACTCGCCCCAGAGTTCTCGATAGGGATAGCGATGACCTGGTCCCCGCCGTAGAGATTGATATTGCTAGCTGGTTTTTAGACCGCATCATCATTTCGGTGGGCGATCGCTCACTGATTTGCTGCAGCGGTCTGATTACTCTGCTAGCCCTGATGACCGGCGTGGACCTACCTGCTGACCTTAGACAAGCCCTGGGCCCCACTGCACTCTCTATAGATGTCATGGCCTGGATGAAGATGCTTCGTCCCCACGGCCAGCGGCACTGGGTGTGGTTGCACGGTCCTTACAGTGCTGATTACATGATCCTCCCGAGCCTCGCTCGGACACATATAGGACCGGCCCACGAGGATTGGATCCCAGCGATGGATCTCCTCATCCCAGTTGCATACGTACTTGAGGCCGAGGGCGCTGAGCAGGCACCCCCTGCACCCCCTGCACCTCCTGCTGACCCCGTGATCCCTCAGCCCGAGCCTGCACTTTCTGCACCTCCCAGCACTTATTTCCCCACTTCTGCCAGTGTCGGGAGTACCCTTGCTGAGCCGTCCACCACATCCGTCACCACCCCCCCCACCACTGCTGTGCCTATCTCGGTTGAGCCTATTTCTTCACTTCTTCCCGAGCGTCCACCCACCATACTTGAGAGCAGCGAGCCTTCCTTCATTACCGTCATGGGGACCATGTCCGGTTTGCTGTCCACTGGGGTGTCACCTTTTGGCCCTTACACTTCCTCCCCAGTGGTCGACCCTTCTGTCTCCACCGCAGCTGTCCTATCCGAGAGTGTTGTGACGTCTGTCCCTGCTTCAGTGTCACCGACCTCTCTTGCTGCCTCGTTGCCGATTTTGTCTTCCACCACCACTGCTGCTGCCTCCTCTTCCCAGCCTGCGTCCCAGCCTCGTACTGAGGTTGGGCATCCACTAGTGAACACAGCACCTTTTCCACACCTACCTGATGTCCCGATTACTTACACTGCCCGTATCAGACAGCCCCGACCTTCACAGCCTAGACCTGTTCGTCCCTCTGCTCCACCACCCCCTGACGCTCTACTTCAGAGCCTTCGTGCTCTTGAGGGGGCGGTGAGTGGACTCAGGGGCGATTTTAGGGCTCTCTCTGCCGCGGTCAGTTCCGTGGAGTCCCGCGTCGCCATGCTTCCCGATATTCAGGTTTGCCTGAATCAGATCCTGGCGCGACTCCCTCCACTACACCCACCCACCCAGCCGACACCTCGACCACCACCTCCACCTCCACCTCCGCCACAGGACGGAGATGGTGCAGCACCACCAGCTTAGGCACACCCTTGATGCCATTGATCCTTTTTGTCGTTATGCTGCCCATTCTCTGCTGGTCCTGGAGATATTTTTTCCCACCCCCCTCCTCCCCTCACTATTTTGACCCCTGTTCAGATCACATCATTCTATATCTTTTTAGGAGAGAGGGAGATTTAGTTTTGGTGACACATATCTGCATCACTCCCATGTTTGCATGCATCATTCACATCATCATATTTTCTTTTTATTTTACTTTTTTTTAATCATGCATGCATCCTCACCCTTCCCACCCATTTCACGTCTCTCGGTGTGCCACACTTTGCACATTGAGGACACTATGCACTTTAGCTTGGGGGAGTGAGTTCTCACACTTTTTGCTTTTATCACCTTTATTTTTAGTTTTTTTCACGTTTTTCCACTTTTGCACCCATTTTTCATCACTTTTTCGTTTTTTTACCATGCATCACATTTTTCTTATTTTCTTTGTGTGCTGCATTGTAAATAGTCTTGTTTTTCCTTTATCTTTATTTCTTTCATCTTTTGCTAGAGATGATTTTTCTGTGATGACGATGACGTGGTGTTAGCTTTTCTCTATATGCATGCTAATTTTGTCATGTCATAGCTTTTGTTTCTGATATCCTATGCTATGTCCTGTTTTGCATTTAGAAATAGTAGCCCACTTCTTTTTTCCGTATGAAAATGGATGAAATTCTATTATTAGCTGATGTCTGATGATTCATATGTATGCTATCGTAGAAAACACACCAAGATTCACGCATTGATGCTTATATCTGGAGTACTGCTTGCTTTTCTCACATCACTTCTTATTGCATGATTTGTACGCTTCACTTCAGGTTGATTGAATGTTTGCTAGCATTGACAAATCTGGATTAGTTTACTTTTTGAGATCAAACTGAGTAGATTAGATTACCCTGCTGAAGTTGTCATGCACGTCCTATAGAGTGAACCGAGAGATACATTTATTTCTTTCTCCACATATCTTGAACATTATTTCTCTATTTTAAATTCATTAGTGAATCTCCCCTTAGCAATTCTATTATTGGCATTCCCCCGTCATTATATCCCATGCTCCAATTCCCCCAAAACCGAAAGAAAAAAAATACTTGTATATCCTTCTCTTTTGATTTGGGATCATTTGTGCATATATGTTATTGAAAAAAAAGAAAAAGGAAAAGAAAAAAAAAGAAAAAGAAAAAGATTTGAGAATAAGAAAAGAAAAGAGAAAAGAAGTTCGAAAACGATCCCATCTCATATCCTTTCTCTCTTTCTTCCCTCTTTTGCTTTTATTTTTGTTTTCTTTGACTTTTGGAGCTTCAAAAGAAACGGGGATGTAAATATTGTTTTGTTTATACCACCACGCTTATGGATAAGCTTGGGGGAGAGGATCCTATGATGTGTGAGAGAGTGACTACTTGATGGTGCCTGACAACCTAGGCTAAGTAATATTTTATACTCGGTGAGATTGCTAAAGTTTCACGAAATCCAGAAATCTACGCTTAGCATTCATTTCATGAAAACCACACTTTTCTATTCTTACTACTCTTTTGTGTGATATCTCTTATACTCCTTATAGAAAGCATTCAATTGAAAAGTGTGTGATCTACGATATTGTATACCGCTTTAGATGCTCCAGACGATGCTAATTCTAGAATTATTCCATTTTTCATGATATATTGATATTCTTGGGTTTTCTATTTCAAATGCACATTTATACTATGATATCGAGATAAAAGTCTTTGACATGTGTTTGGTATTCGATACGTGCTAAATGAGTAAGCAAAACCCACGTCCTGAGAAAAATGATCTAGCAGCTTCCCTCTTCGTTTTCTATTTCATTTTTCGTTTTGTTTTCATTTTCCACTTTTCCATCGTTTCTATTTTCTTTATCCACCAGGTTCGCTTTTTACTCATCTTCCTCGAGGACGAGTAAGAGGTAAGCTTGGGGGATTTTGATCACTCCATATTTTACACCTTTTTTCTGCATGTTTGCATGCCATTTTGATCGCTCGAATCGCGTTTTTCACGATTTTCGGCAATATTGCGATGCTTTTCACGATTTCTTGTTTTTGTCGAATTTCAGGAGATTTCGAGCGATTTGGAGTGATTCTGAGATGCACCCACTCCGGAGTGTCACCCGTGACTCTTCCGAGGGGAATTTTGCTATTGGAGAGTAGTGGGAGAAGAAAGAACGTCGTAGGAGCAACGAGGGAGCAAAAATACGAAGATTGGGCATTTTGAGCATATCACTCGGCCGAGTGAAGGAGTCACTCGGCCGACCATCGAGAGCCCGCTCGGCCGACCAGATCAGACACACAGAAGATAGATTATCAGTGTGCACTCGGCCGAGCATCGCCAGCCCACTCGGTCGAATTACGGAGACACCACTCGCCCGAGTGGCATCAAGACGACGGCAACAAAAAGTCCAGAGTTACTGTAATTTGTCAGTCGATTCTCGAGTTCCGACTCGGCCGAGTGAAGAAGTCCCCTCGGCCGAAGCAAAGAAAGTCACTCGGCCGAGTGACTCCCGAGGAGCTGACCCCCAAAAGTCCGAAGTTACTGGAATTTGTCAGGGTTTGTCACTCGACCGAATGACATTTGTCACTCGGCCGAGTGGGCCGAGGTGCCTGTAGAGTAAATTGCGATTTTGAGGCTGCGCAGGGGCATTTTCGTCACAGTTTTTTGGGCGATTTTGGGGGGTATTTAACCTCAGTTTTTAACCTAGTTTAGGGAGCTTTTTTAGAACTTTTTGCAGCTTTTTTGTAGATTACTTTTAGGAGATTAGATTGAGCTTTTAGGGGAGAGAGAAAAGTGTTATTTTGTTGGATGCTATTGGTTCTTCATTGGTTTGTCTCTCTCTCTCTATCAAAAACTCCATTTTTATTGATATATTGAATATTGCAATGAATTCTATTGATTTTATTTGTGAATTTCTATTGAATTTCATTATGAATTGTGAGTAGTTTCATCGTCTTAGGGCGTAGGGATGAACCCTACGAGCCCTATTTCTAATTTGTGATGAATTGGTGAAATCATTGCTAGGATTGATTAGGGTTAGTTTGGGATTGATTTAATACGAATAGCTAGGGATTCATACCGATTGGGATTTGCAAGAGATTGGATCCCAACTCGATAGGAAGCCCTAGAAATTCGAATTGGGTTACAATTGGATTTCTCCGGAATCGGTTTGCAAGAGATTGGACCGAAACTAGGGTTTTCGATTGCAATTCTATACCAATACCCGTTTGCAAGAGATTGGACGGGTAGGAACTATCCCAACCTAGGTCGTAGCTCGAGTTTGCACGAGAGTGGGCTCGAGATACGATTGAACGATGATGTTGTTCTTCATGCTAGCTTGCCTAGGTTAGGGTTTGCAAGAGATTGGACCCTACCCTAGGTTTGCTATAGACCGGCAATAGCGCGAGAGCATGAGCTTGGTTCTACATTTAGTTGCAACTAGTTCACCTAAATTTCAAGCCTAGCAATTGTGAAACCTACGAATCACAATGACGAGATACGGTTTGTAGCGGGGATTCCCTACCCCCTAGGCGTCTTTATTAATTTGACATTCCTTTTATACAATTGAACGACTGTGACAGCTTTATTGCAAACATTTCTCGACTGTTCTTATAGCCAGGTGAGTTGAAGAAGACACTGTCATTTGGCCTCCTCGTGTTCGATACCCGCTCGCCGCTACACCATGCGCTTGCGGTAAGACTAGCGAGTCGCGTGCCCCGGTTGCGTGTTCGCGCACCCTCGGGGCTCCGATCAGTGTACGCATGGGTGGGTGGGTTGTGTGCATGGGTGTGTGTGCTTGGGGGTGGGTGTGTGCATGGGTGGGTGGGTGGGTGTGCGTGTTGTGCGTGGGGGTGTGTGTGCGTGGGGGTGTGTGTGCTTGGGGTGGGGGTGGGTGTTCGTGGGGGTGTGGGTGTGCATGAGGGTGTATGCTGGGGGTGTGGGTGTGTGTACATGGGTGGGTGGGTGTGTTTATGGGTGTGGGTGGGTGGGTGCACGGGGGGTGGGTGGGTTGTGTGCATGGGGGTGTGTGTGCATGGGGGTGTGTGGGTGTGGTTGGAGGGTGTGTGGGTGGGTTGGGTGTGTGCGCGCAGGGTGGGTGGGGTGTGTGTGCTTAAGGGGTGTATGTGTATGTGTGTGCATGGGTGGGGGGTGTGTGCGTGGGGTGGGTATGTCAGCATGGGTTGGTGGGTTGTGTGCATGGGGTTTGTGCACATATGGGGTGTGTGCTTAGGGTGAGTGTGTGCCTGGATGGGGGTGGGGTTGTGTGGGGTGGGCGTGTGTGCGTGGGTGTGTGGGTTGTGTGCATGGGGTGGGGGTGGGGTTGTGTGGGGTGGGCGTGTGTGCGTGGGTGTGTGGGTTGTGTGCATGGGGTGGGTGTGCGTGCCTGGGTGGGTTGTATGCATAGGGTGTGTGTGCTTGGGGTGGGTGGGTGCATGGGCGCGTGAGACCTGTTGAAGTATTGGCTCAATCTTGGCACTATAAGGTAGACGATCACACATGCACTAACCCACTCCAATGCACACACCCACCCAATACACACACCCACCCCATGCCCACACCCACCGCCATGCACCAACCCACCCCAATGCACACACCCACACACCCATGTACACACACACACCCAATGCCCACACCCACACCCACCCCATGCACACACACCCACCATGCACCAACCCACCCCAATGCACACACCCACACACCCATGCACACACACGCACCCAATGCACACACACCCACCCCATGCATACACACTCATGCCCACACCCACCCCCATGCACGCACACACCCACACACAAACCCATGCACCAACACACCCTGATGCGTGTGCACACACCCCCATGCACACACCCACCCCATGCATACATACCCATGCCCACACCCACACACAAACCCATGCACCAACCTGTTGAGTATTGGTGTTTCATACCAACCTTATTTTGATGATGATCACAACATTATGTTGTTGCTAATGAATCTCATATTTTAGTCTCTCAGTTTATTTCAAGGATATCTTTTTTGGAGACTAATCACTTGGTGTAAGGATGGACATCATGTGAAGAAGGGCCAAAGTTTGGACTCAAGGAGTGCCAAAGCTTGGAGATGGTGGAGAGCAATCAAGGCATCAAGATTGAAGACTTAGACTCTTAAGAAAGCATTTTAATCCATGTAATTTACTTTATTTCTTTCTCTCTCTTTTGAGTCTAGGGTTAATGTAATGCCCAGCTAGATGGTTTGCTCATTCATTCACATGCATTTAACCATCTCAGTGAACCTTAGGATTATCATAGAATCCAACCCAATAGGTTCACTCTGTCCAAAGACTCACTTGGAGTCTCTGGCTTTCCGTCAGTCTCCTGATGAGGGAAACACAGCCGACTGGGTGATTTTCAGTCGCCTTTAGATCCTTCTACAGTCGCCTGATATGCACAACTCAAGTCAACATTTCAATTGACTCAAACTTGAGCTTTACGCACAGTCGTCTGTCGATCTGTTTACAGTCATCTGTATACTTACAGTCGCCTGGGATTTGGCCAACAGTCGCCTGTCTATCGTAAGTGCAATCTCTGCATCTCTCTGTCTTCTCTCCATATTATACAGTAGTCGACTGATGTAGAATGTACAGTCGCCTGACTATTTGACAGTTGACTGTAGTATTAATATCAGTCGCATGTGCGAAGAATTGGATAAAGAGTGCAGCTCTCTGTTTCGATCCATCCCCTGCAGCAGTCGTCTGCTTAAGGATTAACAGGCGCATGTCCTGTTTGTCAGTCGACTGTCCTGGCTCAGATTATAGCCGTTGGATATTTTCTAGTCGTTGATCAGTCGACTTTCTTTTGATCATCAGTCGACTGATCATGTCATTTTCACCCAGTTTCTAGCCGTTGCAGATTTGTTCATTTGGCTGTTTCTTTGGGTTTTTGGGCTTGATATAGGATTCCTATATATATGAGTGTGTTGCCATCACTTGAGAACTCTTGACAACACTTGATAACTCTTGACTCCATAGAAAATCTCAAGAGATCAAGAAGCCACTCTCAAGCTCCCTCATTTCCCTCTATTGAGCATTCATCTTCCTTCATGCATTGAAGTCCAGCTCAAGGGAAATCATCCAAGTGCTCTCAAGCATATTCCAACACTTGGAGATCCTCTTCCATGCCTTGCATTCATTCATGAGTAAGCATCTCAAGGCATATGTAAGAGTATTTACTTTACAGGGCGTAATTTGTTTTCATATTTCTCTTTGTGGGATTAGGATACTCTCTTTGTCGGAGTTTCTCTCTTTGTGAGAGGTTGTCTCTTTGTGGGACTAGGGAGTTCTCTTTGTGGGAATTAACTCTCTTTGTGGGAGTTCTAGTGTCCTAGTGTAGGGCTAACCCTAATTCTCTGAGTGGGAGTTAGTGATTCTCTGTGTGGGAGTCTTGATCCTTGTGTAGGATTGGTTGGGTCCTTGTGTAGGGCATAAATCCTCTTTGTGGGGTATCTCCTTGTGAGATTTGTATTCACTTCTCTGTGTGGGATTATAGTGAATATTGGTGTGGCTGGATGTACCCAAGTTTGGGGAACCAGGGTAAAACTTTGTGTTTGCGTTTGGATTGAGTGTGCCATTTAATTCCTCTTGCATTTATAATTCCGCATTTGCAAGTTAAATTTTAATTGGACAATTTTATTGCCATTTCACTATTCACCCCCTCTAGTGTGTGTTGTTAGTATTGCAAGGGTTAGACGATCCCTACAATTGGTATCAAAGCGAGGTTAAAGCATACTGCAATGATGGCATTCAACGCTACTTCCGCGTCTCATGAAGAAGGTCACTCAACCGTTCGACCCCCGCTCTTCAACGGAACCAACTACCCTAGTTGGAAGATCAGAATGATGATCTACATGGAGGGTCAAGACCGATGGGACATCACAGAGGTGCCATTTGAGAAGCACACTACTCCTGCGGCTTCAAGGACAAAGGCGGAGAAGGACTCAATCAAGTTCAATGCTAGAGCTATGAATGCATTACATTGCGCTCTCTCAGCTAGTGAGTTCAACCGTATCTCCATGTGCAAAATGGCAAATGATATTTGGCACACTTTGGAGATTTGTCATGAAGGGACAACGAAGGTAAAGAAATCTAAACAAACTGTGTTTAGATCTAAATATGAAATGTTTAAGATGCAGGAAGGCAAAAGCATTTCGGAGATGTTCACAAGGTTCACCGATATTGTGAACGTGTTGGAGGGACTCGGGAAGACGATTTCCCCAGAGGATCATGTAGAGAAGATCATAGACTCTCTCACACCTCGTTGGGAGCCAAAGGCCAACGGAATTTTGGAGTCGTATGACACGTCCAAATATACCGTTGAGGAGTGCATTGGAAATCTCATGGTGTATGAAGTAAAGCTTCAACATAAGAAGGAGATTCAACCAACAAAGCCCGAGAAGCTTGAGAAGCAAAAGGGGGTTGCATTCCATGCCAAGGAGGAGCCAATCAAGTGGAGGAGGAAATTCCATCGAGAAGCTCCTAGAGAAGAAGATGAGCAAGAAGATGCAAGTGGAGAAGAAATTGAGGATCTTGCTGAGCAATTCAAAGCTTTCCTCAAATGCAAGCAAGGTAAGTCTTTGTCAAAGTTTGCCTCCAATTCTAACAAGGTTCCTACTTGTTACACTTGCAGTGGAAAAGGTCACTTGTCCACCGAATGCCCTTCCAAACCCAACAAAGAAGCCTACAAGGGTAAAGGGAAGAAGTATTGGAAAGGAAGGTCCAAGTCCAAAAATCACAAGAAGGGACTTGTCGGGACCTTTGATGATTCGAGTGAGGACACTTCGAGTAACGAAGAAGAGGATACAAAGGAGGATGCTCACGCATGCTTTGTAGCCATGGATGGTCCTACACCAATCCCCTCCGGATTAAATGAAGAAAAGTTGGATGCTTGGCTTGACGCATACAATTCCTATGAGGATTCGTGCCTCATGGATATGGAGGAGAAGTCGTCATCAAGCTCTTACAAGGATGATGATGTTGTTGTTGAGATCGAGGTAGAAAAGATCTCATACGATGAGCTTAAGATCAATTTTGACTTGATCTCTGAAAAGGCTAGTAAGTGCATCAACTCTTACAATAGATTAAAAGCAAAATATAAGATTGCTAAGAGTAGATTGCATGAACTAGTTATTGCAAGTGTAATTCATGATGAAAAGCATGTTTATGACACTTGTGAGAGAGACACACTTCTCTCTCAAGTTAAGGAATTGAGCCTTTCTAATGAAAAACTTATTGCTCAAAACCTTAGCTTAGATGCTCACATTCAACAACTTACGTTGAAATGTGAAGAGGAATCCCGGAAGCTCATAAGCTTTGTGTATTCTAGGGATTCACTCCACGATTTGTTGGAAAAACAACATCCGGCAAATCATAGAGGAGGTTTGGGTTATATTCAAAATGTGGTTCCCAAACCCACCTCTAATTCCTCTTATGGTGCAAATACAAGAAATATTGCTAAAGCACCTAAGAAGAATCACCATGCTTTCTTGTACAACAATAATACCAACAAGAAGCATGTAGATCACAAGGTGATGAGGAAGAATGACGAATCTTCATTTTTGCTAAAAACCAAAATCCTCATTCTTTGCATGCCAAGAAATTTGTTTCTAGACCTAAGCATGCCACATCCTTCCCTCTTGCAAAGGCAAAACCATTGCCTAGGAATTCCTTGAGATTATGGATTCCCACTAAGTTTAGTGTGCAAGAGAGAGATAGTTACATCAACTCTCTAGTTAGGGATGTGATCACCTCGTGTGATTACGTTAGGAAATCAAACTCCTCTTGGGTTTGGTTACCTAATGTTTAGATTCCTCACACATATGCATATTGCATGGGTATTGTGCTTCTATGTTTATTTTAAGCGTACCCATTGATTGTGTGTGTTTCATGAATTTGAAAATATTTTCAAATTTATTTCTTTTCATGAAAATGGGGACCTTGGGGTTTAGTGACATGCATGCATTTTTGATCCATGTGTATGTCAATGGGGGAGTTAATATATTATATGTTTAAATTATTTTAAGACATATTTTAACTCTCATTTCGGAGGTTATTTGATATCATTATTTACATTTGGTTATTTTGGGTCTCAAACCAAACCTCTTGTTTTTTTTGCCAACGTGTTTCATGTCTCATTGTTTTTTGGCAATATCCTTGTGTATCTTTGAAGCTTGATTTTTCCATATCTATTGCTTTGATACACTTTTTAAGGCCCGTGGCTCCATTAATTAATTGGTATTAGATCCTAGAAGTCAAAAGTTGACCATTTCTATGATCTAGGGGGAGCATGGGATAGTGAATTGATACCCACTAAATTTTTAAATTTGGTATCATACATATCTTTCGTTTCTTGCATATTGTTACATCTTGGTTAAGATGACAAAAGGGGATATTTCTGATGTCCACCTTTTTGACGATGTCAAAGGGGAGAGATATATGCATTATGTGATCATATCTATAGGGGGAGAGATATATACATATGCATATGGGGAGAGATATCTCTATAGGGAGAGATATATGGGATTAGATAAACCATTCATGTTTGCATGCCTTTATTCTTTGCAATTGGTTTATGTAATCCATGCCTATTATATGTCTCCACGTTTTTATTGGTATTATGAGTATTTACCTTTGTGTAGCTCATTATATAATTGGTGCATATAAGTAAGGGGAGATCATTAGCATTGTGCTTTAATTCTTTATGGTTTACATAATGTGTGTCATCATCAAAAGGGGGGAGATTGTTGAGTATTGGTGTTTCATACCAATCTTATTTTGATGATGATCACAACATTATGTTGTTGCTAATGAATCTCATGTTTTAGTCTCTCAGTTTATTTCAAGGATATCTTTCTTGGAGACTAATCAATTGGTGTAAGGATGGACATCATATGAAGAAGGGCCAAAGTTTGGACTCAAGGAGTGCCAAAGCTTGGAGATGGTGGAGAGCAATCAAGGCATCAAGATTGAAGACTTAGACTCTTAAGAAAGCATTGTAATCCATGTAATTTACTTTATTGCTTTCTCTCTCTTTTAAGTCTAGGGTTAATGTAATGCCTTGCTAGATGGTTTGCACATTCATGCACATGCATTTAACCATCTTAGTGAACCTTAGGATTATCATAGAACCCAACCCAATAGTTTCACTATGTCCAAAGACTCACTTGGAGTCTCTGGCTTTCCGTTAGTCGCCTGATGAGGGAAACACAGCCGACTGGGTGATTTCCAGTCGCTTGTAGATCCTTCTACAGTCGCCTGATATGCACAGCTCAAGTCAACATTTCAATTGAATCAAACTTGAGCTTTACGCACGGTCATCTGTCGATCTGTTTACAGTCGTCTGTATACTTACAGTCGTATGGGATTTGGCCAACAGTCGCATGTCTAGCGTAAGTGCAATCTCTGCATCTCTCTGTCTTCTCTCCATATTATACAGTAGTCGACTGATGTAGAATGTACAATCACCTGACTATTTGACAGTTGACTGTAGTATTAACATCAGTCGCCTGTGCGAAGAATTGGAGAAAGAGTACAGCTCTCTATTTCCATCCATCCCCTGCAGCAGTCGTCTGCTGAAGGATTAACAGGCGCATGTCCTGTTTGTCAGTCGACTGTATTGACTTCATCAGTCGACTGTCCTGGCTCAGATTATAGCCGTTGGATATTTTCTAGCCGTTGATCAGTCGACTTTCTTTTGATCATCAGTCGACTAATCCTGTCGTTTTCACCCAGTTTCTAGCCGTTGCAGATTTGTTCATTTGGCTGTTTCTTTGGGTTTTTGGGCTTGATATAGGATTCCTATATATATGAGTGTGTTGCCATCACTTGAGAACTCTTGACAACACTTGATAACTCTTGACTCCATAGAAAATCTCAAGAGATCAAGAAGCCACTCTCAAGCTCTCTCATTTCCCTCTATTGAGCATTCATCTTCCTTCATGCATTGAAGTCCAGCTCAAGGGAAATCATCCAAGTGCTCTCAAGCATATTCCAACACTTGGAGATCCTCTTCCATGCCTTGCATTCATTCATGAGTAAGCATCTCAAGGCATATGTAAGAGTATTTACTTTACAGGGCGTAATTTGTTTTCCTATTTCTCTTTGTGGGATTAGGATACTCTCTTTGTCGGAGTTTCTCTCTTTGTGAGAGGTTGTCTCTTTGTGGGACTAGGGAGTTCTCTTTGTGGGAATTAACTCTCTTTGTGGGAGTTCTAGTGTCCTAGTGTAGGGCTAACCCTAATTCTCTGAGTGGGAGTTAGTGATTCTCTGTGTGGGAGTCTTGATCCTTGTGTAGGATTGGTTGGGTCCTTGTGTAGGGCATAAATCCTCTTTGTGGGGTATCTCCTTGTGAGATTTGTATTCACTTCTCTGTGTGGGATTATAGTGAATATTGGTGTGGCTGGATGTACCCAAGTTTGGGGAACCAGGGTAAAACTTTGTGTTTGCGTTTGGATTGAGTGTGCCATTTAATTCCTCTTGCATTTATAATTCCGCATTTGCAAGTTAAATTTTAATTGGACAATTTTATTGCCATTTCACTATTCACCCCCCTCTAGTGTGTGTTGTTAGTATTGCAAGGGTTAGACGATCCCTACACAACCCACCCTGATGCGCTTGCACACACACCCACATGCACACACGCAATGCACACACCCACCCCATGCACACACACCCATGCCCACACCCACACCCCATGCACGCACACACCTACACACAAACCCATGCACCAACCCACCCCCAATGCACACCCACCCACCCCATGCCCACACACCCCATGCCCACACCAACCCACCCATGCACACATCCACACATGCACATACTCACCCACCCCATGCACACACACCCCATGCACGCACACACCCACCCACCCATGCACACACACCCTCCCCATGCACACCCACCCACCCACCCACCCCCATGCACACCCCCCCATGCACACACCCCCCCCCACACCCATGCACACACCCACCCCAATGGACACACACCCAATTCAGGGTATTAACTTATAAAAGGCCCAAACGTGAGATATTAACTTATAAAAGGAACATTCAGGGGTAAATTTGTACAAATTTCTGTCTTTTAGACGGAAAATTAAAAAAAGGTATCAACTTAAAAGCGTCGAAAAACGTTTGGGTATATATTTTGATGAAAATAAACGTCAGGTTATTTACGTAAAATGGCCCAAACGTGAGGGTATTTTTCTGTAATTTACCCTATTAATAATCATGACACAATTATTAAAATCTAAATAATCAAATTATTTACATGTTTCTAAAACATAAACATCATATGCATTTTAACAATTACAAAAAATAATAGATCATGGTAGACCTGGCTCTGATACCACTGAAGGGTTTTCTACGACCCTTAGGGCTCAATATCGACGTCAGGCCTAAGTTGGGCAGACGACGAAAGCATAAAAGCTGAGGAAAGATAACTGCATAAAACTAAGTCGGGCCCTAAGGAATGAAACCCTAGGCAGAATCTCTACTACTCCGGGATGGGACTGACCAACCCTTAAAGATAGATCTATAAGAATTAACTGCAATTAAAATGCATAAATTAAACTACTAACCATTGCCTTGCACATTAGCAAAGCGCAAATCCCTCGAACCAATGCCCCACGTTAAGACTGAGCCACTTCTCCCAAGCCGAACCGCATCCCAAGGCGAGCAATCCCTTGTCATCGAGCCAACCACGTGCTCCAAAAAGTTTCATCTCTAGTGGATCCTCCGTCAAGAATTCAGATCCGAATTCGAACTCCTTCGTAGCTTTGCTAGAGCTCGAGCAGGAGCAAGTAAGAATAAGGGAGCATGATGGAATATTACTTTAGCCTTTCGATTTAGGTTTTCTCTTAACTTTTGAGAGCTCCCTTGATCTAAGGCTTGATGCAAGTCTGAAGGAGGGGGCTAGCCCCTGTTTATATTTGGAGCTGACCCATCCTCTTCTCAAAATAACCGATGTGGGACTAATTAATTTAGAGAAATAATTAATTACAAGTTTGCCTTTCATAAAGGCCAAACTTTAACGAATTATTTCTTTCTTACCGTTGAACTCTGGAAGTGATATCATGTATAAAATTGAAGAGCATTGAATGGTGAACGCATAGGAACAAACGACGCTCAATTCTGATGTCATTTGACCACCAAACGTCGCCTCAAACTTGGCCAAAAAATCACATTTTGCTGAAAAACGCAGTTGCCATAAAAGTTAGATTCAGAACCCTAACTGCGGTCCCCCTATGGGCCCCAACTGCCCGCGGGTCGTGTGCGCCCACCCAAGCGGGCGCCCGCCCACAGCAAGCAGGTGGGCTCTGCCTACTTAAGCGGACTGTCTGGCCCTTCCTGCCCAAAACGGGCGGGCTAGCCTAGCCCACAGCGAGTTGGACTAGCCCAGCCCCTCTTCGTTGGCCAGAACAAAGCCCAGTTTAGGCCTTTTGGGCATTTATTGGCTAATTCTAGGCCTTTTGAACCGTTTTTGGAACTGTTTGAACGTGGGTTTTTAACCAAGACATTCCTGAAACCCTTATACTATTTTCTATGCCTTTATTATATAAATATGTTCGCAAACATTTTGCGACATATTTAAATCCTTTTACATCTTATGCTTTAATCCCACATTATATTATTCATAGGCCTATGTCGCAAACCATTTGCGACATCATTAATTCCCATGCATCATATGCACTATCTCCTTAAACCTACCTATTTTTTAACGAACGTCCCACTCTTTGTGAGACCCTACAGCCTGACCCAACTACAAGTGGGACTCGAAACCCCAAATGACAGTGAACACGAGCAACAGGTATCGTCCATGTTTCGGTATCATCATTATGTGGTTAGCCCATTGACATGAGAATTGTCGGGACCAGCCTGACTGTGTCTGTGGTGAATGCCGCAGTTTTAGTCCCTTTGTCATTACTATGTCGCTTAGCCAAGCCTAGGGTACGGTGAACTGTCAACCCTAATAGCTTGAAACCTGATAGTCACTATTGGTCTTTAGTCTAATAATGTTGGACTTCTTTCAACATACTCTGACCAGAGTTTTTACTAAAGACTGAACTAACACATGCGACACTAACTCCCCATAAACGGGAGAAGCAAATTCTCTCTTGGTCATTACTTTCCTCGCATGCTTCAAGTGTCACCCAACCAAAGACCTTTCGACAGGCATTGCCTCGAAGCTAGGTCAGAGATCTAAATGGCACCGTTCACATACAGGTTCGTACAATGACCTCAACTTTAAGGACCAACTTGCATATCATCACTGAGAGTTATCACTGACAGATGAGTTAACCATGTGATAACTCTCGTTGGGTCGTTCAATGAAGTCATTCTCCAATGAGCAGATGTGTCTCGAATCCGACTTCGCCAAGTCAAATGACCATGAAATCATCGTCACCAATCCATGGTGAAGACAAAGACACAATGGTCTATCTGATGTGTCGATACTTTTTCTCAAAACATCTACGACCACGAACGATTTTAGACAATACTACAAACGGTCAATTAATTCTCTATGATAGAGATCCTTATCTCGATACTTGTTTGACATCGCATTACGTCTCTGGACTTTACCTAAGTCCTAATGAAGGCTACATTATTATTTACTTTGGTAAATTCTTACCAAACAACTTACTTTTATTTCAAACAAGATGTTTGCACATATACATAGAGATAAATTGCCTCAAGTGCACACATATCTCTCAACAGTATATTGAAAAAGCGCCTTACCGAAAGAATGTTAGCTCTGCATATGTACCTCTTGAGGTATCTTAAGAAAGCACTCCCATTTTTTGAAGTGTTACACGCTACCCATAATAAAGGAATGATGAATGGATGAAAGAACACAACTAGGTCCTAAAGGAGTTAAAAGGATATATATAAACCAACTTCCATTAGTGACATGGCACATGCTCGATGAGACCATATACCTATACTAGTTAATGGGATTGGGGGCAATTAGTTTGGTTCCGATTAAAGATGATAAATAACATAGCTACTAATAAACTACATCAGCAAAGTCCTAAAGGATAAGGATATTGGGCACTCTCATATGGAGAAGGTCGCTTACACAACGATCATCTTTGCAAGAAAACTCTACACATATTTCCAATTCTCTATGATCGTGAAGTGTTCCAACAAAAAAGTATCCAAAGTATTTGAAAAACCATAATGCACTAGAAGGAAACTCTCATAATCCATTAAGCTTTTTTATCATGGCATAAAGTACAAATCTAGTGTGGTAATAAAATATCATGCATTGGTGGATTGTTTTTAGCTAAAGGCACTTTCAATTCCATCAACAAGGCAAGCAACATTCAAGGTGATGATCTGCCCATAAAAAGCCAAGTCGAAACATCTATATTAACAATGCATTAAGCTACCTAGGGTGAGGGCTAAGGTTGTTCTATATGGTCCTGAGGAGATCAAGTTAGAGTTTGAGCTAAGGTTGGATTTGCAGGTGTTGAATACTAGAGCTAAGTATGATGCTATCTTTCATGGGCTTAATATGACAAATGGGAAATATTTAGATGCGATCTCCATTTACATTGACTCTTAGCTCTTTATCAACCAGCTCAATGATGAATTTGAAGTGAAGGACCCAATAATGACGAAGTATTGGGACAAGATCAAAAGTAATACTTCTTGTTTAAGAAAGTCGAGGTATTACGTGTCTGGTGATGTGATAACGGGGATGCAGAAGCCTTATTAAGACAACTGCTTTCTGTACCTCATAGAATGAGGTGCAGGTACTTTTTTCTTCCAAAAAAAAGTAAATTATGTTGTAAACTTGGCGGCTACGGAACCCCGTTGCCCTGTATTTATAGAAGTAGGGTTACATAATGGGTGGATACCCAATAACGGGTTGGGCCTCCAAAAGCCCGTTTATAACACTTCCCCTTATCCATCCATTGTTGTAAGCCGTAATGACCGCTTCAGGGTTCATAGAGCTTATCTGATCATGAGTCTATGGATACTTCTGGATCTTAAGTTTAAGAGTTCTTGCCTCGTTAAAACCTTTGCCATGGAAAACCCAGTGGGAAAACCCAGTGGCTAAGGGAAAAGAGTACAAGTCTCTATAACTTCCCCTGATCGATGGATATCACTAGAGGTGGATGCTTCTGGATCCTAAGTTAGGGATAACTGCCTTGTTAAAACCTTTAGCTATGGAAAACCTAGTGGGAAAAACCAATAGCCAAGGAAAAAGAGTATAGTTTTCCATAACTTCCCCTGATTAGTGGGAGTATTTAGGGGGTGGATACTTCTGGATCCACAGTCAATGAGGCTGCCTCGTTAAAACCTTTAGCTATGGAAAACCAAGTGGGAAAAATCAATAGCCAAGGGAAAAGAGTACAATACTACATTTGATTCCCCCTGATCTGTACAAGCTGCAGGCTTGCAGATGTCCTAGGCAACTATACATCAATCTCTTACAATGTTCCGATAATAAGTACAAAGTACAAGGCATCGCTCACCTATACAAGACATCGCTCATCTATGGCAGCTACTGAATCTGAGGGAGCTCTTCTGAAGAGGAGTGGTCTGCAGACTCGGTAGGTAGCACCACGTCTCTGACCCAGTCATCACTGTGTCTGCGAGGTACTGCAGGACCTGTCTGTGCGTACTTATGATTTTCTTCTTAGATTGATGAGCCTCTCGGGATGGTGGGATTGATGTTGCCTTCGAAGCATGCTGTGCTGGTCTCCAGGAGTTGGTCGCTTCTTTGTTGCAGTCATCGCGATGATCTGTAACCTGTATTTGCAAATACATTTAACATGTTGGATGATCCTTGACCCTTGGAGGTAGCGCAGAAGCTACATATCTCTGGTCCAGTGGTGCGCTGCAGGCGCTGCACTGTATCTGGTTAAAGGGTTTACTGCCAGATAAAGGAGTGTACAAAAGACATTTGAGTAAGGCACTTCAGGACCTAAGATATCCTTCCCCTCTTTCAGCGAACGGAAGGGGTCTTAATGTGCATCCATACAACCAGTAGGTGTATTAGTGGATTGCAATTATCCATGTTTCTTCATCGAAGGGATGATAATTTCATCTTCTGGATGATAATTCATCTGCTGGATGATTATTCATCGACTGGATAATTATTCATCTTCTGGATGATTATTCATCTTCAGGATGATGGTTTCATCTTCGGGATGATGGTTTCATCTTCGGGATGATTATTCATCTTCGGGATGATGGTTTCATCTTCGGGATGATTATTCATCTTCGGGATGATGGTTTCATCTTCGGGATGATTATTCATCTTCGGGATGATGGTTTCATCTTTAGGATGATTATTCATCTTCGGGATGATTATTCATCTTCAGGATGATGGTTTCATCTTCAGGATGATTATTCATCTTCGGGATGATGGTATCATCTTCTGGATGATTATTCATAAGGGTATGTTGTCACATCATCCATAGCAACATAGCCTAAAATTATCTTTGCCAATCGTATGGTTTTCGCAATCATGACCAGGGAGCCTGATGCATCAGTTTAACTAATTTTGTAAGTGAGTTAAGCTCATCTTACATGGTTACTTCCTGGTTTCTGTGAAATAAACCTCTAAGCTATAGTGTTTTGCTTATAGCATACGATTTTATTTATTTATACAATACTCGGTAACCCACAGGTTTGATATCTTTTGATATCAGGACTTCAGGTCCAAACACTTCACATTTCATAAGTGAGTCCAGCTCAACTTATTATTGCCTCGTTCCACATAATCTGGCCAAATTTCTGCGTTTGCTTCAGGAAACGGAGATTAGGAACGATATCAATGGCAAAATGGAATGTGAGTAATCGTCGACAAGTTGTTTTATCCAAATACCTCTCCGTGTACGTACATTATTCAATTTATTCCAGATTTATCTCTTCTGGAGGTTCTGGAAAGGGAGAGGATATGGAGATGAGCTCACTTTCCTGTGGTGGTATTGTTTTAGGGTCTCGTGGTATGTCCTCTCATCCATTGAGGATATCCACTTCTACTACTGGTAGATTGCATCCATTATAGTTGGTATGTCAATCCTAGCTGGATTTTTAGTAGCAGTGATGTGTGAATTTGACAATATTTATATTATCAGTAGCTATGTCTGATAACTGTTTAACAGTTTCATAAGTGTGGATCTTTAGGATCTCATCACTATTCATGATAATCAGATCATAGGTATTAATGTTTTAAATGGTCAAATTGAGCTTCAGGCTCATGGATGATTATAGTATTTTTGTTAAATCTAATACTGGGGAATTAAGGTTATGAAGGATCTTTAGGATCACATCAAGTCTTTAAAAGATGGCCCATCAATGCACGTCTTAGGAGAAGTGATTTAAATGCTTCCCCTGTTCAGAGTGCTCAGAATCAATTTATCTGGGGTAATTACTTCCGATAAATAGTTCTGTGTTCTGATGGTCCATAGTGGTGATATGGGGATGTATACTCATCATGGCTCCATCGATAAGATGTGCACTAAACGCTTCCCCCGTTAGGGGTTCTCGGAAACTGTTTATATGAGGTGATCAGGCTCATATAAATAGGTTCTAAGGAGGCGTTCTGATGGTTTGCATGTTCCCACATGGTCACCTACAACTGGATTTCTAGTGGACAAGTAATCCGTTTAAATCATTTTAATGATTTACATATAACCCATTTCTGGGTGTGAACACAAAGCTTCATGGTGTTTAATTTTCTTCCAGTTGTTAAATATAATTGATTTCCCAGTGTTATCCCAAAAATCCGCAATAAGCTCGACTTCAATGAAGTTGAGCGTAGAACTATGGATATGAACCCGTCAAGGCTCCATCTATAAGATGTGCTCTAATGCCTCCCCCGTTTGGGGATCTCGGAATATATTCATCTAGGAGGGTTAGTCCCGATGAATAAGTTCCACTGCGGCATTTTTGAGGGTGGTATGAGGGTAAGTAAAAGCCCAACCAATATCTCAGTAAGGTAATATGTCTGTTGTGATTAATAATAATCTGGACTGTGGTTAGATAACAAGGTTTTGATTATGACCATTTTAAGAGGATATATAGATGAGTACTCTAAGGTACATCATTAGCCATATGTAGGGAGTGAAGAGAGTCAATGGCATCCTCATTTTAGGAGTATTCAGGATGACAAATCATCCACAGTAAAATAAAATGTGTAAAAAGCATGAAATCAATAATAAATATTGTGGTGATGCATTTAAACGCATATATACTGCAAAAGAATACTACTGATAATTATGTTAGAGCAACAAGTTTCATAGTATGATGTGTGCTCCAGAAAGAAAACATACGTCCACAATTGTGCTCATTTTAGACTTATATTATGACAACAGATCAAATTTGTTTTCAAAGTGTATTTATCCTCGGGGAGTAGTTAAATATACATCAGGTCAATTGACTTTCGTCGTTTAGACTAGATATGTATATATGTTTATATGGCATAAGTTAATGCCCATTCATGTTGCAAAAAACATTATGGGTCTTGTCAGAACTTCTGGTCTGATATTGGGTTGCCATTGCATACTCCATATCGAGCTACATCATATCTTCCCTTTCTCAGTTTTATTCAAGACTTCCCCTGTTTTCAGTCTTCCTTATTGTCGTTTATAAGGAAGAATGAATATTGGTCTTACGAAGTAGATATATACAAAGGAAATGAGTTAGTTTCTATATTTCCACTTATCCAGTTTATGAGAGACTTTTAAAAGTCTATTTGAAAAATCAAGTATGGTCTTCAGGCCATTTTTATTGAGTCATTCAAGTATTGTGTGGATATAGAATCATGCTCTAGGGGAAACAATTACGTGGGTAAGAAATTTATAATTTCTCACTTATCTATTAAGCCACGACTTCGGGCGTACGCTTTAAAAATAAGGTTAGATTCAAGAATCATACCTTGTAAAGTGAGATTACTCAAAAGAGTTTGGCGGTGTTATGACAACTGCTGGTGTCATTATTGGTTTATACAAACCATAGATCTGAGAGATCTATTTACCGCGAAATGCGTATTTCTAAAAGAAAACGCATAAATGTTTTTCGTATAATCCATCGTACTTGTTAATTTTTATTAGTGTGAAAGGGTGTTGACTTTTGATTTGATTTTGAACTTCAGGTTCATTTTGGTTTTGAACTCACAGGTTCATTTTGTCAACTAGGATATGATGTTAAACTTTTTAAAATCATTATTGGTTTGTTGACATAAAATGTTGTCATATCATGAGCACATCATACATATAATATAGTGTAAAGCTTGTAAACTAAAAAGTTGTGCTCAATTAACATGAATTGAAACAAGTATGATGTATACACATGCTATTTATATGCTGCAGGCATTTAAAAAATCTCATCGCAGACATACAGTTTTGCTATAGGCATTAAACTATGTCATAGTGATTTTAGCATGCTAAATAAAAATGTACATCACAGAATCATTAAATATGCGGCAGGCATATAATTTTCTACACATGCATTTAATCATCACAGAAATTTTATAATGGAAATGAAAATTTTTCGTTTAATAATTATTGGACCACTGGGCAACGTCATACACCGTTAGGTTAGTTAACTAATGGCAGAGCGATCGTAGGATCTTCCTAATTATTAAGCGTGTAATAATCAAATAATCCAAGAAAAAAATTGCGATGATTTATAAAGCATTAATCAGATTTTAACGAAGAAAAACTTAATTAAATCTGAAAAATAACTTGTAAAAACGAAGTTTTTGGGAAAAACCAAGTTAGGATTTTTGGATGCGATCGTTCGTGCGGGCCCGTACGGGCGGAAAGCGTTTGCGTCGGAGGGACCGCCACTTCGGGCGGCTAGAGTTTTTCCGTGCGCATCACCGCTTCGGGTGGATAGGGTTTCGTCGTACGCGTCACCGCTTCGGGCGGCTAGGGTTTCGTCGCGCGTGCCATCGCTTCGGGCGGTTAGCGTTTGCGTCTCGCGCACGGGGAGGGGGATTTTGCCGCTGTCGCGTCGGGCGAAAGCGGCGGCTGTCGCCGGGGGGCAGCGGCGGCGCCTGCCACGTCGAGCGGCAGCGCCTACTGCCGCTGTAATTTTAGCCTGTATGGATCAATACACTAGAGGGGGGTGAATAGTGTATATAATAAAAATGTTGCAAATAAAATGTTAGTAATATTTGCAAAGATGGCACAGAAATAAAATGACAAGTACTGAAATTAAATCAATCGTAAACACAGAGATTTATCCTGGTTCGGATCCTTGTGATCCTACTCCAGTCCTCTACCCCGTAGAGATTTTCAATCCACTATAATCATTTACCCCGCAAGCACAAACTTACAAAAATGGCGACACTCCCCGTGTCCCAAACTTTGTACAATCTCTAAACAGAGATTCAAACCTGTTAAATAATGAAATAGAAAAACACATATAGCCTTGGTATAAATTTCAGAGAATGAATTCAAGGATGGTGTTTAGAAGATGAACTTCAAGATGTAAAAGATATGTAATGAAGAGCAACACTTGAAGTTCTCTGGTTCATAAAAGAAGAGATAGATCAATCGATTTCTTCTTGCAATTATGAACACAAACAACTTTCCAAAATGATGTTGAAAATCCAAGTTCTTCCGTTCTTAAACGAAGAAAGAAATCTAATTATTTCTTCTTACAAATAAGAAAAGAACAACTAATGGCCTAAAGCTTTAGAAAATGAAAGACTTGATTTCAACAAATAAGAGAGTAAAGAAGAGGAAAGTGAGTGAAGAGAAAGAGAGGGTCTACCCCTCTATTTATATTGTTTAGGGATAGTTGGGGACTGTAGTTAACGTTGGAAAACGGGCAAGAACCGTCCCTGAAAATTTGGGATCAAAACGGCTAGTTTTGAAATTGGTCGACCAAAATGACCACATTGGTCGACCAAAATTTAGAGAGAGAATTTCGACTGTTGGAAGACAGTTCTAGAATCTACACGGTTAGAGGAGTTTGCACATGCAATCCCATAACCAAATTCGAAGCTTTAAAATTGGTCGACCAAAATGGGGTTATTGGCTGCCAATTTTCGAAATTGGGAAGTGTAGATCTCTGAGTAATGGAACCTATATGACTAAGACATATTATCACAAGGCTTTGTGACTTTAATAAGGTAAATTTTACATTGATTACATAAAGCCGTCGATAGGACTGCATCTGCAACTGAATCTGAGAAGCTTCTTTGCAGAGGATCCTTATCAAGTGATTATATATCCAAGTCGTGGATGTAGGTGCCTTTGTCTTTCCAGCTTCACGAATGATATATCCGTTTGAATACACATGAAGATATCTGATTGTGTGGAACTTAGCATTGATTTGTATCTGCATACATAGAGTTAGTAGCACTGGATGTGTTTGTCATATCAAAACCATATGGTAATAGAAATATGGAATTATGAAATTCCAACATTCTCCCCCTTTTTGATGATGACAAACATGAAAATATATATCGTTAAAATTGAACATATCAGATATACTCCCCCTGAGTATGTGGAGTTTGTGAATACTCCCCCTGAGTAGATGAAATATATTCTCCCCCTTTGGAATCCTCAAAAAGAGGGAAATAAGAGTTAGCCCAAAAAAACTATAAATTAACAAATGATTGTCATCTGGGTGAAGACATGTGGAGGCCGAATATGGAGGGTATATGCCGAAAAATGAACAGCCCATTATAATAATTAAAAAAAATTGAAGCATATGTAGATGGTGATTAACAGAATTAGGAAATCAGGATAGGAAGTAGAATATATTCTCCCCCTGAGTATGGAGCCCAATGCATGAGTTAAAGTAAAGATCGTGAGCGTAATGAAGCAAGCATGAAGTAACTAAGCATTAAAGACAGAATCATTTTGGATGCAAATAGCAACAGAGAGTACAGAATGTTACTATTTTAAAAACAATGTTTGCAGTCAACATTCAAAATGAAGCCCTGAGATTTAGTAAAATTTGTGAGTGGGTATCGGGTGGAGTATGTAGTGGCATTACAAGTTGAAAACCCCAGAATCTAATCTCCATTAATAAAACAGTGACATATATGCACGAAGAGAGATGAATTTCCGTAGAATTATCAACGTCGATGCCTAGAAAGTAACAAATGCGTTATTAATTTAATATAAAAGCCAAATTTAGCTTCAGGACATTAATACCATCATAGAAAGTGATATAATGCCATCAATATACAATTAATACCATCTGTTATGAAGTGGACAAGAAAACACAATGGGATTTGAATAAGACAAACATGGGGGAAAGACGGGACGTGGCCTTTGAAAATGAAAGGAGGGGATGCCTTGGAAAATGAAACGAGGGGATTTGTGAAAAAAATAATGAACAAAATTAGTATCCAAAAGAAATTGGAAATGATGACAGCCCATCCCAAGAGAAATCTCCAAATTCGATGCCCAACATTGTAGCATTCACAAGCCTTTCCCATAAATGTGGTTCTGAAGGTTGCCGATATTTCCCACTTCGCTTCCGCACTAAATCCACCTAATTCTCAAATGCATGTGCAGTTGCATCCCCCAACAGTAAAGAGACCACTCGAGAGGACAGAGAGGCCTCTTGCTCCCCGTCACTTTCCTTTGGAGTTATGAGGATGGAAGATCTCCCCTAGTTCCATGAGAGAGAGGGAGGAGAGATGAGAGATGGGTTTGGGATTGTGAGGCGGAGAGGGAAAAATCGGTGGGTTCGACGGGAAAATCGACGAATGTCCGTCGAAATTAGGGCGTTGATTCGGTGAATTTTTGGGGGCGGAATCGTCGAATTTGGGCGTCGCCGGCGATTTTGTAGGGTGGAGGAGATATGATTCGGTGATTTTGGGGGGAGGACGGCGGTCTGTCGAATTGGGTTAGAATGAAGCCTTGTGAGATATTTTGGAATTGAGGTTCCCTAGGAAGGAGAGAAATTAAATAAGAAAGGAAATGATGCAGCTATGGTTGGTTATGGGAAGTTGTGGAATTTTGGGGAACGGCTATTTTTGCAATCGGCAGGAGTAGTTAAGAAAACGGACATAATACAGATAGCAAATCGAATGGATGGGTGCCGTTGGAAACACGAAGTTGGGAGTAACTGTTAACGAAAAGATGCGGGAAGATGAAGTAGTTACCGAAAAATAAAAAATAATAATAAAAAAATTCGACAATTGGCGACCAATAATGGTGAATTGGTCGACCAATTTTAAAAATAGCCAGAAAAATTTGAAAAAATTTGAAAAAAATTCTAAAAATAAAAATAAGAATGTGTCATAAGTCCGATTCACTAATAATTCCTAAATTCCTTCGAAGCTTAATAAAAGTATCTTCTTTCAATGGTTTGGTCAAAATATCAGCAGTCTAATGTTCAGTAGCTATAAATTTAAGAACTATATCTCCTTTCTGAACATGATCATCTAGAAAATGATGACGTACATCAATATGTTTTGTACGAGAATGATGCACAGGATTTTTAGAAAGATTAATAGCACTAGTATTATCACACATAATAGGGCAAGTAGAGCAATCAATACAATAATCTAAAATAGTTTGTTTCATCCATAAGATTTGAGCACATGCTAAACCGGCGGCAATATATTCTACCTCGGTTGTAGATAATGAAACAGAGTTTTGCTTTTTGCTAAACCAAGATACTAAAGCATGACCTAAAAAGTGGCAAGTACCACTGGTACTTTTACGATCTGATTTGCAACCAGCAAAGTCTGCATCACTATACGATAATAAATCAAATGTGCTTGACTTGGGATAAAATAAACCAAAATCAGAAGGGTGCTTAACATATCTAACAATCCTTTTTACGGTAGTTAGATGTGAAACTTTAGGATCTGCCTGAAAACGTGCACATAAACATACTGAAAACATAATGTCTGGTCTACTAGCAGTTAGATAAAGTAAAGAGCCAATCATACCTCTGTAAAGACGTTGATCAACATTCTTACCATTTAAATATTTGTCGAGAGAGGTGGAAGTACTCATTGGAGTACGTTTTTCTACAGAACTTTCTAAACCAAAATGCTTGATGAGTTCTTTAGAGTATTTGCTTTGGTGAATGAAGATTCCTTCCTTTAATTGTTTGATTTGAAGACCGAGGAAGTAATTGAGTTCACCCATGTAACGCATCTCAAATTCTTTCTGCATAATCTTAGAGAAATCTTGACACTGCATAATCTTAGAGAAATCTTGACAAAGAAATTCTTTAGTAGAACCAAAAATAATATCATCAACATATATTTGAATAATGATTATGTCAGATTTAATGTTCTTAATAAATAAAGTGGAATCTATTTTACCAATTGAATAACCAGAATTTAAAAGATAGCTTTTAAGTCTTTCATACCAAGCACGAGGTGCTTGTTTGAGACCATATAAAGCTTTCTTCAATTTGAAAACATGATTTTCTAAATTTTCATGAATAAAACCAGGAGGTTGTTCAACATAAACTTCTTCCTTGAGAAAACCATGTAGAAAAGCACTTTTGACATCCATTTGAAATAATTTAAAATTTTTAAAACATGCAAATGATAACAACATGCGAATAGACTCAAGACGTGCAACTGGTGCATAGGTTTCATCATAATCAATACCTTCTTCTTGATTATAACCTTGTGCAACCAATCGTGCCTTGTTTCTAATTACCTGACCAGATTCATCCAATTTATTTTTGAATACCCACTTGGTACCAATAATTGAATGATCTGTTGGTCTGGGAACTAATTCCCAAACATCATTTCGTTGAAATTGATTGAGTTCTTCCTGCATAGCAATAATCCATGAACTGTCTTCACATGCATCTTTGATGTTCTTTGGTTCAATGGATGAAAGGAACGCACAATGCGTCATTTGTTCACTTTGACGACGAGTTCTAACTCCATCTGTAATATCTCCAATGATTAACTCTGATGGATGATTTGGAATTTGTGCAAATGCCTTGGAAAGATCTGTATCATCTGAAATAGACTCAACAGAATGTTTAGTAGCATCAATTTCATCAAGTTTAATATTATCTAAAAAATTAGATAAAGGTAATATATTCTCTTCATCATCTATGATGGGAGAATTAGATGAGGGGTTCTCATCAAATGTAACATGTAGTGATTCTTCAACTGTTGAAGTTCTTTTGTTATATACTCTGTAGGCTTTGCTACGTGTAGAGTATCCAACAAAAATACCTTCATCAGATTTCGAATCAAATTTATCAAGTGCATCCTTAGTATTAAGAATGAAACATTTACATCCAAATACTTTAAAATATGATACACGTGGAATGCGATTAAAGAATAATTCAAAACAGGTTTTATTAAGCAATGGCCTTATAAGAACTTTATTCATAATGTAACAAGCAGTTGCGACAGCTTCAGCCCAAAAATATTTCGGTAATTTACTATCACAAAGCATTGTTCTTGCGCATTCTTGTAAAGTTCTATATTTCCTTTCTACTACTCCATTCTGAGGAGGAGCACGAAGAAAAGAAAAATTGTGAGTAATGCCATTTTCATTACAAAAATTGGTAAAAGATTCATTTTTAAATTCTCCTCCATGATCACTATGAATAGTGACAATGTTAGAGGATTTGATTTTTTGTATCTTTTTACAAAATATTGAAAATTATTCAAACGTATCATTCTTGTTTTGTAAGAATATAACCCAAGTATATCTTGAATAATCATCAACAATGAAAAATGAATATCTACTTCTATTCAAAGAAGCTACTCTTGAAGGACCAAACAAATCTAAGTGTAAGAGTTCTAATGGTCTCTTTGTTGAGATAACATCCTTTGATTTAAAAGAAGATTTGTGCATTTTTCCTTGCTGACCAGCATCGCAGAAATGTTTGTGTTTGAAAGAAATATTAGGTATTCCATTTACTAATTTGTGTTTTGAAATATGTGCTAGATTTTTGAAATTAGTGTGTCCAAAACGTTTATGCCATAAAAGTGTATCATCAGATGTAATCATTAAACAATGATTATTTGTGGTAACAGATATGCATAAAATATAAATGTTATTCTTACGCTTACCACGAAACAAAACAGATGACATATCAGAATCATAAATAATGCAATCATTTTGTTCAAAAACTATTTTGTAATTTTTATCGCATAACTGACCAATGGAAAGTAAATTATGTTTCAAACCGTCAACCAGGTGAACATTCTCAATGATAGGCTGATTTGTATTGCAAACTGTTCCAGTGCCTATGATTTTGCCTTTCTTGTTGTCACCAAAGGTAACTGTGCATCCATCTTTATATATAATGGTTGAAAGCACGTTGACGTTTCCTGTCATATGTTTTGAACATCCACTGTCCAAAATCCATTTTTCCTTTTTAGGTACTTGAAAGATAAACATTAAGCATTGGTACCCTTTATTTGAGGGTCCTTGGGATTAGATTTTAGGAAGCCAAACCCAAGTGGAATTTGGCTTTCTAAGATAATCACTAGAATAAACAATAGAATGCATATAATGAGAGATATAACCATTTCTATCTTTTAAACATGAATTCTTAGGAACCCATATACTAACTGTAGTATGTTTCCTAGGAGATGATTTTGAAATGTTAGTAACATTTTTTTATGAAGAAGAAGTAGGAATATTTACTTTCTTCGTGTAAATGAATGCGTGATTCTTCTTTTGTGGTTTAACAAAAATTGTCTTGCCACCAGAGGAAGAAGTATTATAAGACTTGGGTGCATCCTTATGAGAATATCCCAGTCCTTGTCTATGATTTGCTGGATATTGAATTTTTAGCAAATCATCGAGATTTGTCTTTCCTTTGTTAAATTTATTAACATTGGATGACATCTCATTGTATTTTATCTTTAGTGATAAGATATTTTTATCCATTTCGGATATTTGTGTGTGTAATTCTAGATTCTTAGTTTTGAGAATATCATTCTCTTTACTAAGATCTAAAATTTGAGAAGATGAATTCTCAATATGTGTAGAATTTGGTGTAATGCTTTTAGAAGATGATAATTCTTGATATTTAACAAGGAGATCGTCATTATTCTGTTTCAAAGATTTATGTTGACTATTTAAATTTTTTAAACGAAAATATAGATCTTTCAATGCATCAAATAATTCTTCATTACTAAAATCATTTACCTCATCTTCATTATCTTGTGCCATAAAGCACATATTAGCACTTTCATCATGGTCATCTTCATCATCTGAAGATTCATCCCAAGTTGCTGCAAATGCTTTCTTCATCTTGTCAAACTTCCTTTCTCTTCTGGATTGATCGTTGGTGTTGGAAGTTTTGAATTTGGCCTTGAGAAGCGGACAATCTTTCTTCATATGTCCTGGCCTATTACAATTGAAACAAAGAGAAGAATCAGTATTTTTAGATTTATTATTATACCTACCTTTTTGAAAGAACTTTCTGAAGTTCTTGGCAAAGAATGCCATGTCATCATCTGAATCTTCATTATCTGATGTTGTGTTGAAGGCGGGTACTTTCTTCTTTTGATCTGATTCCTCTTTTGCATCTTGTAGTGTGACTTCATGTGCCATTAAGTTACCAATTAGATCTTCCATGGATAATGTGGAAAGATCATTGGCTTCCTCAATATCAGTGATCTTTGGACGCCATTCTGGAGAGAGTACCTTAAGAATCTTGCGTACCTGATCAAGAGAAGAGTAAACTTTTCCAAGAGCATTAAGAGAATTAATAATGTTAGTGAACCTGGTGTTCATTTCTCCAATCGTCTCTTTGTCTTGCATCTTGAACAACTCATATTTATGAACCAAAGAGGCAATCTTGGTTTCCTTCACTTTATTGGTTCCTTCATGAGTTACCTCGAGTATGTGCCAAATCTCCTTTGCACTTTTGGCCTGAGATACTCGATTAAACTCATGTTTATCCATGGCACAGAATAAAGCATTCAAGGCCTTTGAGTTGTTGGTCTTTGCAGATTTGTCGTTGGCGGTCCAATCAGCAACAGGTGTTTCTGGCTTTGTGTATCCTGTCTCTACGATGTCCCAAATCTCATAATGCATACTTTGGAGATGAATCTCCATTCGTATTTTCCAATATGAGTAATTAGAACCATCAAATAGAGGAGGACGAACTTGAGAGTGCCCTTCAGGATGCTGATTGTAGTTGTGTGGAACTGCGTTCATGTTTGAGGAACTTGCTGCCATCTTAACCTTGCTCTGATACCAAATGTAATTTTAGCCTGTATGGATCAATACACTAGAGGGGGTGAATAGTGTATATAATAAAAATGTTGCAAATAAAATGTTAGTAATATTTGCAAAGATGGCACAGAAATAAAATGACAAGTACTGAAATTAAATCAATCGCAAACACAGAGATTTATCCTGGTTCAGATCCTTGTGATCCTACTCCAGTCCTCTACCCCGTAGAGATTTTCAATCCACTATAATCATTTACCCCGCAAGCACAAACTTACAAAAATGGCGACACTCCCCGTGTCCCAAACTTTATACAATCTCTAAATTCAAACCTGTTAAATAATGAAATAGAAAAACACATATAGCCTTGGTATAAATTTCAGAGAATGAATTCAAGGATGGTGTTTAGAAGATGAACTTCAAGATGTAAAAGATATGTAATGAAGAGCAACACTTGAAGTTCTCTGGTTCATAAAAGAAGAGATAGATCAATCGATTTCTTCTTGCAATTATGAACACAAACAACTTTCCAAAATGATGTTGAAAATCCAAGTTCTTCCGTTCTTAAACGAAGAAAGAAATCTAATGATTTCTTTTTACAAATAAGAAAAGAACAACTAATGGCCTAAAGCTTTAGAAAATGAAAGACTTGATTTCAACAAATAAGAGAGTAAAGAAGAGGAAAGTGAGTGAAGAGAAAGAGAGGGTCTACCCCTCTATTTATAGTGTTTAGGGACGGTTGGGGACTGTAGTTAACGTTGGAAAACGGGCAAGAACCGTCCCTGAAAATTTGGGATCAAAACGGCTAGTTTTGAAATTGGTCGACCAAAATGACCACATTGGTCGACCAAAATTTAGAGAGAGAATTTCGACCGTTGGAAGACAGTTCTAGAATTTACACGGTTAGGAGAGTTTGCACATGCAATCCCATAACCAAATTCGAAGGTTTAAAATTGGTCGACCAAAATGGGGTTATTGGCTGCCAATTTTCAAAGTTGCGAATTTTCGAAATTGGGAAGTGTAGATCTCTGAGTAATGGAACCTAGATGACTAAGACATATTATCACAAGGCTTTGTGACTTTAATAAGGTAAATTTTACATTGATTACATAAAGCCGTAGATAGGACTGCATCTGCAACTGAATCTGAGAAGCTTCTTTGCAGAGGATCCTTATCAAGTGATTATATATCCAAGTCGTGGATGTAGATGCCTTTGCCTTTCCAGCTTCACGAATGATATATCTGTTTGAATACGCATGAAGATATCTGATTGTGTGGAACTTAGCATTGATTTGTACCTGCATACATAGAGTTAGTAGCACTGAATGTGTTTGTCATATCAAAACCATATGGGAATAGAAATATGAAATTATGAAATTCCAACAGCCGATATAGGCGGCAGCGGCGACTGCCGCCGGGGGTGGCAGCGCCTGCTGCCGCTACAGGCGGCAGCGGCGACTGCCGTCGGGGCGACAGCGACGGCTGCCGCTACAGGCGGCAGCGCCTGTTGCCGCTCCTGGCGGCAGCGCTGGCTGACTGCCACCGGGGGTGGCAGCGGCACGATGCCGCTTCTGGCGGCGTGGAGATCGCAACGGAGGGGGGTTTCGTGCGTTCGTGGCTTCTGGCCGCGTAGCGATGAAAAATCTCATCTAGGGTTTCAAGATTTGGGGGAGAAGATCATAAAAATAGGATTTTTATTGGAAGAATCCATTTTTGGTCTTCAAAACAACGTTTTCATCATAAAAAAACTTGATTTTTAGAGATAAAAACATTGATTTATCATTTAAAAAAATTGATTTAGTATGTAGATCTAAGTTAAAACTCCGATCTATACTAATCAAAGATAGATCTAAGCATGTAGATCTAATCGTATGCGCATAAAAGTTTAGATCTAGGGAAAAAATTACCTCTAGATCCTACCCGCCGGATCTAGCGACATTCGGTGAAGGAAGTCCGTTCGCGTCGCGTTCGTCTGTCGGCAGAGGTTCGGCTCAGCCTCGAGCGTGTTGATAACATGTTGTAAACTTGGCGGCTACGGAATCCTGTAGCCCTGTATTTATAGAAGTAGGGTTACATAATGGGTGGATACCCAATAACAGGTTGGGCCTCCAAAAGCCCGTTTATAACATATTAATCATTTCATATGGCCAAATAACCTTCTCTCTCAACCAAAAAAGGCAAAATTTGACACTGATTTTAATATGCACCTCACTTCTTGAGGTGCATACAGCACTTTCCCTTATTAAAGCCAGCTACAAGTCATGACATGACTATATGTTGGAATGACATGATTGTGTCAGATATTGAGTCATCCTAATATGCGTTTTTATGATGTACAAAAATATTTCTTGTGCTAACTTTATGAACACAGATATTAGAAGATATTAGAAGATAAACAAGGCTTGGTGACGGTGTTTCAAGGTAAAAACAAGATGCAACTAAAGGTTCATATGAAAAGGAAATGAAGCTCAAAGTCTACATGAAGACATCAAGAAAAATGTGCAATTGATGTATTTTATATTTCTTGCCATAGAATATTTGTTAAAGCCATGAAGATGCACCTCACACGCACGTCAGGAACCTTAGAAATGACTTAAAATTAATATGAAATTAATCCATATCAAATCCCTTAGGTTTCTACTTAAACATGTGTATTTTTATCATCATTAGTCGACCAATGCCTTTCCCCTAGTCGACTAATATAAAACTAAGTTTTAGCATATCAGGTTAGCTGACCAGTACCTTACCGATAGTCGACTAACAATATACCATTAGTCAGCCAATGGTTGTACATTACTCGACTAACGACATTATCATTAACTAATTTGACTTAGCAAAACTAGCAAGTGCATATTGCTTGCCAACGATCCTACTTCTACAATTGGCAGGTCACCAGGTTATTCAACTAAGTAGTGTTTTTCCATGAGCCCATCGACTTCCTGGTGAGGTGCCTACGGTTAAAAACAATTGACATGTTAAGATCCATTGCTTTGTTATATGCATGCTAATGAGGCAAGTATGTTTCTCATTGTGGTTAATTTTATAGCCGTTGTAAAGGGTATTTTGACATTTTCTTTGAGGGGTTATCATGCCTATAAATAGGAAGAATCTCAGGCTTTTTTATAACACGAGAAAACAAGTTTTATCTATTTTTAGGAAAATTAAAAAAAATCATCTATTGGCCAAAATACCCTCAAGTTCATCTTCTTCATTGAGCCAAATACATAGATTTCTATTCCTAAAATTCTAATCTTTGGAATAGAAATATTTTCCATTGGAACATCTACACTCAAAGAGCTTCATCTTCAAGGCTACATGGATCTTGTTCCAATTGCACTTAATATGAAGGTAAAGTTCCTCTCAAGGCTTGTTTAAGAGAACGTAAGTTTTACTCTCAAGGTTTGTTTGAGAGGTTGGTTATATAAAACTGGGTTGTGGGGTTAAGGATTGTACTTTGTCTGCGGTTTAGTAGGAGGTTATTGTAAATCTCAAGCAGCTTTGCTTGAGGACTGGACGTAGGTCAGGAAGACCGAACCAGTATAAATTGCTTGTGTTTGTGTTGGGCTTCTTTGGTTTGATTTCTTTACTTATTACTTGTGATTATTTTTCTGCTGATTATTCAATCTTTGCGAGTAATATTTGTCGATTAAGAATCTAAAAAGGTAACTCTTTTAGATTTGTTAGGTAGAATTTTGAAATGCGATACACCCCCACTAGTGTTCTACTTCTCATCCACTCCTACATGTGGTATCAGAGCTTGGAATAGAATGTCATCAATAACAACTAGATCTCAGTTCCTTGAAGATAAATCAACCACACGTCCACCGATGTTCACCGGATCAAGCTACTGCTATTGGTAGACCTGGATGATGATCTATCTCAGATCGATCAGCTTTGACTTATTGACCATCGTGGAGACTCCCTAAATAGAACCAACCTTACCTAACACATCTTGGACGAAATAAAGAAGGTGTTAGATATTGTGTCACTCCATATACTTTTGATGATAAGCAAACATGTCATCTAACTTGAGTGCATGGATTCAAAGCATATCATAGAAACACTCAAGAGAATTGGCGAGCTAAACCAAGGCCAAAGAACCAAGGAAGCTAGGCAAGGAGCTTGGAGCATGGAATGCATCATAGGACTTCATTGTAATAATGTTTATTTGATGTATTTTCATTTATTTTGTCATATCATGTTAAGGCCTTAATAAAAGCTCACACATACTTAAGTACACACTAAAATAGTTTTAAAATATTTTAAAATGGTTTCACAAAGTTTTCCTAAGTTTTTAAAGCTTAAACCCCCATATCAGAAAAAGAGTCGACTACTTTTTGAAAATAGTCAACTAGTTTGAATGGGAGAAGAGCTTTGCTCTCTAGACGCCAAAGTCGTCAATCTCTATTATAAAAGTAATCGACTACCTCTAACACAACGGTCGACTACTTTACTCTTCACATACCAGAAAACACAGTGCCACCATTTTTTGCAATGCTGTTTTTTCTAGCCGTTTGAGGGATATTTTTGGAAAGAATTTGAATGTTTTTTCACCCCTTTATAAGTGGATTTTTGCTGAGGGTTTGGTAGAGAATTAATTGCCAAAATATTAAATGGAAAAACATTTTCTTCTTCAACACTTTTAAGCATTAAACCCTCATCACTTGGCCAAGCTTCTTAAAGTCTTCACTCTTCTTTTGGGCCAATATTCTTAATCTCTCCTAAGCATCACTTATACTCTTTGGAGATCAAGATTCATCACCTATAGCATCACTTCAACACAAGAGCATCATTCAAGGCTATAGGTATTTGTAATCACTTCATATCACTATAAGTATTTCTCAATTGGTCGGTGAGTGTAAATCTTTATTGAAGGCAAGGTGTTTTGTAAAAGTCCTCTTGTAGGGAGGCAATGAAAATTCCTCATTATAGCTTAGGTGTTGTAACTATTTGTTCAAATAGTGGATTCAAAGCCCAACAGAGATTTGGTGATTAGACGTAGCCCTGAAGGGATGAATCAGGATAAAAGTTGTGTGTTTGCAAATTGTGCAATTGTCTCTCTTTTACTTGCATTCTATTTCAGATGGACATCTTTATCATTGCAAGTAATTTTGGTTGATTAAAATAAAATTGGGTAACACTAATTTTAATCTTAAGGAGAAATTACTAGAGAAACTTTAAACTCTCATAAACACTATTCACCCCACCCCCTAGTGTTTTTCTTTACCAACTCAGAATCCAACAGAAGGCAAAAGCAACTCTAAACGCCAAAGCAATGAATGCTTTATTTTATGCGTTGGACAGCAATGAGTTCAAATGTGTCTTGATATCAACAACCGCACGCCAAATATGACATTTACTAGAGGTAACACATGAAGGCACCAGTCGTGTGAAAGAATATAAAATCTTTCTTTTTGCACACATTTTTGAAATTTTTAAGATGAAAGAATGAGAATCTATTACCGACATGTACACAAGGCTCACGGATATCGCCAACTTGCTTGCCGGGTTAGGCAAAATATACACATAAGATGAGTTAGTGCGGAAGACGCTTTGTCCCTCACACTTGAATGGGAAAAGAATACCATATCAATTGAAGAAGCCAATGACCTTTCCAAATTCACCATTGAAGACCTCATATGCAACTTAATGGCATACAGATTGCAACGCTATCTTTCAAAGAGGAGGCACCAAAGAAGAAAACTCTAGCTTTTAAAGACACCTCAGAGATGGAGGACTCAGATAGTGACAATGAAGGAATCATGCTAATAACTAATGAATTCTGAAAATTTCTGAAGAAAGGTATGTCCAAATCTAATAAACTTAAATTATCTAAGAAAACTCTTTTTGTTTCAAATGCAATAAGCTAGGACATTTTAAGAAAGATTGTCCACTATGAAATACCAAGGCCACAAATACTGATAAGCCGAAGAGTTCATAAATAAGTCGATGAGGAAATCAAAGAAGAAAAGACCAATATGTGTTTTATGACACACACCAATCAAGAGGGAAGTTCCGACTCCGAAAATGAAAATGATTTACTTATGGATTTTAATGAATTATTTACTTCACATGGGAAATTACTTAAACAACATAAGGTATTTAAAAAAATAAACATGAACTTTGTTTTGAAAAATGTTCCAAAATGTAATAAAAGGAAGAGAATTATGGATTTTAATGAATTATTTACTTGACAAGAACATAACCACAATTAAATTAAATTAAAATATGACAAACTATATTAAAAGGGAAAAGAGAACCTCAATAACCTACTGTCTTCACAAAAGGAATCCAACAATAAATATGGTTTAGGATACAACAAGCTAAAAGGAGATGTTTAAAAAAAAAGTAAAACATAAACATAAATTTTTATATGCTAAAATTGCCAGAAAGTAATAACTTGCATGGTGTAAACAAATCAAAGTTTACCAAACCACAAGTAGTAAATCAAAATAAAAATCTTTTCTGTGTGCATAACTTGCATGGTGACCCATGCCCTGTTGGATCCCTCAACCTAAACCCACTGAGATCTTGAATCCTCGTCATCTATTCTGTGTGCGATTAATGCCCATGAAAATTCCGTCGGCGAAACAGCTTTTTCGCCCACCAAGCTTCCGAGGACTTCTGCACATTGAATTTTTCTGTGTCCATGGGTGGAAGTCTCCTCCCACAAAAAGCAAGATTTCGCCCACGAAATCCTAGCTATGTATGGCCCGTGATATAAAATACTCATTCAGCTGGGTGCTACATCCTTGTATGTTGAAATTCTCCAAACTAAATTGTGTTAGTGTTGGTATATGATGATATTTTTGATGGCCAATGATTATGAGTGAGTGGTAACTTAGCAAATACACACACTAAAGGAATACCTAAGTTTGGGACTTGGGTAATGGCACACATGTGTGTATATAATGGTTTGTTTGGTTGCTATAACTACCAAAGTAGTTATGAACTGAGATCGAATTCCCAACAAGTAGGAAGTCCATAAATGGCATCCCCTTTTGTGAGAATGATAGATGGTTACTGTGGAGAATAACTACAACTAAGATACCTTCATCTTCCACAAGAGAGTGCATCAGAGAGAGAATCCAACATTAATCCTTTATATAAATGAGGAAGTTATCCTACGTGACGCCTTTGTCCCAATCATATTTTGTATGGGAGCAACATGGGAATCCACATCACCACAATGGTTCAAAGTCCACCCAAAAAATCCAAATTCATACTCACACCCACCCTTTCCATTTGATCCGGTTTGGGTCTCGCGTCCTGATTTTTTGGTGGTTTTTTGCGATCAGATGCTGATTGTGTGGTGGTTTTTTTTAGTGAGATTTAGGTTGTGAGAACTAGTACATGTTTCCATCATGTCATCATCTACAACGACCGGCATAGGCAAGTCTTCACAATCAACTCTACCACTGTGTATCAAAGAAGATTGGTAAGTCTATTTAAGTTTTCAGAAACGGGTTTGTCTCCTTATCCTAGTATTCTTCCCTTTCTAAAACTTTTGCTTTTGGTGGTATCGTACATCCCTACGAAGAAAGAGATTAAGAATTTTGTAGCAATTTCCAAGTCTGTACAGATTAGTAAATGCGATAAGAATTGTAACTATAGATAATTCTAGTTTAATTTCATTTACGGGGAATGGACATGCCAATTTTTTTCCGGCACATTCCATGCATAAACAGTCGCAAAAAATGTTTCTCAAGAACACACAACTTTTATACATCACAAACTTGCAATCGACACACACAATTGTTTGTACAATAGGTTTCAATTTTGGTTCAGCCGCAGGCTAGAGATAAATCATGAGCATAACGGCTTGTAGCTTTGCACTAACACACAGTATCAATAGGCATCAATGGATGTGGTAGGCATTTACCTACACTTGGACCTCAATTCTGAAGGGCGAAGTTAATGGAAGTCCGTGTTCTGATACTACTTTACTGTCAGCAGCATCCCATGCCGATACAAATCCTTGGGAACCTGACGATGGTTCTTCGTGCAGGGTTGCCGGTAGTTCATCCACCAAGTAGGGCACAACATGCTTCTTCATATCGTCATGCGATATCCCTAGGTGCTTTCCTGGCACACTCAGGTACTTGACCCGTCCAGCTTCATCTAAGGTCTTCAAGCCTATCCAGTCCTCCATGTATAGGGCAGTCTGCAACAATTCAATACCGACTAGTCATCAACAGCGAGAAAGCTTACATTGATTCTCCAGCATTTTGAGTAACTAAAAACAGTATGGAAAAAGAGCCGAAGGGTATGTTTGATTTAAAAAAGCAGAAATCTTTTTGTTCCAAAAGAAAGGTAACTTTTTATCCAATGTAGATTTCTGCCCATTTTTCAGTCTGAGGGGCTTTAACATCTCAAATAACAACATTTGTCTTAAAGTCTATGGTTCTTTTACTTTATTTTCTTGGTTGAAAGGCATAGCCAAAATATAATTTTCTTTGGCTGCACTAAACAAGGAAGAAAAAACAAAGAGATCAATTTTTTTAAATAAACTATTAACATAGTAATGCAAACTTATGGAAGCAAGACACATTTCTATCGCATAATATGGCAAGTCAAAATATATGTTTTACTTCAGGGAGAACTGTTGAAAACGACCCGAATGCTGACCCGATCATCAATTCCGACAATTGTTTTCAAGTAAAGATTTAACCTCCACTGCCAATTAAAACACGTCGGATTGTATAGTGACTTGTTTGCCTTTAACTCCTCTCTCTCTCTCTTTTACCTCATTTCCAACCCCAACGCTAGCACTCTCCACTCATCAACTTCTTATCCTCCTCACGAAACCATGTGTTACGGATAACGGAATCAACCTAAACACAAAAGCAAGTCGTACTTGCACAAAAGAGATATCAGGAAAATACAACACGAGCGACACAAATTTGCGTAAGTCAACACTATAGTCTATGTCCATTGACAATGACAGATAGATATATCACTATATCGGAGGGAAAGAATTACAAACAACACAGTGATTATTTGCTACTCTTTCAGAACCTGAATCCTCAACTAGAGGCTCTGAATACACTCACAAGTTTCTTATACAAATGAGAAAGGTCATACTCGTTGGATCATTAATCTAATATTGGGCTTATGTGTAAAATAATTATGTAATGTGGACTGTCATATTATGTTAAGCCCAATAAAGTGATCTAATAAGTTATTAGGTTAAATGGGCTTTAATGTATCAGTTAGGGTGTGCCTTTAATGTGTACTGACTTGTGTGTTTTCTATTTTAATGATAGGCTAAATCAGAAACACAATATACATTAGGAATCTTTGCCTATAAATAGGTGGTCATGGTCCTCAAATCACACGAATGAAGGTCCGTCTTTTCTGCATCACATCGACAGATTAGAGCCGGAGAAAAGCTAAAGGATTTCTCTCAGGGATTCATGTAGATCTGGAAGACCAACCACATGAACCTACAGATCTAAGCGCTATGGATTCAGGTATCGCGTCCGCATTCAGTTTCAGTTTATTTCTCGTAAATTTTACATGATAAATCTAGATTATTAGCGATGGTTTTCATAGAATAATTTAGATCCAGCCCTTACAATACTCTTACTCTACTTATCTGCACCACCCTGTTCTCTACTAATAGGTATATAGAGATTTTCCCATGATAAAGTTCTCTGCATTTTGGCTTAATATCGATCTGTTAAGAGAGCAATGCCAATTAAAACTCTTCATAATACATAAAACATGATGCATATGCATGAGTAGGTTCATGTCAATATCACAAACTCTCCCATTCATTTCATGCTTACATCAGGATAACAATCCTAATCCAAGTTCTCTTCTCAGCTTTCAAGGCATGAGTCATGGTACAATCTGAGTCACAACTTCACAAATCTTAATCATGCCTCAAATATGCCTCAGATTCCATCTTAAATCAAACATCATTGAGCAAACGGTTATCTCTGTTGCTGCCAATGCATTACCAGCGTCCCCTTTTGCCACAAGAAATATTGAGCAAGTCCAAGCAATGAGTAAACTTGCACAAAGTAATAGTCCATTAAGCAAATTTTTATCAACGACATCTGAGTAATTAGAAGGCTCTAAAATATTATTCGTCACGCTCAATGCATAATCTACATATCCATAAGGTGGCTTGATATGCCTTCTTTCGATCAATATCGATATTGTGTTGTTTCTCATCACGTGCCCCATTATCGTCGGTGGATTTATGCATACCTTCCTGATTGGGCTGAACTGGATCAAGTGATTTCTTTCCCAGCTTTCTTCAAACTCAATCTACTTGCTAACACTAGTTCTTTCCTTAAAAGAGACAGCATACTCCTTTGTCAGGTGCATCATGGATTTTCAATCAAATGTAATGTCGCTGCAGATCACCAATTTGGATGTTGGATCTGTGATCCCAATTTTACATCATTTCACTGATGAAGAACAACAAGGATAATTTTTTACCCTCAGGTAACTTACCATGGTAATACACAAGAAATCCAAATATTTTAAACTGAATAATCTTTGGATTTTGCCAACCATACTTTAATCAGACTCTTGCAATTGATTGAATTAGCAAAAGATTGGTTCATCATATAGCAAGTCGTGTATTCCGTCTCCACCTAAAAGTCCTTTGACAATTCAGCATTTGGAAACATACATCTTGCTCTTTTCAATAAGATGTTGTTCATCCATTCTGCAACTCATTTTGCTGCAGAGTTCCCTTTAAGCCTCAGGATGCATTCTTTCTCGCAAAACTCTAACTCCCTATAAGTCCAGGTTGTTGTTAATGCAAAGACACTTCATGTTCTTCCTGGTTTGGTTTATCAAGAAAACTTGAGGAGTTGAAGACTTTACTCTTTTTCTTCAACATTATACACATCCATATTATCCTAGAATAATCATTAATAAAAGTTAGCATATTACATGGAACCACCATTTGAGGTAACGTGAGAAGGGCCCCTTAACATCCAAATGGATGTAGTTTAAGATAGACTCCGTCACATGCGTAGTACCTCAGAACTGAACCATATCCTGCAAGCTTGCTGAAGATGCAATGCTCATCAAAATCCAGTTACACCACCTTGTGACCTCCAAACAAATCTTGTTTGCTCAAGATCATCATGCCCCACACGTATAAACTGTAAGTGCATATGTTACAATCTGGTAGTGTTTGACTCAAACTCTTTGATGCTATGATAGCTATACTAGTAAATATGATGCCTTGAAGAATATACAAATTGTTCATCTAATTATCTTCCATTATCACCAGTGCATAATCAAGTTTGGTATTCAGGAATAGTTCGGTGAGGTTCAAAAGTTTGGAATTCAAAAGTTTGGAATTTGTAAAAAGATTCAAAATATTTGGATATTGTCGGATAATAGTTCTGTAGTGTGTAATTCACAAATGAGACTTAACTATTGTAGATATTAAAAAGAAGCAAAAATAATCACAACAAATTAAGTGTCCAAGTAGCTAGTGCATCTGAGATCTAGTTAGATGTCGTTAGTTCAAGCATATGTATTAACATTTTTCAGAGAACACCAAAAGTAGAAAAAATCGTCCAAAACATATATTATTTGTATTTTTAATAGCGATATATTCAATAAAAATAGTTTGGCCGAATAATTCCTTGAATTAGGTCATTGCATTTATGGTTCGGAAATTTTGTAAAAAATTTGCTGAATTTGTTACCATGCACCAATGCACCTTGAAGACGTGTCAAACACCATCTTCAATAGCACACAAATAACCTTGTTTTATCAAAATACACAAAGGGATCAAATTTTTCTATAGCATATGCCGAACTTCACTAAATGTCCTTTCGCACCATCCTGCATCCTGATTTTAATAGTCACAATGCCAACTATCTTGCAGGATGTGTGGTCTCCTATCAATACAACCCCGTTGTTGATCTTATAGGAACATGTAAAATCTGCACACAGCCGTCAACTAAGCAAGTACGGCTTGTAACTAAGAGAACTACATCTGCATAATCATCAAAATCTTCTTTAGCAATGCTAGCAATTGGTATTGTGCCTTTTCTTGTCTTTCGATTTCTTCTTTTGCGCACACACCCTTTTTGCTTGAAGTAGTGGTAGTCAGCATTGCTTAACCAAGATTTTAATCTTGATCTTTCTTAGATAAGGAAGCTTCTAAACACTTCTCTGATCGATCATGTTGATTTTCAAATAGGAACAAGCCTTAATCTTGAACCTCAGTGTCAATACTAGAAGCCTTCTGTCTTAACTCCTAAGATTGAAAAGATCTCATGTCTTTTAAGGATATACCGTCACAGCCATAAATCATGAAATTGATAAAATTTTCAGACGATGCTGATCAAAAACATATCAAATTAGACAGCATCGGTATCTACTTTAGTATCTATATTTTAGAAATACATCAAAATCCTATCTAGCTCATCGAGGTTGTCCTTAAGCAACATACCTTCTTTCATGAGAAGGTTAGAAAAATATTGATCCAGACATTGCTTGATGTCTAACAAGTTTATATATAACAATTCCCACTTGAGTCATAATCTAGCTGTAAACTTCTATTCCGCTACCTTCAAGAGAACTTCATTTGACAAGTATAACTGAATTGTAGCAAGTGTCTTAGCTTCAGTAGTGGCTTCTTGGCATCAGATATTGAGCTTGACATCTTTTCTTTTTTAACAAATGCCTTCAATAGATCTTGTTATGTCAATATAGCACGATTTATGTGCCACAGACTGAAGCAATTCTTCTCATTAGAATTCTCCACAAAGAATGGGGTTTTGGCTGAAACCACTTAGTTTTGGCCGTTTATTTTGGTTTGCGAAGGGAGGTCGATACAAAACTATTACTGAAACTCGGTTTCATTAGCTTTCAGTAGAAACAAATTGGTTTCGATCAAAACATCACTCCTTATAATAAAATATGGGTTTGAGTTTGAATACACGAACTCATTTGAACTACATACATAAAAAATATTTCTTAAAATTCTAAAGGTATAAAAATTCTAAAAATTTCTTGGAATTCCAAAAACTATATTCTAAAAATTCTAAAAATTCTAAAAAATTCTAAAAAATTTATTATAAATGTATTGGTATAGAAATACATACAGAAAACTACATATAAATATCAAACTAAAACTCAAAACGAAATCTATGAAACGGATGAAACTGATTGAAACTCAAAAATTTTCCAACGACCAAAATTGTAATTGAAATTGAGTTCTCAAACCTTGCTTCTCGAGCTTATGCTTTAGGAATAACATGCTTGAACTACATTAGGTAACAAAAGCTCTAATACATGTTGTTACAGGCAGAAGTAAGCAGACTGCATACACGAGTTGTAATTACACAAAGAAAATAAGAAATTAACAAGGACGATGGTACAAATTTATGTAGTTCGATATTATGACCTAAGTCAATCGGTTGTGACAGAATGATGTTTTATTGTTTTCAAAGGGAACAATTACAAATACAGAATGATAACTCATTATTCTCAATACTCAAAACATGCAACCAGAAGGCTCTGAAAAGATCTCAAGTTTCTTATATAAAAGAAATTTAAATCATCTCATATCTTCTCATTTTCGTTGAGATCAGTTCTCTGCTTATCGGCTCCCATGCCATGAAATGAGAACTAATGGCCCCTTTTGTAGGGACTTTCTTTCTTACATGTGTTTCTATCAAAAGACAATAACTACGAAACAAACTTTTCATAGACACCTATAAGAAATGCATCATGCACATACTTAATTTACAGTAGACTCATGTTGTGCATGAGTTTATTCACTATATTAAATCTTCTTCAAGCGTCAATATCACAATAAATGGGTTACTATTTGACACTATTTGAGCTACTAGATATTATTTGAATTATTATTCAACGCTATATCAATTTAATAGTAGAGTCTGGATAACAATTTAACTCATAAGTGACAAACCAAGGAATATGATTTTGCATGTTCCACCTGGTTTCATCAAGTGCTTGTCCAAAATTGACAAATAGATTCAGGCTCACAAAGGTTCACAAAGGTTCGAACAAATAATATTCAGTATCAAATAGTTTTGATAAGTTTCAAACAAATTATGCCGAAACCTATAAAAAGTTTCAAAAAGAGAGGAAAAAATATGATGTTCATATATGTTAATAATATCATAACCCCCCAATTTTTTTTCTATATCAAATTAGTTAATCCTAATATAAAATAATTTGTGAGAGAGAGAGAGAGAAAGATATATATATATATATGGGGTTAATGTCCCTGAGAACGTGCGTAGGCAGAATTACCTACGCACGCCCCCTCTGTTCGGCATTTTAAGTATTTTTTTGAATTTTTTTGCATTAGTTAGATAAACTTGTTATGTAGCTCCCCACAAAATTTCAGGTCAATCCAACACCGTTTGAGCCTCCGTTCATCGATTTCAAAAACGTTGCGCAAAACTGTCCAGAATTCTGGACAGTTTTGCGCAATGTTTTTGAAATCGATGAACGGAGGCTCAAACGGTGTTGGATTGACCTGAAATTTTGTGGGGAGCTACATAACAAGTTTCTGGACAGTTTTGCGCAACGTTTTTGAAATCGATGAACGGAGGCTCAAACGGTGTTGGATTGACCTGAAATTTTGTGGGGAGCTACATAACAAGTTTATCTAACTACTACAAAAACAAATTCAAAAGAAATACTTAAAAATGCCGAACAGAGGGGACGTGCACAGATAATTCTGCCTGCGCACGTTCTTAGGTACATTTTTGCTATATATATATATATGAGGAAAAATGAGTTTCAGTTTGCCAAGGAGTGGATTTCCTCCTTGGCCACAATCTTGGCCGCTCACACACCCCCACACCACATGGAGGTGTGGGCGGCTAAGATTGTGGCCATGGAGAAAATCCCATCATTGGCCACCTGACCCCTATTAACCTATATATGTATAACTTTGATTATAATCTTGAATAAACTTTAAATTGATAGCTCACAGGACATGATATTATCATTTGGTCTAACGGGTTGCACCATAAGTTGAGTTCTTGAGTAACCCCAACTAAGTAGCATTGACATTTCACCCATGGTGCCACGTCCTATCGACTCATGTTGGACTTGTTGTCACGTCCTGCTTCTCAAGACGTGTCTGTTTTTCACATATGATGCAAGTTCTTTTGTTTACTAGTGTAGTAATACAGGCAACGAGCATATATGTACCAAAATACTCATACCGAAATTTCTATTAATACATGAGAATTACAAAGTCTGATAAAGTACAGATATGACTACAAGCTCTCAAAATACATATGAAATATGCTCACAAACTCACACTCAAAAGTCTGTGTCAAGTGTAGCAAATTCAGACTCTTCAAAGATTGGGGTCTCTTCGTATTTCTGCTCAGCACGTAATGGAGCAACGAAGAGCCACTAACAATTAGATGTAAATCATAATAATTCTAGAATTTAGAATTTAAGTAGAATAAATAAACATGACTAAAATTAGTAGGAACAAGTAAATAAGTGACTAGACAAGCATGCAAACAGTTTAAGGTTGTGCTGTTAAATTTCTAGTAGTTTTACCAATCCTAAACCGTGACATATTGGAGAGTACAATATGTGACCAGGTCCACCTTGTACCACAGGCGAGCTTACCCGAACCGAACCCAAAACTAAAAATGAGAAAGGAGCTCAAGATCCATTGATATAACGGGCCACGGTCGTGAACGACCAGGAATAGAATCATAATAGGCCATGGTCGTGAACGATCGGAAATGGAATCCCCCCAGACATGTGCCAAAATTATGTCTCCAGTCAATATCACACTTTCTAATATGAGTTATCCCATAACCCAGTGAATCTGTTATGTCATGAGTTATACAATTTTCAATATGGTGTAGTACAAGGATGGTTCTAATGTGCCATTATTTGTTAGATCAAGCATGCATCATGAGACAGTCTCTAAGCAAGTCCAAGGGTCAAATCAAAATTAGTTAATATGATTGGTGTGCTAAGTGAGTAAGGTCCTTTCATATTTCATGGTTCTAACAATTTCAAGAGTCATTATGCCAAATGGCCCAATGATATGTCACTTGTAAGTTGACATCAATAACTATCAAGTTCAGCATGTCATGCACAGTAATAGTAACATTTTATTCCAAGATTAGGTTCCATCACAGCACATCCAAACATATTACTAAGTTTTGATGTCATAAGATCTCATGCATCAAGTGACTCCATAACGATTTAAACGAAAGGAAGGAATTATCCTAGATGCATCATACAATTCTAAAGAATGAGATAGAAGTCTCCCAACCAATCCAAACATCACATCATAAGTAGTATACATAGCTAGGGATTCTATGCATTTATGATTTCCAACCGTTTCATAATTCCAACAATTATTCAATTTGATAATTTCCAACATTTCAAGAGTTATAGCATGCCATGTCATGTATACAAGCCAACAGTGTCACATGTAAGAACAATATCTTTTCATTTCATTATCACTAAGCATATCCTTAAAACTAGCCATGTATCGTAATTGCTGTATGCTAATATCTTATCTAATTATCTGCATGCATCAAGTAATTAGATCATGGTGGGAGGGACAACTGTATTGATTTAGAGAAGATCTCCTCCTCAATCATGTTAAGGGTCAAATCCGTACATGCTTTTCACATTTTCAGCCCATATGTATCATCAAGAATAATTTTCAGTAATTAATGGCAATAGCATGTATAAGGCTGAAGTAATCCCATGATCCAACAAGCAACAAGAGGCAATGCCTGGTCAACCAACACCAAGGGCATAGCCCAAGTCCAATACAGGAGGAAAAAGCACATATCCAACACCAACACCAAGGGGCAAGGCCCACGACCAATGCCAACACCAAGGGGCAACGCCCACTACCAACTCCAACAAAAACCTAACAGTCCACACCAATAACCAGCACCAAGCCCAAAGGCAGAACCTATGGCAGGGATAGAAAGCCCAACAGATAGTCATGGCAGAAGGCTGAGGCCCCAAAAGAAAGCCATAACAAAGGGCTGATAACCTACAAAACCCAACATGGCCACCCAAAAGCACAACTGTAAAACGATGACGAGGGAGACGGCGAGGGTCGCCGCCAAGCCTAAGAAAAATCCCAACCTATGTCAGAAACATCATCGCAATGAACAATAAATTTTAAAGCTAAAAACTAGAATTAAAATGATTTACCAAAACCGACACCGTCAGAAAAGCTCGTTGAAGTCTCGAGCCGTGCCGCCACGCTGTCAAGCGGCTGCAGCTTGCTCATGGTGGGGATGAGCTGAGAAGAGAAGCCCAAAACCAAATCCAAACCCCAAACTCGGTCGAAAACCTCAAAATCAAAATCGGAAAATATTTTAAGACCGAAATCGTTTGTGTGAAATCCAACAAAGGGGAGCGGGGGTTAATTATAGATGCGAGAGGAGAGAGAAAAACTCATCTTAACGACGGTAGTTGGGAGAGGTCAAAATCTCTGCCGAGCAAAGTAAATGGCATCAAAACCATGTCGAGGAGTAGATGGGCAGTTGAAGGGGGCCCTTCGATTTAAAGGGGAAGGAGACGAAGGCGTAGGCGACGGCATGATGGCGGGCGATGAGAAACTAGCCGAACAAATCGGATCTTGTATGGGTGAGAGGAGAGAGAGAGTGTGTGTTGAGGGTTTCGTCGACAGAAAGCCATAGAGAAAGAGAGGTCATGTGAGGAGAGGGGTGTGAGGGGGATAAAATGGGCGGGGAAGTGGGCTTGGACTGGGCCTCGAGGGAGAGAAAAAAATGAAAAGAAAGAAACCGAAAATCACCATGGGCTGGGATGGGCCTTTAGAATAAAAGCAAGAAGAATTAATGAATGAATGTAAGGAATTTTGAGAAAAATAACTTGCTAAATTTTGAGGCCATTACACTTGCGTATCAGACACATCAAACGTCATAGTTTTATGTTAAGTGTGATTTTTAGAATTTTGCTTAAGTGACACTGTGTTATGTCATATTGCTCCCATTGTGATGTGTCTCCCATAACATATCCCCTCTCAATATACACAGTTATGTTGTATACTACTTAAGGCACTACAAATGTAAGCATCAACGAAACATTTCGGAACTAAACAAACATGTCAAAACGATTAACCTAAGGAGGGTCTGAAACCAAAATTGAAAACAAGTTCTCAAACCTTGAGCCAAAGCCAAACCCAAGGTGAAATCCAAATCCAAAGCAAAACCTGAACCCTTATTATGCCTCTTCTCCTCCTAACTTTCATCTCCCTTTTGTTTTCTTCGCAAACAAATCCAAATTGATCCCAACAGCAAACTTACAAATAAAAACTTCATTCATATTTTAATCATTACCTTCTTTTATTTTCTTTATCTTTCATATTCACCTTTTAAAAGTCCAACCAGAACTGAAACTTGTAGAGAGTGTGTGAGTGTGCATGCACGCTAATATAGGGAGGTGCAAAATGGAAGTGATCCAAGTTTGGGCGAAATTGAAAACCACCAAATGTAACCTGAGCTAAGAGGAAAAGGACTAAAATTAAGCTTTATAGTGTCATCGTGTCCTGAGGAACTTCCCTTGAGCATGGAAAGTGCTCTTGGTAACAAACGATAATATGGGAGAGGAGGTAGAGTTTAGGGTTGGAATGAGACGGATTTGGGCCAGACTCATATAATCACAAGCTGTGCCAGTTTATTATTGAACTTGATTTCTTGGCTTGAGCCCATTTTCAAAATTAACTGACTGGACTTGGTTCTTAATTGGACCTACATTTTAAATAATAAGTAAATAAATTTTAACATATGCATAATTTACTTTATTAAACTGAGTGAGAAGAAATTACAAAACAAAAGTGAAAAAGACAATATACATGCATTAGTAAAATAATTACCTTATGTTTGATCAAATGCATATTTAATTTTATTTTTATTACAAGATGAAGTGAGATAATTTCTATTGTTAATTATAACTGCAATAAATATATTATTTTATAATGTTCATTTCATACAATAGATATATTATTAGAAAACACACACACACACACACCAATAACATACAATGAAAATATATTTTTCATACGAATCACATAAAGTAAAAGAATCAAATATGTAGAAGTAGATGTCACATTCAGTTCTAATTCACCCATCGGGCCATGTATCATAAGCCATACACGGTCCGTTTATAAATCGGGCCTAAAACCTTGACCCAAACTCCCTCTAACTGGGCCAAGCTAAGTCGGACTCAGGCTAGGTTTGGCTCAATTTCCAACCTTAAGGAAGATGGATGAAGCATAGACAGTAAAAGAAAAGGGAGAAGAGAAGTAGGGGAATATTGAAGAAATGGTGAAAGATGGTTTAGGATGTCTGTTTGGATTTTAGAAATGAAGGAGAGGAATTAGAAGAAGTAACAGGCAAACATGTCTTGAAATAATTCAAGAATAATTGGGCTAGCAAGGCTAACTGCACAGGCTTAATAAGTTGCACAAAAAACTTTAAGGGGTAAAATGATAATAAAATTTATTTTATTTTATTTTATTTTATTTCTTGAGGGAGGATGGAGGGGTCTGCAACTCCCCCTTTTTACTTTAATATGTAATAATTCTATGAAACCATACAAGCAAAATTTGGCATATAATGCAGCTTTAAAGCTACTCTTCAAATAAAACCAGATACGTGTATACTGATTCCACAGACTAGACTTTCTTTTCGAAGAAAGATTCCAAAAGAAAGTTAATTTTCTTTGTTAAGCAGTCCATATTTGTTTTAATTGCAAATTATTGAGATTGTCTAGCCTGCAAGTTCAGAGGTGAGTAAACAGAAGCAGAACTTGTTAAAGAGAAACATCAGATGTGCAAACCTGAATATGAAATCCTAATCCACTGATAAATTATCAGTATTTTAAGTAACGATGGGAACATGAAATGATAACTCAAGTATTTAAATAATCTTCTAGGAGAAATACGAGTAAGAACTTTCTTACTCTTCATTGATTGTTATCCAATGTTTATGATTGGAATGAATGCCTTTAATAATGCAATGTATGGTATAAAGATGAGCTCAGGAAGATACGTCCCAAAACAAACAAACAAACTTTATAACACCCAAATGTGGATCTAAGACCATCCAATGGACTGCACGTTCAAGGAAATCAACGTTGTGATCGGCAGCTGGGTCCCCCAAGTTACTGGTCCAAGTATAATCCATCTTTATCTGTTTCTATGTCATATACTGCCACGAGGTTGCTTAGTTTTACGTGTGCTAATAAAATTGGATGTCACATTTGTGGAAGCATCGACTCAAAAAACATCAGGCACCATACATAATGAAGTGTCATATGTGGTCCCACTAAACTAGAGTCATTCATTTCAGAGCATAATAAGAAGACTATCCAGAGAGAAAGAAAGAATTCTCCTTGCAATCAGATGAACATAGGCGAAATACTAGTTTATGTAAATTGGTAAACGGTTGCAATATACTAGGCAACACAAATATTTGCTATATACTAGATAACATGATAGATAAATATGAAAATAAAAATAAAGAACAATACCTGTTGTGGAGGCAAAACTGGACTGAAGGCGCCCTCAGGATAATATCCAAACCATGATGTCTCTCGAGGAATCAAGACTGTATCATGGTCAAACTAATACACACTCATGATGTCAGTCTCTTTAAAATGAATTGAACGATAAAGAATCCCAATTATTAGTAACCAAATAACAGTTACACCCAATATCTGGATGGTTCATCAACCACATGCTCATTTTTAGTAGAAGCATCATATTGGATTACAAAGGAAAGAATTCAGGAACTAACCATGATTAGGACCATGTTCTGTAGGCTACTGAGCCTTTCCTTGTAAGGTGTGTTCCTCTCATTAGGCTTTTCATTGTTAAGCTTTGGAAGAAACCTGCATCCTTTCATGTAGGCAGGGATGTCCTGGTGGACAAGTGCACATTCAGCAGAAGAAAACAAAACAAATACCAGTGCAAGAACAAGAAACCCTAAGAATGAAGACATGTTAGGAGAGGTAATGCAACCTAACCGTGCGAAAGACACAACAAACACAACTAAAGTTGACGTGACTATCATATTGTGTGTATAATGCTTGGTTAGTAGAATAGTTAATTGATGCATTTTCTTTTATTTTAGCATCTGTCACTGAGCTACATAGCCAGGCCCTGCATAATAGAAACCCATGAACCACCAAACACCAAGCTTTATTGCAAGACCCATTTTCCTACTATGTTGTTGATATAATCTCACTGGATTCAATCATCATAATTGACTCCATACGTGGAAAGTTTTTCATTCGCTCAATAGCAAATAGTACCATAAATTATAGCAAATGTCCATACATGGAAAGTCCTTCATTCACTCAGTTTGCTTTCCTCTGTATGTGGAAATTCTATCATTCCTCAATATCAAATAGTTCCATAAATTATAGCCCTAAAGTAAATAGTTCAAAGTCTGAAAAGATGAATGAGCAAAAGGCATTTCCTTTAAACAGGATAATATTATTTCACTCATAAAATTTCATTCTAGCATATGATTTTCATTCCCACTCTGCAACATAACTTCTTTTTACTCACATCAATAACTAATGTATGTATTTGAATCCACCCCGTAGGAAGCTCTCTCCAAATGATTAGAACAGTAACACCAAACCTATTATTTCTCAGCTGGTTTTAATGATGACAAGACTAGAGTGCCAGTTTCACCTAACCATTTTAAGGCACTTCATGTGCTGATCGTTACATTAAGGACCTAAAAGATGTAAAGTCAATTTCCCCCTTAACGTTCACTTAATGACCTAAAGGCATCTTGGTAGTAAAGAACTTGGGATTTTAACTAGATGTACTTTTGGTCCAAGCATATAGCACAAGAACTTTCCCATCCTGAAATTGATCCCTCTTGTCCTAAACTTGCTCATGATTAACCATGCTTAACAACAAATTTTGCCAGAGTTTCTTCCCCAAAACCTAATAGCTCCAATTAGTTCTTAAGTTCATAGGAATTCTTATACATCAATGACCCTCTAGTCACATATCCAATATAGGACGGTTTCTTCAAAAGTTGGGGTGTTACAAAGCATGTTTTTAATTTATGGTAAATTTGGGGTGTTACAAAGCACATTTCTAATTTGATGCGGTTGCAACATCTTGATACAATCCTATGGGTTAACTGTTAACTCCAAACATCTGATTTAACATAATATATGAAGTCCGTCTAACTCTGCCTCTTAAATAATCCTATATCAATAGAAATCTCTGTTAGATATTGGATTACCCCCATATTTCTTTTGATGATAATTAAACAATATGCTTGCATTAATATGAGTTGTGCAGCTATAAGGAAGTATTTGACGGTGTGTTAAAGCTGAAGATTTGAACTACTACTTCTTGAGAAGGACTTGGACGTTATCCGACATCAATCAAGCTTAATATTATTGCATTATTGTTTATTGATATATATTTTATTATCTTATAATAGTAGTGATGTTAAAGCCTTGAAAACACACTCTTACACACTTCAACCAATAAGTTTAAGACTTTGAATATCCATGACATCTGTCTTGATCATTTCATCTTCATTCTAAGCCTATCTAGTCATTCAGGTATGAGTTGGTTGATTCATAGTTTTACTAAGCGACTAGCATATCTCCGAAACTTGAACTTCAAAATACAGTTCCCATTAGTTGACTAATTTATTTTCTAGTCGATTAATACAAAACAATACATTTTTACTAATGTGTATTATTAGACTACTAACATGTTAATCAACTAATATAAAAATATTTTTTTGTCATGTATTGATTAGTTGACTAATGTTGAGTTATGTAAGATTGAACTTTTAATATTAATTGACTAATAAATCTACTAGTTGACTAATGCAAAAAAGCACTCTCTTTTTTATCTTGAACCATTAATCGACTAATAGCTATGCTAGTGGACTACCAGTCCTATTAGTTGCTTTTAACTTTTGGAATATAATCATTTTTTGATCCATTATAACAGCAATATTTATAATCATGCACTTTGAATTTTAACTCTATGAATAGGGAATCAGACCTTAGATGTTGAAGACAACTTGATCTTATGTAAACTTTGATTTCTTATATCAAGAAAAAACAAAATTCTATCCATTCTTTTTTGTTCTTCAAATATTCAATCCTATGAAACAAAAAATCACTCCTAGCCTTTTTATCCATATGCACATGAATTCAAGGCTCTAGGAGTATTTATACTCTTTATTCTGCAAATGTTTTCCATCGAGTGTTGAGAAAAGAGATTTTGCTCTTAGGGTTTGAAAGTGGTTCAGACTCAAGTTGTTGAAATTGGGCTATGTAATTAGTAAAAGTTATTTGTCAAGTTACATGGTTGACTCTTGCGGGTTTTCAAGAGAGTTAGTGGCAATCTCAGGCGAGGAGCTTGGGGATTGGAATGTGTCTGAAATACTGAATCAGAATAAATCTTCATGTTTACGATTGGTATTGACTGGATTGCATTGTCTCTAGTTTTTTAATTAGTCACTAGAATATTATATTCTAGTTACATGGTTGACTCTTGCGGGTTTTCAAGAGAGTTAGTGGCAATCTCAGGCGAGGAGCTTGGGGATTGGAATGTGCCTGAAATACTGAATCAGAATAAATCTTCATGTTTACGATTGGTATTGACTGGATTGCATTGTCTCTAGTTTTTTAATTAGTCACTAGAATATTATATTCTGTTGCCATGTATACAACAATTTGGTTATTATTCATCTTAGCACTAATCTTAACTGCTTAGTGTACAAGAATCCATCAGAGCTCGATCCCCTGGGATCCAACAAGCTCCACCTACACTATTGGTTCTTTGCAGTTTGACATTATGAAAGTAAGGATCGTCCTACATGCAAGTTGACTCACCAGTAGATTTAGAAAGAACTAAAGATATCCATAAAGATACTATCTTCACTTAGCAGTTATACTATTTGTTAGATGTATATGTATATACCCCTTTTGTATAGGGTCTTTTGTGCTTATTTACCATTGCATGTACTCTATATATATCGGGCTATTGCCCTTGGAATAATACAAGGGCAATAGCCCCTGGGATCCAACAAGCTCCACCTACACTATTGGTTCTTTGCAGTTTGACATTATGAAAGTAAGGATCGTCCTACATGCAAGTTGACTCACCAGTAGATTTAGAAAGAACTAAAGATATCCATAAAGATACTATCTTCACTTAGCAGTTATACTATTTGTTAGATGTATATGTATATACCCCTTTTGTATAGGGTCTTTTGTGCTTATTTACCATTGCATGTACTCTATATATATCGGGCTATTGCCCTTGGAATAATACAAGAGAGTTTATTCCTAACATGGTATCAGAGCTAGGTTTAACCTAAACCCTAGCGTCTTTTTGCTCTCTCCCTCGCCGCGTCTCCCACCCGCGACGTCCGCCCGCGCCCGCGTCACCCACGCGTCGGTGCCTGATCTTGGTGTCTCGCCGGAGCCCGCGCCCGCCTGTGCCCGATCCGCGCCGCTGCCGGCGCCCGCGCCCGCCCGCCTGCGCCCGCGCCCGCCCGCCCGCGCACGCCTGTGCCTCGATCCGCCTGCCGCGCCGCGCCCAATCCGCCTGCGCCCCCACGCGCCGGCCCCGATCCGCCTGCGCCCCCACACGCCGGCCCCAATCCGCCTGCGCCCGATCCGCGTCGGCCCCCACGCACCGGCCCACATCCGCCTGCAGCCCGATCCGCGCCGTGCCGCTGCCGGTGCCTCCTTCATTTGGCGTCTCCTACGGATCTACCTCTTCATCATCATCATGTTGCTATCCCTCGGTGTTCGTTGATTTTTGATTGCCTTAATTATAAGGAGTGGATACCGCACATTCGTCTCCATATGCGCGGTCAGCGCCTTTGGGACCTTCTCACCGGCGATCGTCCTTGCCCACCGCGACCGGTGCTGCCCAGCGAGACACCACTCCCCCCACTGCTGATGACACCGCCAAGAAGGCGGCAACCGATGCGTATGCGACTGCTGTTGCTGCTTATTCCTCTCAGGATATTTTCTATCGGCGGTGGTATGATGACGATGCTCGTGCCGCCAACATCCTCATCGCTAGCATTGATGTGTCCCTGACTGGCGACATTGTGAGTTTGGCGACATCTCAGCTGATGTGGGATCATCTTCGCTCTCACTATGAGCCTACCAGTGACTCCCTCTACCTTGCTGTCGTCCGACAGGAGCAGGCTCTTCAGCAGGGTGATGCCACGGTCGATGAGTTCTATGCACAGATATCTGCTATCTGGCGTCAGCTCGACTCTTTGGGATCAGCGATCTGTCGTATCTGCCAGTGTTGTCAACATCAGCAATCCCACCTGCAGCTTCGTCGGGTCTATGACTTTTTGACCCGACTTCGGCCTGAGTTCGAGCAGATACGTGCCCAGCTGCTTGCCCGTCACCCATGCGTGACGTTCTTGGAGGTTCTAGCTGCTATTCGTACTGAGGAGACTCGTCTTCGTACTGCTGGTCTTGTGGCACCTTCTGCTTCTATTTTGACGACCCGTGCTCCTGCTTCTTCTGCTCCTATCACACCAGATCTGCCTTCTGCTACAGCACCCGTGCGAGGTGACACCAGACGCTGCACCTACTGCCACCGAGACAGACATGTGGAGGCGCAGTGTCACAAGAAGCAGAGGGATCAGGCTGCTGCCAAGAAGAAGAAGGAGACTGACACTGGAGGTTTCCCCTATCAGAGGAGCACTACCCCATCTGATACTGAGCAGGAGCTTCTCAAGTTATTTCGTCGGATGTCTGCTTCTGGGGCATCAGGCTCTGCTTCTTCTGCCAGTCAGCCTCCAGGTACTGCGACACCATCTTCCACCACCTCAGGTACCTCTCCTTGGATCCTTGACTCTGGTGCTTCATTTCATATGACTCCTGACTCTACCACTTTACATTCCATTAGTACTCCCTCCAGCCCTGTCACAGTTCTCACTGCAGATGGTACCCCACTTTCAGTTACAGGGCTAGGCACACTTTCTAATCCCACTTTTCATGTCCCTGCTGTGTCCCTCGTTCCAAAACTCACCATGCAGCTTATGTCGGCAGGCCAACTTACTGATCATGGCTGTTGTGTTATTCTTGATTCTGACTCTTGTACTATCCAGGATCGTCGCACGGGCAGTCTAGTTGGTTCTGGCCCCCGCAAGCGTGATTCTCCGCGTCTTTGGGAGCTTGACTGGCTTCATCTTCCTTCTGCTGCCTCTGCCAGTCCTCCCATCACCATTATTGCCTCCGCCTCTGCTGCATCCTCCACCGGTTCGTTTGCCCAGTGGCATCATCGCTTAGGACATCTCTGTGGTTCGCGTCTTTCTTCTTTGGTTCGTAGAGGTTTATTAGGGTCTGTCTCTGGTGATATGTCTTTAGACTGTATGGGCTGTAAACTTGCCAAACAGTTACAGCTACCTTATCCTACTAGTGAGTCTGTCTCTTAGAGTCCTTTTGATCTTGTTCACTCAGATGTATGGGGTCCGGCCCCCTTCGTTTCGAAAGTGGGTCATCGCTACTATATTATATTTATAGATGATTTTTCTCGCTACACTTGGATATACTTTATGTCCTCTTGTACTGAGATTTTGTCTATTTATAAATCTTTTGCTACCATGATCCGTACACAGTATAGCACTCCCATTCGGGTTTTTCGTGCTGACTCTGCTGGAGAATACTTATCTCGGCACCTTCGTGCCTTTCTTGATACCCAGGGCACTCTCTCACAGTTTTCCTGTCCTGTGGCTCATGCCCAGAATGGCGTTGCTGAGCGCAAGCATCGTCATTTACTTGAGACTGCTCGTGCCCTTATGATTGCTTTCTCTGTTCCCCCTCAGTTTTGGGCTGAGGCTGTATCTACTGCTACATATCTCAGCAACATGCAGCCATCCTCTCCTCTTCAGGGTGCGATTCCACTTGAGCGCCTTCCTACACCACCTCCAGATCTGCCGTCTTATCCTGAGCTTCGTCTTTTTGGTTGTGTCTGCTATGTCTTGTTGGCCCCTCGTGAGCGCACCAAGTTGACAGCCCAGTCTGCTGAGTGTGTCTTCCTTGGATATAGTGCTATGCACAAGGGATATCGGTGTTGGGATCCTGTAGCTCGACGGATGCGGATTTCTCGTGATGTGACTTTTGATGAGTCTCGTCCCTTTTTCCATCGTCCTTCTTCATCTTCCAGTCTGGCTTCTATTGTTGAGCCTCTATTGTTTCTCATTTTTCCTGATAGTCCACTATCCACCATTCCACCACCCATACCCCCATCACATGTGCCCTCAGCTCCACCACCAGTGCCCCATGTGCCTCCGGTCACCTCTGCACCTACCCAGGACATGTTTCTCCCTTTCCTCTTCACTACACTCGTCGTCAGCGAGTCGAGGATCCTCCTGCAGTGCCTTCTCATGAGATGCCCTCCATCACCAGTGACCCTCCTGAGATGCCCTCTTCCTCCAGTGACCCTCCTCATTACCACCTTCGTGATCGTGAGTCACTACGCCCTCCTGGTCGGTTTACTTCTCTTGGTGCTATTCTTGCCGAGCCGACCTCTTATCGGGATGCCGCTGCTCACCAGGAGTGGCAGCATGCTATGGCAGAGGAGATTGCTGCGCTTGAGCGTACTGGTACGTGGGATCTTGTACCCCTGCCTGCCCATGTTCGTCCTATCACGTGCAAGTGTGTTTACAAGGTCAAGACCAGATCTGATGGTACTCTGGAGCGCTACAAGGCTCGTCTTGTAGCGCGCGGTTTTCAGCAGGAGCATGTGATAGATTTTGAGGAGACTTTTGCTCATGTTGCTCATATGACTACTGTTCGCAGTCTTATTGTTGTTGCTGCTGTTCGTTCATGGTCTATTTCCCAGCTTGATGTCAAGAATGCTTTTATCAATGCCGTTCTTGAAGAGGAGGTTTATATGCGACCACCACCTGGTTATTCTGTCCCCGAGGGCATGGTTTGTCGCCTTCTTCGCTCTCTATATGGTCTTCGGCAGGCTCCACGTGCTTGGTTTCAGCGGTTCTCTTCTGTCGTCACTGCTGCTGGTTTTATTGCGAGTGATCATGATCCTGCTCTCTTTGTTCATACTTCATCTCGTGGTCGGACGCTTCTCCTTTTGTATGTGGATGATATGATTTTCACTGGAGATGATCCCCAGTATATTGCTTTTGTGAAAGCACGGCTGAGCGAGCAGTTTCTTATGACGGATCTTGGCCCTCTTCGTTACTTTCTGGGGATTGAGTTTTCCTCCACACCTGATGGCTTCTATCTCTCTCAGGAGAAGTATATTCAGGATCTTCTTGATCGGGCTTCTCATGTTGATCAGCGTACCGCTGATACACCGATGGAGCTGAATGTACATCTTCGCCCTACTGACGGTGAGCCTCTTCCGGACCCCACTCGTTATCGCCATCTTGTTGGCAGTCTGGTCTATCTTGGGATCACTCGACCGGATATTTCATATTTCGTGCACATCTTGAGCCAGTTTGTTTCTGCACCTACTCAGCTCCACTACAGCCACCTTATTCGTGTCCTGCGTTACCTGCGCGGGACCAGCCACCGTCGATTATTCTTTCCACGCTCTGGTCCCTTACAGCTCAATGCTTACTCTGATGCGACTTGGGCCAGTGATCCTTCTGATCGTCGGTCTCTATCTGCCTATTGCGTCTTCCTGGGTGGCTCTCTCATCACTTGGAAGACCAAGAAGCAGCAGGCGGTTTCTCGATCGAGTGCAGAGGCTGAGTTGCGTGCTATGGCCTTGTTGACAACAGAGATTATTTGGCTCTGTTGGTTACTTGAGGATTTTGGCGTCTCTATTTCCACACCTACTCCTTTGTTGTCTGACAGTACATGTGCCATCAGTATTGCTCGTGACCCGGTGAAGCACGAGCTCACCAAGCACATTGGTGTGGACGCCTCTTTTACGCGTTCACAGGTACGGGATAAGGTTATTGCTCTACAGTATGTGCCTTCTGAGTATCAGCTCGCGGATTTCTTCACAAAGGCCCAGACTAGAGCACAACACAGTTTTTATCTTTCCAAACTCAATGTTGTTGATCCACCATAAGTTTGAGGGGGGGTGTTAGATGTATATGTATATACCCCTTTTGTATAGGGTCTTTTGTGCTTATTTACCATTGCATGTACTCTATATATATCGGGCTATTGCCCTTGGAATAATACAAGAGAGTTTATTCCTAACAATATTCACTATAAACCAAAATCACATCAGACAGTCACGAGGTAGGAGAAGATAAAGTCATGTCTTGGTGAGGATGGTTTAGATTAAATGCCAAAAATAAAACTACAGGATAAATCAATTTATCCCAAACATTTACAGCAGCATACATAGTCAAAGCAGATGCACCGGCTTGTGCTTCGTTTCCGATAAGACACAGAAATTGGCATATGGCCTTCTTGAGAGTAAACAGAATTCATGAATGACATAGTGATCCAGTTAAATTCATGGAATATCATGGATAAGTGCCAGGGGAATTAATTCATTGATTGATGCATGTAGATTAGGGAATGTTCCCAAATATAGTGCGATGCAACATAAAGGTGCATCAAGAGCTACAATTGCTTTAAAGCCAAATAAGATCATACTTATGTCGAATATCTAGCAAAGAAGAGCCTCATTTTTGTCTTTTATGCTCAGTTTAGTTTGATTAAGTGACATACATTGTGCACATAAGCTCATTAGACTTTAGCGCTTTTATTATTTTTCTTTATTTTATTTTAGTCCCACATGAGCAGGTGCCTTAGGTCTATAAATAATCTTGTACTTTAGCATTTTTAGAGTTAATAAATGTGAATGAATTGAGTTTTTGATAGAAACCTTAGATGGCTCATGAGAAACCTTATATTTTGTAGAAATCTCCATACATGTCATGTACTTGTGAGTGAGCGATGCACCTAGGTGTGAGGGCAAACATTATCCCCAAATATATAATATCCCTAGATAGTTCTTCTCTAAATCAATTACATCCTTAGTTATTTTCCAAAGCCATTTTCATAGAACCCTAGAGCTAGCTTTCACGACATGTTCCTGATAGGAACTCGACGAAACTAAAATTTATTGGAATAAAACTGAATATTTACTGGATAAATAGGCTACAAATAAGAGGTAACATTCTCTCCCAAGACGCCAATTGATAAGTGACGTCCGCACCTTTCTCGAAGAACACGAAGAACTCTCTCCTCCTCGCACAATATCCAAATTAAGCATAAACCCAAAATTGCGGCTAGCGCCAGCTTAAGAATAAAACCCTCCTTCCAACTAATTACAAGTTTGCCATTATAATCAAAAATAAAAGAGAGTCGAAAACGCCCCTTTGCCTCAAGTCGGATGTGGCCAAACCCTTGCGCGTGCGTTCCCCTTGGCCTACCTCCTTTGGTACACGTGAACCATATCATTACTCCCGCCCCCAAGAGCCACCTTGTCCTCAAGGTGGAAGTCTGGAAATTACTGCGCCATGACGCCCAAGGACTCCCATGTGCTCTCGTGCTCTGGCAACCACTTCCACTGCAGTAGAACATCCTACTCTCCCGTGCTCACTCTGCGTACCCTCCTTCAGCTCCTCAGGCTCCAATATCACCTCCATATCCTCTGTCAACGTCTTCGAAAGAGTGGGCGAAGGGGTGTGTTCTCCGATAACCTGGCGAAGCTGAGACACATGGAACACCAGATGAATCACCGATCCTGAGGGTAGCCTCAACCTGTAAGCAACGTACCACACACTGGCCTCAACCTCGAAAGGTCTAAAATATCGCGGTACTAACTTCTCATTCCTCCTGTGAGCCAAGGATCTCTGCATGTAGGGTCCCAGCTTAAGGTATACCATATCCCCAACTGCAACCTGCACATCTCTACGGTGAAGGTCTGTCCGCATCTTCATAATTTGCTAGCTCTAGTCAAATGAAGCTTCAGCTCCTCCAAAATTCGATCCGTCTCTGTCAGGTATTGCTCCACATCGGATACTGGTGTCGTCTCTTATCCATAGTGCACTAAATGTGGAGGATCTCGGCCATACAGAATTCTGAAAGGTATCGTCTGAGCTACGATATGATAAGATGTATTATACCAGTACTCTGTCCTTGCCAGCTAACGTACCCACTCCTTGGCACTCTCTGAAATAAAACACTGCAGATATGTCTCAACGCTCCTATTGACAACCTCAATCTGGACATCTGTCTGCGGGTGGTAGGTCGTGCTCTGTCTCAAAACTGTACCCTGCAGCTTGAAAAGCTCCAGCCAGAATCTGCTAAAGAACACATTATCCCTATCAGAGACAATGGACTTTGGGGGTCCACGCAAGCGAATGGCCTCCCTCACAAATACCTCCGCCACCGACACTGCACTGTAAGGATGTCGAAGTGGTATAAAGTATGCATACTTGCTGAGGCGGTCTACCACAACAAATATAACTGTAAATCCTCCCGACTTCGGTAATCCATCAATGAAATCCATGGAAAGGTCCTCCCACACCCGATCCGGTAAGGATAGTGGCTATAGTAATCCTCCTGGAGCCATCGTCTGATACTTGTGACGCTGGCAGACGTCACATTCTGCAACCATCCTCGATACGTCCTTCATTCCCTTCCAATAGACCTCCCTCGCCAGTCTTTGGTAGGTCTTGAAGACCCCAGAATGTCCTCCTACGGCACTGCTGTGAAACTCCTGCAGTAGGGCCGGATATATGTAGATGTCCTTGACAGTACCAATCGTCCCCAATGTAGTAGACGTTCGTCCTGGATAGTATAACCTAGGTGGTCTGTAGATCCCTGCAAAAGTGCCACCCGTATACCTGCCAGCTCCTGATCCTGCTCAACCTCCTGCTGCAGTGGCTCCCAATCATGTAGTACATAAACTGTCAGTGCCGCCAACTCTACGTCCTCTCGCCGTGTAAGGGTGTTAGCCGCCTTGTTCTCTAGTCTCGGGCGGTACTCAATCTTGAACTGGTAGCCCATCAACTTCTGCAGTCACTTTTGATGTTCATCCGCCTCCATGCGCTGCTCTAACAGATATTTGAGACTCCTCTGATCCGTGCGCACTTGGAAATTTCTCCCCAACAAATATGGCCGCCACTTCTAAATGGATAGGATAATGGCCATCAGTTCCCTCTCGTAGACTGACCATAGTCTGGCTCTAGCTGTCAACACCTGACTATAATATGCTATGGGTCGCTGATCCTGCATCAACACCGCTCCCAATTCATGCCCTGAAGCATTCGCCTCCACCACAAACGGTCTGGAAAAGTCTGGCAACACCAGGACTGGCACGGTGGTCATGGCCTTCTTCAAGGCCTCAAAAGCTGTTGTCGCCTCCTCGCCTCAAACGAACTGGTCCTTGAGTAGCTCGGTGAGCGGCCAGGCGATCGTCCCATATCCCTGCATAAATCTGCGGTAATATCCTGTCAAGCCCAGGAACCCCCTCAGCCCACTGAGAGTGGTGGAGCGCGGCCAATCTAGCATTCTCGCAATCTTCGACATGTCCGCTGCCACCACATCTGTAGATACCACATGCCCTAGATACTATACTTGTGGCTGTCCGAATAAGCATTTCTTTTTGTTTGTGAATAGTTGGTGGTACTGTAGCTCCTGAAAACGACCTGAAGGTGGTCCAAGTACTCCTCCAAGGTACGACTGTACACCAAGATATCATCGAAAAAGACTAATACAAATCGTCGCAGGTAAGTACGGAATACCTAGTTCAATAGAGCCTGGAAAGTAGCTGGTACGTTAGTCAGGCCAAAAGGCATGACTAGAAACTCGTAGTGGCCCTCGTGTCTTGTGAATGCCATCTTGGGCACATCCTCAACATGCATCCTAATCTGGTGGTAGCCCGATTTGAGATCTATCTTGGTGAATATAGTTGTAATCATGTAACTCATGCAGAAGCTCATCGATCACTGGTATGGGAAACTTATCTGGCACTGTCTCCTTGTACAATGCCCTGTAGTCCATGCAGAAGCGCCAGCTCACATCTTTCTTCTTCACCAACAGCACCGGATTGGAAAAGGGCTCACACTGGGCTGTATCACACCAGCCTGCACCATCTCTGCCACTATCCTCTCGATCTCGTCCTTCTGTACCTAGGGGTAACGATAGTGCCTCACACTGATGGGGGACATGCCCTCTCACAGAACTATGGTGTGCTCGTGATCCCTCGACGATGGAAGACACTGTGGCTCCTAAAGATTATACTCTTTAATTTCCGCTGCTTATTGTGCTTTAATTTCAGTAACGTTTAATTAAGCACGTTGCTTGCATTTACACTATTCACCCCCTCTCTAGTGTATTATGTTACCCCTCCAAGCCCTAACAAAGATGATCATTCTGTGTATTAATGTTTTGATAATTATGGAGATTATAATAATTTTGGCATGCATGAATCCTGTTCTAGTGTATACTCAGCAATTATGACAATTACTATATACCATACGGTACTATGATGTCTATAAAGATTATACTTGTAATCAGTGTTCTAAATATCGGATATCGGACACGTATCGGCCTAAGAAATTTGATATCGGATTGCGGATATTGGAGATATATCGGGGATATTGACTAAATATCGGAGTGTCATATCGGAGGCTTAAAAATGATGACATATACAAGCATAGATGTATCTAAGAAGATATAAACTATACTAACTCAAATAAAAGTATGTTTTGATTATACTTCTCTCGTTAAACATGAATATCAGGAATATTGACTAAATATCATAGTGTCATATCAGAGGCTAAAAATGATGTCAAATAAATCTAAAACTGGAAGGAAAAAAAATCAAAAAACTGAATAAAAAGGGATCGACTACTCACCTTCATAAAAAACACTCCCTTGCAAAAATTGAATGCCAGATGACGAAGCTCAATCGATTGTCGCCAGAAATTTTCGTCGGACGAAGCTGAGCAAAGTGGCATGAGGACCGGAGCATTGAGAGAAGAGGAGCGACGTGATTAGATTTGGGGTAAAGCAGTGATTATCCTTCAAAAAATCCCGATGCCTCATCATTTTAAGTAAATGATTTCGGTCGGGTGACTCGGGTCGGATCCACTTTTAAGTGGACCGACCCGCTAACTTTATTTTACAAAAACAGTGAATTGCGGCCGATATTTCAAAAGGATATATCGGCCGCAATATCGGCCGCAATCCGATATTGCGGCGATATTTTCCCAAATATCGGAAACCGCAATATATAAGCCTATATCATATCGGCCTAGTGATAAAACCGATATTACGACCGATATATCGGATATCGGTCCGATATTTAGAACACTGCTTGTAATTACATGTACAGTTTAAATACCAATAGGCAATTGAGCAGTCAAGACATTCTTGACATACTTTTCATCGAGTAGAGCCAGCCCATTGCATATGATAACATGATGATATTATTTTTAAGGTCGGATCCGATGTAATATTGATATCCACCTTACTATTCTACACACCATACACCAAAACCGGATAATAATGATCTAAAGTAAGATTTTTGTAGCTTTTGCTTTGTTTCTTCATTTTTTATATCACAAGGTCAGATTTATGCCTCATCATTTTATGTACTGTTATTATTTTATATTAATAAAATAATAAAGAGCTGTTGTCTTAGAGAAGTTTTAGCTAAAAATTTATACAACTATATATCTAGTATAAATTATCGATGCATTTATTATGTGTATAAAATAATGTATAACTATATATATAATACGTAAAAAATCTTCAAAACTGAAACCGATACCCGAAAAGAAACTACCGAACTGCCAATACGAACGAAACGTAACGTAACTCCAAAACCTCCGAAACGAGTGAAACTATCTGAAACCTAAAATTTCCCAAAAGCCCGACACCGAGACCTCTAACCTTACTTTACACATCCTTCTTTAGATAGTGATCTTGGTACAATCTTATGAAGATTATCGTCTATCCGTTTAAATTTTGGTTTATTTTAAAGTTGGAGAACGAGTAGTTTCCAACGGTAAGATGTTACTGATCAGATTGTTTTTCCTTGCCACCATTTACCAAGTAATGAATTTATAAAACCGAGAAGATTGATGCTGAAAAATTTCTATTTAATTGGATTTAGTTAGGAGTTTATTTGGATGTTGGTTAGGATTTTATTTTTTAAGTGGTTTTATTTGATTGTAGTTAATATTTTTAGTATGTTATTTCAGTTAAATCCCACATCGCTTGTGGTGAAGCATGTTTTAAGTTGTAAACCTATATATAGGCATGAGAACTTTTTTATTTTAATCCATAAATGAAAATGAAATATTTGAGATCAAATTTAGTAGTATGAGATAGATTCCAACCCGTTGACGAGAAGTTAACCTCTTTGGTTAGAAGCCATGGAGCCCTAATTTCTCCTTTGTTCTTCTCCATCTTCCCCAATTCTCCCAATTTTCCCTTGGTTCGACATCAAAAATCATATCAATATCTTTTAGTTTAGAAGATCTTAGTTCGGTTCTTTTCTAATTTCCACCCATAGACCCTATAACTAAACCCTTCTGTTGCCGCATTCCTTGTCATATATCGGAATTTTGATAACAATTTGTATACAGCTAAACCATGTCCAACATCCATGTCTAATAAGCACAATTTCCGGGTAAAACTTTCAGCCCGGTGCTACATGACAGCTAGATGATGGGAAGAAACAACATTAAATTGAAATAACTTGAACCACAGTAGAGTTGCATTCAGAAAGATCAACTGCAAATGGCATGCATGATTTAAACTTTAAGCATGCATGTGCGGACACAAAAGAAAGAAAATTGCAATACTCACTGTTGGAATTTTGAGATATCCGCTTGGGGCAAGGCGAGCCTGCAGTCATCGTTTTTAGTCAGGACTAGCAAACAAACCTTGATCTGCTGGGACAGTTGAAAAAATTTGATCCAAAATGTTAATTTACATAAAGTTCTCTTTGAATATGAAATCACAAACCTGCACAAAATCAGAGTAAATTTCTGACTTAATGAGAGCATCTGCAATTATGCAAAAGATTCCTTTCTGCAATAAGATTATGATATGCGACAAATTATTAGCCTCATCACAGGTGGGTAAGTTTTCTTTAAACAAAAACAGTCAATAATCCAGACAATTATGAACTTAAATAACTTTTATCACCATGAACTTTAGGCAAAGCCGATGAATATGTAGACAGGTACCATCAGTTAACTCTGCTTCTACTGTTTGCTCATAATTCTAAAAAATCCGGGACGAAATGTCAACTGCTTGCTAAAACCATCAGCTAACCCTGTTTCCACTGTTTGTACATACTTCTAAAAAAGAAGAAACATCCCAGATATAGAACACTATGTAGGCTCGTGCTCCAAACAGTAGCATTTGTGTGATAAAACAAGTCATATCAGTTACTCTGTGATTTTGGATGTCTTTACAAATCTCATCATTGCAACTATAGGTAAGCAAATGAATACGAACAAGAGCTATCCTGCTAGGTTGTTGGCTAACACCATACATCAAACTAACTTCGACACTCCCAGTCACATGGGCCTTTGGGCCAGGTGGAAGGCATTTGGCTTGAGTTAGCTTGGAAAGGCAAAATAAACGGCGGTAAATAAATATAATTTTTAAATTGGCAATGATGGGGTTTTGAACCCAGGACCTTTTGGAACTTGGTGCTCTAATACCATGTTAGGAAACCACTTCATGCAAAGCTTTTGTTGTTAGGTTACGAGCTAACAATTTATATCAAGCTAATAAAAACTTAGCAAGACCAATATAGATATGCCATTTTACACGGGTTCTACATATATGTTTTGGTAGAATACGGCTTGCTATATAATGATATTTGGAGATCACATGAAAACCATGAAAGAATGTACAGCAGAAAAACACTTACTCCGCAAAGTGGCACAGAAGCAATTCCAGCATGAGGTCCTCCCAAAGAAACATAATTTTTAACCTGTGTATGACACTTCTGCATTTTAAGAAATGCAACAAAGAAAAGATGGGGGAAATATGTCCAAGTAACACAAAATGAGATTATACATATGAAGGGACAGAGTAGAAAACATATTATTCTAAAAGGATGGATTTTTAAAATCAGATTAAAGCCAAATTGATGTCACACTAGACATGATTGCAATTATCTTAAGCAAGTCCCTCATGCCTAAATAACTTGAGAAAGTGTCATTGATGAATCATTCGGTGGTATCTGATTCAAAAAGTCAAGCATAAAAATTGAAAATAAAACAAAGTTTAAACCTTCCAGCTGAGTATTTTCTCCCCGGAAAAAGAACAAGAAAACGAAGTAGATGTTCTTAGTAAAACAGCGAATAAATTTAGCAATTGAAATGTAGGATTTTGTATAAGCTGTCACATTGGGCAAACAACACATTTCTCTTTTGTTCAAGAATGAAATGTGGAAGGCTGATGACTTAATCATTCAGGATAAGTCATGTAAGATAACTACTGAGGGAAATAACATGCATGCAGCCAGCTTATCTAGAGGACTGTGATAGACCCTGCGGGTCTAACCCGCAGCCACCCATGGGCCGGCCCAAGCCGCCGGCCCTAACTTGTGCCGCGCGCGCTCCCTATTGCCTAGGAACCCTAGTTTTGTTCTATTTATGGGGGCTAGCCGTCATTGGTATTTTTCATGCTTGATATTGGATATTTTCTATTGAGCGTTCTTAGGTTTAGATCTTAGATTAAACGAGTGCGGACGTCCTCTTCGACGTCTTGGGAGGAGAGCACACCTCTTTTGTGCTCAAATATCTTGGCATTTCCATTGTTTTATCTATTAAAAATCATATCTTTGTTGGTTCCTAACATTTTGGTATCAGAGCACGTGACGATCCATGGCGGCCACGACAAGATTGCACGACAAAATTGAGGCTTTGGAGGCAAAGTTCACGAGCGAAATCGACGGGATCAAGAAATCGTTGGCGGCTGTCGGCGAATGATGAATCCATGGCAAAATTGACGGCTTCCATCAACCAATTGGCGTGAACCAAACAAAGCACGACGAACAATTCACGCAATTGATGAGAACCCTAAATCAATTGGCGGCGAACAACAAAGGAGATGGAAACCCTAAATCGGGGGAAAAGGCGACGCCTTTGAAGAAGGAGAAGGAGAAAGATGAGAACTTTGAACCCAGAAGCGGCTTTTTGGTGGAGGAACTTACCGATGACGAGGAAGAGGAGCCATGGAAGGTGTATTATCGCGAGGAGGTGCGGCGCAACGCGGTGGAGTATCAAGGGGGGGCGGCGGCCCTAGCCGCCCCTTTCGGACAGCGCACGAAGGCGAGGAGGGGCGGCTGGCCCCCCAAAACCCTTTCGGTTGCAGCCGCCACGCAACAGGGGCGGGGGAGGCCCCCCCCCGCCCAGCGCGGGATCCGGCAGGGCTAGCCAGGCCCTGCCGGCCCCTGCCCGGGTCCGGCGACCCTGCCGGACCTCCGGCAGGGCCCGCCGGCCCTGCCCGGGGCCGGCAGGCCCCGCCGGCCCTGCCAGAGGGCCGACAGGCCCCGCCTGCAGCGTATAGGGGGCGGGAGCCCCCCGGCAGCCGCCAGGGGGAGGACGCGTACGACCAGCCTCCAGGTGGGGGTTTTGAGCCCCACGGACAGCGTACAACAGTAAATGATGGTCGTGGACAGTTTTTGGGAGGGTTCGTCGACCCTTCGGGACGGCGTCCGGTAGCGGAGGACCCATTGTACGGAGACGGACGCGGGAGATACCATTATTATGACGGCGGGGGTGGCTACGAGGCGGAGTTCGGCGATGACACAGGTTGGGACGATTTCGAGGGCCGACGAGAGGATTACCGAGGAGATTATGGGGGTCACGGAGGAGTGCCACCTAGGCGGTACGAGACTCAGGACGAGAGGAGGCAGCACTACCATCCACATCACTGAGAGGAGGGAAGGCCCGAGCAGGGGCACTTGGGAGGAGATTGCAGAGTCCGGAAGCTGAAGATGCCGATATTTTCTGGGGAGGATCCACACGCCTGGTTGTTCACAGCAGAGAGATATTTCGCGTTGCATCGCATGTCCGAGGCACAGAAGCTGGAGGCAGCAGCCATTTGCATGGAGAGGAGAGCCTTGGGGTGGTTCTAGTGGAAGGAGAGGAGGCAGCAGATCCGGAGCTGAGAGGAGCTGAAAGACTTGGTACTGGAAAAGTTTAGAGACCCCCGTTTGGGGAACCTACACGAGCAGCTATTTGTCCTCAGGCAGGAGGGGCCGGTGCGGGAGTACATCGAGAGATTTGAGACACTGGCAGGGCGAGTTCATGGGGTGTCGGACGAGTCGCTGGAGGGCACCTTCTTGAAGGGGCTGCGACCTAGTCTTCGAGCTGCGGTAAGGCCCTACAAGCCTCGTGGGCTTTTAGATGTCATCGAGATGGCGCAGATGGTGGAGGACTCCCGCACTGAGAATAGGAGAGGCGGGAGCAGCTACAGTGGGCAGTTACAGCGGGGCACCACGACTGAAGCAGGCGGAGCAGGGGTCACTACTGAGGCAGTTCAGGCAGGGCTTGAGAAGACGGGTGAGCAGACCAACCCACCACCGGCCAGGGGCCCACTCCGAAGGATGACCGATGCCGAGATGAGGGAGAAGAGACAAAAGGGGCTCTGTTTCAGATGCGACGAGCGCTTCACTCCGGGACACCGCTGTGTGGATCGAAAGCTGTAAGTGTTGATAGCGGAAGCCGACGAGGATGACGACGTGGAGGACGAAGGAATCAGAGGGAAGGACGACTCCCACTCGGGGTAGCACCGCCGGTACTTACACCACCTTGAGGACAAGGTGGCTCTTTGGGGGGGAGTATTGATAGACCCTGCGGGTCTAACCCGCAGCCACCCATGGGCCGGCCCAAGCCGCCGGCCCTAGCTTGTGCCGCGCGCGCCCCCTATTGCCTAGGAACCCTAGTTTTGTTCAATTTATAGGGGCTAGCCGTCATTGGTATTTTTCATGCTTGATATTGGATATTTTCTATTGAGCGTCCTTAGGTTTAGATCTTAGATTAAACGAGTGCGGACGTCCTCTTCGGCGTCTTAGGAGGAGAGCACACATCTTTTGTGCTCAAATATCTTGTTATTTCCATTGTTTTATCTATTAAAAAGCATATCTTTGTTGGTTCCTAACAGACTGTTCTACTATAGCAGAAGAATACTGACAGTGAGACCATGAAGCACTTTGTCCAGTACACATGGACAGTGACTAATGGTTATGAAAGATTTAAGAGGGAGAGTGGAACTATCACAAGGAAAAAATATTATCAATATTTCTAGCAACAAAAAAGATACAACAAATATGATGGCACTTTTTTGAAATCAATAGAATCACTGAAGAAAGTTAAGATAAATTTCAGGCCCAATTTAATTTCCACCATCATCCTATATTACATATCATGCCCAGAAAATTTTGAAATTTATGCTATTAACAAACAATACTTAGAAAAAATTCATCTTAAATTCTTATACATAATCATATCAGGCTAATAAACACAGATTTTAAAATTCAAAATTTTCATTTCCACAAAATTATAAAAAGTATAAAAGAACAAAAGAAATACAGAAATAATGGGGAAGTCTAACATCTTAAATCTCAATTTCTCCACACAAAAAATGTCATTTTCCTCAAATTTTGGAGAATTTTATTTCTTCCCAATCATGCCATACCCCTATGCATTCTGATGCCATGAGAAAATAATTGTACGCTGCATTTTTTTCTTATTCAATTTCAGAAAAGAAAATAAAAAAGAAAAAAATCTTCGAGAAGAATTAATCAAAATTTTACACCTTGACATCGAAGCAGATAAGGCACAGTGGCAGATACCAGCCAAGGTATCAAGAGGCAAAAATGGATTGCATAAATTCTAGGAGGCTGGCTGGTTGCCATCTATCTTGAATTCTTGCTAATGAAATTTCAGCATATGGAATCAAGGTGGTTGTGAATGATTGAATTTGAGTCTAAAATCTGAATGCATTACAATGTTATAACCTATGAAAGTTCTTAATTAATTAATCATGTAGGTTGATATAACAAGAGCTTGTGAGTAATATATTAGGACCGGGAGGTGCTACAGAATACACTAGGGGGGTGAATAGTGTAAAGGCAAGCAAAGTGCTTAATTAAAAGTAACTGAAATTAAAGCACAATTAGCAGCAGAAATTAAAATGTATGCTCAACAACAACAATCGCAAGCACAAAGGATTTTACCCTGATTCCCCAACTTGGGTACATTCAACCACACCAATATTCACTATGCTCATACACACGATAGTGAATACAATCTCACACAGAGATACCTCACATAGATGATTTGGATTCTCACAAAGGGAGATCATTACTCTCACACAGATAGACTCCAACTCTCACATAGAGAGTACCTAACTCCTACAAAGAGAGTAAACTAACGTTCACAAAGAAAGTTAGGATTTCAAGAAACGAAACGAAACAGCACTTACCATGATATCATCTTACCAATATGACGAAGAATGCATGCAAGTGAAACCCAAGTGCTTGAGATGAGGCTTTAATTGCACTTGATGATCTTTCTCTCCTCTATGAATGAATCCTAACACTTCTCACTTGAGTGTATGAAAATGATGAGATTGAAATCCATTGGAGAAATTCCCTAGAGCTTACATGCTATAGCATAAGATTGAAGTTCTATCAAGGGAATGGGGGATGAGTGGCTTAGGAAAGAGATGAAATGATCTTCAATGTATACCTAATTATTTCCAAGGGTTCTAAATGAACTAAGCCAACTCCTATATAAAGGAAGCCAAGAAAAGCCCATAAAACCAACCAAAACCCCAAGGGAAGAAATCTGCACGGCTAGATTTTGGCAGTTTATAGCAAAGACAGTTGACTGAAGAAGGACGGGCAGTCGACTGGCCAACAGCTATAAAAATCCCAACGGCTATAATCTGAGCCTGGACAGACGACTGTAGAACCTTACACAGGCGCATGTACAATGTGCAGGCGCCTGAATATCCTTCAGAAGGCGACTGTCACATGGGATGGAAAGGAGCTGAGAAAAATGCAACTTTCGCACTAGCGCCTTCAGCCGATAAAAGACCAATTCTCAGACGCCTGTAATTTGACAGGCGAGTAAAAACCTCTCATCAGTCGACTGACTTGCAAAGTGGTTAGAAACCCAGAAAATGCACGTTACACACTTTGGCGCACAGACGACTGGAGAACAAATCCCAGGCACCTGATGGAATACAGGTCCCTGTAAAATGAACGTTACTCGTCTGTTTCCAAGAGCTCAAGAAAGAGTCGAAAAATGTTGATTTGAGCTGTGCACACCAGTCGGCTATAGAAGGCTAGCCAGGCGCCTGGAGGTCATCCAGTCGCATGTCCTGCCTTCAGCAGTCGACTGTAGAAGAGCCAGAGACTCCAATTGAGTCATTTGGCATGGTGAACCAAATGAATTGGATACTATGATAATCCTAAGGCTCACTAAGATGGTTATATGCAAATGCATGGGAATATGACCATCTATTAAGGCATTATAATAATCCTAGACTCAAAAAGAGAAATGCAAGAATAGAAATTACATGGGTTACATTTTGCATCTCCTAGAGTCGAAGGCTTCAAGCTCTTGATACCTTGATGCTCTCCATCATCTTCCAAGCTTTGGCACCTCTTGATGAACTTCCCTTCATCAAGTTCCAAGCTTTGGCAATCCATCACTCTTGGTGGTCTTTAAGATATACATTGCATCATCCTCCAAGTATTATGCTTTGTCTCATCAACATATAATCATTAAGATAAACTGAGACTAAAACATAAGATTGATTAGCATACTAACATAATGTATTGATCATCATCAAAACAACATTAGTCTTAAACCCAAGAACTAACAATCTCCTCATTTTTTATGATGACAATCCATTATGTCAAAATATAATAAACATTGAAATAAACAATGTGTGCTAACAAAATCTCCCAATCAATATGCAAATGTGCACAAAATATAAACAAGTGAATCACAAATCATATTGATAGATGTTATGCAAAAACATACCAATTGAAATAATGCATAAAAAGCATACGATATATTTTTACATAACCTATTTCTCTCCCACATTGGCATATCAAAAGATGGGTAATATCCAAAAAGGAAAACCAAGGTCATGAGAAATAACCATCCCATATGTACAAATATAATGTGAATGACATTCAATGTGACATATGAATGGAAAAACTACTGCTAGCAAACAAAAATTTCATACTCTTCCATAATCATACAAATCATGCAAAAATACGAGTAATGAACACACTCACATAAATATGGGTACAAAATGTAAACATACAAGCATGGCACCCAAACAATGAATAACAATGTGAGTGAGCTAGCAAGGTGAAAACCAAACAAAAATGGAGTTTGGTTTCCGTATATAGTCATATGAAAATATAACATGACGAACCTATGATTCTATATACGCATTCCTATCATGCCTAGAAACATTCTTAGGAATCCACAAAGAAAGAGATTTGGGATTCTTAAGAAAAGATTTAGATATGGCATGAGTATGAGGTGAGGGTGCACGCTTATGAGGTGGAACATAAACATTTGTGTGCCACGTGTGTGAAACATGATATTTATCATTATAAGTATTCACACAAGCAATTCTACCATGCATAGGAACATGTTGACGTGCGTTTATATTTTATATATTCACGCACGTCTTCTTCGTGATTTTCCGTTGTTTTCCGTTGTTCCGTACACATTCTCTTGTGATTTTTAGTTTTCTTTCACTTCTTTGTGTTTTTGTGCCAATGCAAGAGAATGACAGCGTTGGGACATATAAAGCAGATATCATGAGTCCCCGGAGCAACGGGAGGTGTCACGCGCGATCCCGAGGGCCAAACGTCGAAGAATACCATGTTTCAGCCCTCAACCGATCGGGTGAACAGAGCCACCCGATCGGTTCGTGCACGCGTATTTGACCCGGACAGGAGCAGCAGTGAAGAGAGTCTCACCCGATCGGTTCAGTGATCGGGTGAAAACGACAGAGCTCTCTGTCTTTTGGAGCCGAATTCCAGCTGATCGGGTGACATCTCACCCGATCGGTTCATCTGTAGCCGAAATCTCCCAGCTAACGACCCGATGACTCACCCGATCGGTTCAGCGATCGGGTGATGTATCTGAAGAACCGAAGGCAATGTCGACCGTTGACTCACCCGATCGGTTGATGCTTCAACCGATCGGGTGGTCGTGTTTTCTATATATAGCCCTAGGTTTTTTCCCAGAACGGACCCCCAGTTATATTTCTGTCTTTTTGGGATTTTTGACGGCTCCTAATTTATTTCGTCTTGTAAGTTTTCTGATTGGTCTGAAACTTTTATATTACGTTAATACTATTCTTAGATCCATATTTCTATTGCTTGATTTTGATTCTAATGGCTAAATTTTGTTATGTTGATATTTATGCTATGAATCGTGAGTAGTTTCCCGATCTAGGGCATTGGTGGAAACCCCTTCGTGGGTTCTCCCTAGAACGACCATAGGATTAGGATTTCGATAGGATTTAGGAATTTAGATGGTTACACGGGGCGTTTTATTGTCATTGGCGGAAGAAAGACCGCCTCTGACCGTCGGGCCAAGGGGAAATAAAACTGGTGTCTGATCCCCTAACCACAGCTCACACCCCTAGCGTAGACATTGAATCCTAGCGCGTGGGAACGGTAGGATGAAATGTCGGGAGTAATCGTTACGAGCTTACTGCTCCCGGAGTCGGTCGGTGTTAATGGACATGGGAATGTCGATCGAACGAACCCGGGTAGACCTAGCGTATCATCCTGGGCATCGACCGGAATATCGGGCCCATGGGACGCTAGGTATCACTCTCAGAGGTAACGTCTCATCACTAAACTCTAGAATCCGATCGAATTCCTATCTGTCGGTCGTAATAGAGAGGGGACATGAAAGGGTGGAAACCAAAGTCCTAGGTTCCCTTTTATATCTTACATCGTTCGTATTTCTTTCTCGTGACAACCAACCGATTGTTAGGGCTAGCTCACCCACCGGGTGAACCGGTTCCTTCTTGACTACAAGCACAACACACGCCTCCCTGAGTTCGACCCCCAAGCCACACTACAACACCGTGCGCTTGCGGTTACAAATATTTAAATCTGGTATCCCCGATCCCACTGCATATAGTACCAAATCTAGGGGACGTCACATGTGAAGCATGTAAAGGTTTAGCATCAATTCTAGCATGCAAGCAATAATAAGATTTCATATGAGTAGAAACATCATGCATAGCATTCAAAGAAGAAGCATTCATATCAACATGTTTTTGAATAGGCTTCTTAATATATGCAAGACCGGAATACAAATATGCATGATTTCTCTTTGGCTTAGAAATGAAGTAGATTTTAGACCAAACGAGTTGGATTTGACTTTTTCATTAGAATGCTCCCCCATAAAATTTATTTGGGTGCTTCTAAAAGAAGAGCTTGATTTGTTCACCTTCAATGAAGAGGATCCCAAAACCTTGTCCTTATCAATTCGAAATTTTCAATTTGAGTAGACAATAGTTCGCATTTCTTCAAAAGAGAAGAAATGTTGTCAGTCCTCTTGGATAGACATAAGCTAAGCTCACAACATTTTGACTTGAGAGCCAATGTCTCATCTCTCAAAATGTTGTAATCACACTCCGAGTGCATATTCTCCATTTGGAGTTTGAGAGAAACATTCTCATCTCTCAAGGCACTCAATTAAGAAAGAAGAGTATCTTTATCGGTATGCAAAGAATTAAGTTCAACATGATGTGATGCATATAGACTCTCTTTCACAGATTTGTGAAAATCATGATCATACTCAATACGAGCTTTAAGCGAGTCATTTTCTTTGCTCAACATGCACACATGAGAATCAAAAGCATCTTTTCTTGATTCAAAGTAATAAAACGTGTATCATCACAAAGATTAGATGATGAAGATGTGTGTTTGTGAGCATCTCTCTTTAATCTTAAACTTATCAGCTTTAGGAGAGTCCATAAACAACGCAGTATCATTTTCAATAAAATTACTACGTTGAACGAGAGAGTTACGAGATACCTCCTTACCAACGATGCTGTCATCATTGCAAAATTCCTCTTCACCATACTTTTCATCAAGATAATCTCATATCTCATTTGCCATCTCGAAATCCACCACTTTCTTTGCAATTTTTGGGGAGAGAGAGAGAGAGAGCAAGGAGCAAAGCATTCCACTCTTGAGCATCCGCAGTAATAAGAGACTCTTCATGCTCATCAAGCCACCGAAACATGTTCTTCCTCCATTTTGACAACATTTTGTCTTTGAAGTGGAAGGAAGGGAGAGGTGTTGTTAAGACTTAGAAATCATGCTTGCAAAAGCCACCGAACCAAAGTTTTGATACCACTTATTAGGACCTGAAGGTGCTACACAATACACTAGATGGGGGTGAATAGTTAAAGGCAAGCAAAGTACTTAATGAAAAGTAACTGATATTAAAGCACAATAAGCAGCAGAAATTAAATTGTGCTCAACAACAATCGCAAATACAAAAAATTTTACTCTGGATCTCCAACTTGGATATATATAGCCACACCAATATTCAATATGATCCTACACAAGATAGTAAATACAATCTCACACAGAAATATCTCACACAGAGGATTTGGATTCTCACAAAGAGAGACCATTGCTCTCACACAGAGAGACTCTAACTCACACACACAGAGAGACTCTAACTCCCACACACAGAGTACCTAACTCCCACAAAGAGAGTAAACTTTCACCAAGAAAGTTAGGGTTTCAAGAAACAAAACGAAACAACACTTACCAATGCCTTGATATGATCTTACCAATATGACGAAGAAGGCATGCAAGTGAAACCCAAGTTCTTGAGATGAAGCTTTGATTGCACTTGATTATCTTTCTCTCTTCTAGGAATGAATCCTAACACTTCTCACTTGAGTGTATGAAAATGAAGAGAAGAAAGATGTTCTCCAACAAAAGGAATGAGATTGAAATCTCTTGGAGAATTTCCAAAGCGCTTAGATGATATAGCATAAGATTGAAGCTCTATCAAGGGAATGAGAAGTGGCTTAGGAAAGAGATGAAATGATCTTCAATGTATTCTTAATGATTTCCCAGAGTTCTAAATGAACTAAGCCAACTCATATATAAAGGAAGCCAAAAAAGCCCATAAAACCAACCAAAACCCAAAGGGAAGAAATCTGCAACGACTAGATTTTGATAGTTTACGGCAAAGACAGTCGACTGAAAAAGGACTGACATTCAACTGGCCAACAACTATAAAAATCCCAATGGCTATAATCTGAGCCAGTACAGACGACTGTAGAAGCCTACACAGGCGCATATACAATATGCAGGCGCCTATACAATGTGCAGGCACCTGGGTATCCTTCAGAAGGCGACTGTCACATGGGATGGAAAGAAGCGGAGAAAACACAACTTTCGCACTAGCGCATTCAGACGATAAATGATCAATTCTCAGGCGCCTATAATTTGACAGGCGACTGAAAACGTCTGATCAGTCGACTGACTTGCAAAGTGGGTAAAAACCGAGAAAATGCAAGTTATGCACTTTGGCACATAGACGACTAGAGAACAAATCACATGCGCCTGATGGAATACAGGCGCCAATAAAATGAACGTTTTCCAAGAGCTCAAGAAAGAGTCAATAAATGTTGACTTGAGCTGTGCACACCAGTCGGCTGCAGAGCCAGCCGCCTGTAGGTCATCCAGTCGTCTATCCTACCTTTAGCAGTCGACTGTAAAAGAGACAGAGAGTCCAATTGAGTCATTTGGCATGGTGAACCTAATGGCTTGGATTATATGATAATTCTAAGGCTCACTAAGATGGTTATATGCAAATGCATGAGAATATGACCATCTATCAAGGCATTACAATAATCCTAAACTCAAAAAGAGGAATGCAAGAATAGAAATTACATGGATTACATTTTGCATCTCCTAAAGTCAAAGGCTTCAAGCTCTTGACACCTTGATGCTCCCTATCATCTTCCAAGATTTGGCACCTCTTGATGAGCTTCCCTTCTTCAAGTTCCAAGCTTTGTCAATCCATTACTCTTGGAGGTCTTTAAGATATCCATTGCATCATGCTCCAAGTATTATGCTTTGTCTCATCAATATATAATCATTATGATAAACTGAAACTAAAACATAAGATTGATTAGCACACTAACATAATGTATTGATCATCAAAACAACGTTAGTCTTAAACCCAAGAAGTAACATAATAGGGCATTCTGATTACAGAGATTTCACTAATCCTTTGATGATAAGGTTATTCATGAAGCAGCAAAAGTAAACATTATTATAAGGTTTCTATCAAATTCAATAATGGTGAGGACTTCAAATTATTTTTTGATTGAATTTTTAGGATGACCGGTTTGGAATGAGGATGATTCTAACTATGTCATTAACCATCTTTGTGGTGGTAAATCTCGGAGTGCATGCAACTTTCTAATTGATGTTGGTCATTCATTACATAAGTTCAATCAGAAGAAGATCTCACATGTCAATCGTGAAGGAAATCAGAGTGCAAATTGGCTTGCACATCAAGCTCGCCCTTTTCAAAGGCATTTCATTTTCTTACCCTGTTGTTTTTTCTACTTTAGCTCAAGCTAAGGCTCAAGGCGTGGACTATTGTAGGTAATTTATTGTATTCTTTTTCTCAAGGTTTGAAAACTCGGTTTCGCTCCCTCTTTGAAAATATAGGTTCTGTTGGTTTCAGTTGTTTTGATGGTTTTGTTGCGTGTTTCTGTTTCGTCATTAATATTGTAGATTAGAATAAAATAATGTTAGTGAGTTTAGTAGTTAAATTTGAATATAATTTTTAAAACAATAATATTGTTCTTGATATTAGAAAAACAAGCTACTTTGATCCAGTTTTGATTTAGTAGAACATGTAAGTATTATTAAGATTAAGTATATATGTATAAAAGCACATAAAACAGGGGTTAATGGTAAAAGATACCATAATAAATTAATTGGATCGGATTTTGGATCCATTTAACAAATACAGTATCCAATTCATCAAGAACAAGTTCAGATTCAAAGTTTGAGTTACCCGTTTGGAGTTTGGACAAACCTAACCTGAAATAGACCCGTATATATAAATGAATATTACCCATTTATCCATCCAACCACATTCGACGTCATCCCCTTCCAACCATAGATGCTTGAGATCAGTTAAGAGTCTAGATGTGGCGAATTCAAAGGCAGAGATTGGATCCAGGTGAGATCAGGTATGTAATTTTTCCTCTTTTGCTCTTCCTTTTCTTCTCTTTTTTATTTTTCTTTTGTTTATCTTGTTTCGATTATAGTTTCCTTTCCGTTTTTAATTTAGATTGAATTCATGCTTATTTACAATGGATTTCATGATTTCTGCAATATGTTTTGGAGCCTTCCGACTATAGCTGCACGTGACGAGACGAGATCGGGGGCCAAAAAACGATAAGATCAAAGGCAGAAACGATAAGATTGGAGCTAGATGAGATCAGGTACATAAAATTTTTCCTTTGTAATTCATTCTTATCTCTATTTTTGTTTCTATTGTTATGATTATATAATTCATTCGGTTTCTTATTTTTTTGGCTGGATTTCATACTTATTAATATGGATGTTTTTGAAGAATTTTACATTCATCGAAACCTAGTTTTCAGCATGGTTTCGGATTGATTCCCTTTGAAACTGATCGGAAACTGCCCAAACTAAAACGTTTCGGCCAAAACCTCATTCCTTGCTTTTCCTTATCCAAAGAAGTGGAAAGCCATAAAAACTTATATTTCTAAAACATTTACTGACTATACATACAGTGTAAATGTTGACCATTTGGTCCTCAACTAATTAATTTCGTAACGATATACTCTTATTCCGAACCAATGGGAAAAGGATTCTGTTTAGATGATCAAGTCAATAACAAGCTTGACATATTTTAAATTATGTGCATTGTGTTCAACTAATTATTTCATAACAAGATTGGTTCCTTTCAAAATGAATTGCACATAACGATTCTGCTCAGCTGGTCAATTAATAAAAACTGTCAAATTTTCCAGTGAGTTAATCACACGTGTGCTTGCCTATCTATGTTAGTGTGTTTGCCACATGCATGCTCAAGGAGGAAGGCACAACTCCCATATGTGTTTGTGTGCATGTCTATTGGCAAGAAACACTCCCTCCTATGTAGGAAGGTTGTAGGTTCAAGCCTCCCCGGATGCAGTTGGGCAAGAGGGTGATTAAATTAAAAATAATCACCTTTCAATAAAGATATTATGATCAAACGTTTCGGCCAAAACCTCATTCCTTGCTTTTCCTTATTCAAAAAAGTGGAAAGCCATGCAAACTTATATTTCTAAAACATTTACTGACTATACATACAGTGTAAATGTTACCATTTGGTCCTCAACTAAATAATTTCGTAACGATATACTCTTATTTCCGAACCAATGGGAAAAGGATTCTGTTTAGATGATCAAGTCAATAACAAGCTTGACATATTTTAAATTATGTGCATTGTGTTCAACTAATTATTTCATAACAAGATTGGTTCCTTTCAAAATGAATTGCACATAACGATTCTGCTCAGCTGGCCAATTAATAAAAACTGTCAAATTTTCCAGTGAGTTAATCACACATGTGTGATTGCCTATCTATGTTAGTGTGTTTGCCACATGCATGCTCAAGGAGGAAGGCACAACTCCCATATGTGTTCGTGTGCATGTCTATTGGCAAGAAACACTCCCTCCTATGGAGGAAGGTTGTAGGTTCAAGCCTCCCAGGATGCAGTTGGGCAAGAGGGTGATTAAATTAAAAATAATTACCTTTCAATAAAGATATTATGATCAAACATTCAGATCCTACAAACCCAAAAACAAATTTTGCACCCCAAATTGAAATTAGATTCCATTGAATTAGTCTAACATTTTTAAAATTTAAACCACTTACAAACTAATCTTCCTTTGGATATGTTCTCCAGATGCAAAATGTGATGACAATATCAATGTTTTGGGATGTTATAAAATTGACACTCACTTGATGTATGGGTAAGATAAATTCAAATCATCTAAAATTTAGTTTGTAGGCAGTTTAAACATGTTAGATCACACATGTTAGATCACACCTAATGGCATGTATATTTAATTCAATTTTCCTGGTTTTAAATTTGTGTAGGTAGGTTCTGCATATCTGATCCTTCTAAGTGTACCATAGTTTATCTGAGTGTGACATCGTTTAACCATAGTGTCACATTGAATGCTACGCTCTCACCATGTGTGTGGGGTACCATGCCCTATATATAGAGTATGGTACTCTAGTTTAACTTACGGAAAGAGTAAACTATAGTACACTCAGATATGCATGTAACATTCAATGTTGTTTATGTGAAATCTGAAAACGTGTATCTTATAAGGCCATGATGCACTGCTATGAGGTATAAAAACCATCAATCAAAACTTTCCTTACCCCTATAGGATGCTAGAAATGATACATTGAAAAGGGTACTACAAAGTAATACATCAAGTGAAGGGTAATAATACATAAGGACTACAAATTCTTACAGGTGGTCCCCCATCGCAGAACTCAATTATCCCACGGGCTATTAAGTTACCCTGAAATGAAAGAAAGCTTAATATATTCATACGGTAGTGAAGCCAGAATGGCTGAAATATAAATAACACAATAAAACAAAGAGAAATTTGATTTAATGCCATATCTCAACAACTTTGGGAAAGCAATCTCATAAGAACAGAAATTATAGTAGTTGTAGCATGAGCAACATTACAGTTTCAAAACTTTTTTAGCTCCTACAACCTCAAAATTAATCACCATTCAAAACTGCAAGAAGTTAACAGACTTTTTTATAGCACGATTCATTTTTATATTTAATTGAATAGATGATGCATACAGAACCAACAGATTTAGACCTAAAAAAACTCAAGCATGACTTTCTAGACGGAATATAAAAGACCCCAAATAACATCAAAAATTCTAATCCCCCTCTACCTAGACTTTTAAATCAAATTTTACAATCCCAGGACAATAGTCAATCAATGTAGTTCAGATCCTAAACAAACCTTGGTAATACTTGCTTGTATACTCACCATCTTTTCTTTCATATCAATAAGTTGGAGACACCATTGATTCTCTGACATTATTGAAATACTCCCAGTGACTTCTAAATCTCAAACACCAACAATGCTAACTCCTAATGAAACTTAACCTAACACAACACAAAAATAGTGCTATAAGATGACTAAGCTGTAAATAGCACCCTATGTTGACTAACGTCAACCAAGAAGAAAAAAGAACATGATCAATTGACTATAGACGGAATGAACCCCTTATCCCGTCCTGCATAAATCTTCAGCAATAGCTTACGCCCCCAAAGCAGCAGAACCACATAAAAACATGATAGCCATTCCGCTGGGAAACAAATGGAGAATTAGATGTATAGCAAGCTGAACTTTGGAGAATGAAGTGGATAAAGTAGGCGGTGAAATCTAGGATTGTAAAAGAGGATAACATTAACATCTTATGGTTTGCTACAGAGATAAGATGAGCATGGATTCTGGAAATATCTTACGTACAGAATAAGGTAGTCACAACCATATAACCCAATCTTCTGTTGAACAGGAAGTTGCCATGAACCAATTAAAACATGGATGCACAAGAACATGATATTCTATTGAAAAACAAATATGAAAAAGAAACATTTTCTTGGAAACAAATATTTTATCTAGCAAGCTTCTTTTCTTTTCTTTTAAATCCGCAACGGGAGAAAAAAGAGAAACTAACTCAAAACCGACTTAGATCCATAGTAACATGATACAAGTATATGTGTTAAGGTTTACATTAACATGTATATGTGCTCAAAATCCAAATTCCAAACTATACTTCTCTTCTTTTCATGCTATCGGTTTGAGTCGGTGAAATGGTGGGTGAATGAATGGTTGTGTGATCAAAATTAAGTTGGGTTGATGATGCAAGACGGAATGGAATTTAGGGATTTCGTGGAGGATTTGGGGAAGAACTAGATAAATTAGGATTCTGGGCTTCTCACCAAGAATTCCAAGGCGTCTCACCAAGGAAGGATGTAATCTTTCTCAGGTATGTAGAAATTTTCCATTGAAACTTTTCATTGATTCATTGATTCAAAATAAAACAATCTAGGGCATATATAGGCTTACAATCCAATAATTTTTCTTCACATATCCAACGTGGTACTAAATATTAAAATAACTATAAATAAATAAAAAGACTCAAAATACCTAAAGACTCTAAAACTCATAACAAAATAAAATAAAAATAAAAAATTTACCATTCTGATACCTAGCATTCTTCCCTGCTCGAGAACTTCACATCTTAAATGAAGGACAACAAAAGTAGCACAGCTGGGCAGAAATCAGTAGTTCTCTGCAGTTGGAGAAGATGCATCCACGAACCTTGAAGTGTGATAAGACGTAGATGGGCAAACGAACAGCATCTGATAATCTCCCAATTCATGAAAGATATAAAAACATTCACCATCTATTTGTTGGTTAGGGAAGGAGGATCAGGGATAACAAACTCGATATGCTCCATCGAAATCAGCTGTGCTTCTTTCGACAGCTCTGTCGTAGACTCAACTGATGGCTCATGACAAGGCTCTAGCTCAAGTTGCAGTGCTAGATCAAGTTCTGTCTCTGTCACATTGAACCAGGCTCTGACTACGGTACTGGATTATGTTAGGAACCAACCAAAGATCCAATTTTTTATAGCAAAATAATAAAGAGAAAACAAGATAATTGAATACAAAAAGGTGTATTCTCCTCCCAAGACGCCTAGAGGACGTCCGCACTCGTTTAATCTAGAACTACTCCTAGGACGCTCAATAGAAAATCTCTCAAAATATCAAGCATAAAATTCCTAATGACGGCTAGCCCTTATTTATAGAGAAAACTAGGGTTTCAAGAGCAATTGGGCGTGCGCGCAAGAGCAACCGGCCTGCCCACATGGGCCGGCCCAATATGGGCCAGCCCAATATGGGCCGGCGGCTAGACCTGCGGGTCTAACAATACTCACCCACCAAAGAACCACCTTGTCCTTAAGGTGGTGTAAGTACCGGCGGGGCTACTCTGAGTGGGAGTCGTCCTCCCCTTCAATGCCCTCGTCCTCCAAGTCATCATCCTCGTCTGCTTCCGCTATCAAAACCTGCAGCTTCCGATCCACACAACGGTGTCCGGGAGAGAAGCGCTCGTCGCATCTAAAACAGAGTCCCTTTTGCCGCTTCTCCCTCATCTCCGCATCGGTCATCCGTCGGAATGGGCCCCCAGCTGATAGCGGGTTCGGCTCCCCCGTCTTCTCAAGCCATGTCTGAACTGTCTCAGTAGTGACCCTTTGCGCCGCCTATCCCAGTCGTGGTGATCCGCTGTATCTGCCCACTGTAGCCGCTGTCGCCTCGCCTATCCTCAGCTCGGGAGTCCTCCACCATCTGCGCCATCTCGATGACCTCTGAAAGCCCTCGAGGCTTGTATGGCCTCACCGCAGCTCGAAGACTAGGACGTATCCCCTTCAAGAAGGTGCCCTCCAGCGACTCGTCCGACACCCCATGAACTCGTCCTGCCAGCGTCTCAAATTTCTCAATGTACTCCCGCACCGGCCCCTCCTGCCTGAGGGCAAATAGCTGCTCATGTAAGTGCCCCAAGCGGGGGTCTCGAAACTTCTCCAGAACCATGTCCTTCAGCTCCTCCCAGCTCCGGATCTGCTGCCTCCTCTCCTTCCACTGGAACCATCCCAAAGCACGCCCCTCCATGCATATGGCTGCCGCCTCCAGCTTCTGTGCCTCAGTCATGTGATGTGCCGCGAAGTATACCGGCATCTTCAGCTTCCTGACTCTGCAATCTCCTCCAAAGTGCCCCTGCTCGGGCCTTCCCTCCTCTCGGTGATGTGGACGGTAGTGCTGCCTCCTCTCGTCCTGAGTCTCGTATCGCCTCGGTGGCACTCCTCTGCGGCCCCTATAGTCTCCTCGGTAATCCTCTCGACGGCCCTCGAACTCGTCCCATCCTGCGTCATCGCCGTACTCCGCCTCGTAGCCACCCCCGCCGTCATAATAATGGCCTCTCCCGCCTCCGTCTCCGTACAAGGGGTCCTCCGCTACTGGGCGCCGTCCCGAAGGGTCCAAGAACCCTCCCAAAAGCTGTCCACGACCATCATCTACTGCTGTCCGTTGTCTGTGGGGCTCCGAAAACCCCTTTGAAGGCTGTCCGTACGCGCGCTCCCCCTGGCGGCTGCCGGGGGCTCCCGCCCCCGATGTGCTGCAGGCGGGGCCGGCCGGCCCTCTGACAGGGCCGGCGGGCCCTACCGACCCTCTGACAGGGCCGGCGGGCCCTGCCGGCCACCCAGCAGGGCCGGCGGGCCCTGCCGGCCCTCTGGCAGGGCCGGCAGGCCGGAGCCCCGGCAGGATCGCCAGGCCCTGCCGGCCACCTGGCAGGGCCGGCGGGCCCTGTCGGGTCCCGCGCTGGGCGGGGGGCCTCCCCCGCCCCCGTTGCGTGGCGGCCGCCCCCCGAGAGGGTTTTGGGGGGCCGGCCAACCTTCCTCGCCTTCGTGCGTTGTCCAAAAGGGGCGACTAGGGCCGCCGCCCCCCCTTTGGTACTCCACCGTGTTGCGCCGCACCTCCTCGCGATAATCCACCATCCATGGCTCTTCGTCTTCGTCGTCGGCTAGATCCTCCACCAAAAGAGCACTTTTTGGGTCAAAGCTTTCAACTTTCTCCTTTTCCTTCTTCAAAGGTGTCGCCTTTTCCCCCAATTTAGGGTTTTCTTCCTCTTTGTTGTTCGCCGCCAATTGCTTTAGGGTTGCCATCATTTGTGCAAATTGGTCATTGTGCCTTGCTTGATTGGCCGTCAATTGGTTGACGGCCTCCGTCAATTTTGTCATGGATTCGTCATTGGCCGCCAAGGATTTCTTGATTCCGTCGATTTCGCTCGTGAATTTGGCCTCCAAAACTTCAATTTTGTCGTGGGATCTCGTCGTAGCCGCCATGGATCGTCACGTGCTCTGATACCAAAATGTTAGGAACCAACCAAAGATCCAATTTTTTAAACAAAATAATAAAGAGAAAACAAGATAATTGAATACAAAAAGGTGTATTCTCCTCCCAAGACGCCTAGAGGACGTCCGCACTCGTTTAATCTAGAACTACTCCTAGGACGCTCAATAGAGAATCTCTCAAAATATCAAGCATAAAATTCCTAATGACTGCTAGCCCTTATTTATATAGAAAACTAGAGTTTCAAGAGCAATTGGGCGCGCGCGCAAGAGCAACCGGCCGGCCCACATGGGCCGGCCCAATATGGGCCGGCGGCTAGACCTGCGGGTCTAACAGATTAATCTCTGGTTCAATCTCGGGCTCGCACTTCAATTCAAGCACAGACGCAAGTTTAGTCACAATCTCTTAGTCAGAATCTGGCTTCAGCTAATTATCAAGCTCACAATTTACCTCATGTGTTGGATCAATTTCTGTCGTAGGCTCTAGCTTGACTTTACACTGATGTTCCTATAAAAGTTGGCTCGATTGAGGCGCTGAAGGAGCATTGAAGATCGGCAGCAGAGCTATCTTGTGTAGAGTTAGCTCATTTGCGCTCGGATCCGACATATCTGCAAGTCAGATACGAGGATACCGAGCTACTAGATTTCTACATATTGGGAATTGACCAATTAGCTCACTTTTGTTTTGATGATGATCACGTCATTATGTAGTTGCTAATGGCTCTCATTGTTTGTTTCAGATTTTTTAACGTATATCATTGGTGTTTCCTTGGCAGGCCAACGTCCTAAAATAACAATCTTCATAGTACTCTATTTGTTTCTGCTTGTTCTTCACCACCTGATCTTCGACGATCATCTGCTGACGCATAACAAACTGGTATCAGAGCTTACGGTTTCGAAGATCAACATAGGAGGCGAAGAAAAGCAACAGTGACGATAATAGTTCTTCAAAGGCATCGACTTCCAAAGAGCATGCTCCATCGGCTTGAATTACTATGTCTAATACAAAGTTCGAAATTGAGAAGTTTGATAAAAATATCAACTTCGTTATGTGGGATGCAAAGTCTTGGATGTCATGAATCAACTTAGTCAAAATATCGCATTTGACGAGAAGCCGACAAGCATGTCGGATTTGGAGTGTAGGACTCTAAATCGGAATACATGTGGACGATCCGACTGTATTTGATGAATGAGAAAAAATACACTTTCATATAGGAGACAAATGCAAGGAAGTTTTGGAAGGAGCTCGGTGACAAGTACATGAAGAAAAATATCGAAAACCGACTGTATTTGAATAAGAAGCTGTTTAGTCTGAAGCTTGAGGATGGTATTTCAATTGAGGAACATCTCGACTACTACAATAAGCTTCTAACCGACCTGAGGAATGTCAAAGTTAATGTTGACGATAAAGATAAAGCAATGATTCTTCTCAATTCTCTACCCAGTGATTATGAGTACTTGGTGTAAGTTCTTACTTATGGTAAGGACTCGATCACGTTTGAAGAAGTGTCCAATGCTCTTACAAGCAATGAGTTCAGGAAGAACGATGAGAAAACAAGAAGTCGAGCTGACGATGGTCTTACCATGGTAAGAGGTCGGACTAATGAGAAGTGTGGAGCTCGGAAGGGGTATTTCCGATCCAAGTACAAGGAGAAGAGTATAGGCCCTCTTCGCAATGACTTGGCGAAGAACGAATGTGCTTTCTACAAAGAAAGAGAACATTGGGTCAGAGATTGTCCGAGGGCAAAGAAGAAGCACGATGCGACATCCAATGTTGCCAAGGGCGTTGAAGTCGAAGAACGGGTATTGGTCGGTGCTTCGAAGGGCATGATGTCAGATGGTTAGATACTCGACTCGGGATGCTCCTTCCATATGACGCCACATAGAGACCTTCCGTGAAAGGGGTAAGCGTACAGTCCTATTGGGTGATGACCGAGCTTGCAACACTGCAGGCATAAGGACAGTTCGAATGGAGATGAGCGACGGTGTTACACGAGACACCGACGAGGTACACTATGTTCCCGACCTGAAGTGTAAACTTAGATCGCTCGGGTCACTCGAAGCCAATGGCTGTCTAGTGACAATGGAGAATAATGCTATGAGGGTGATCTGATGAGCTATGGTCGTAATAAAGGAAAAGGTAAAGGCAACCTCTACTATTTGTATCACGCCCCGTTCTTCCAAATACACGGAAATAGCTCGAAAAATACGTACGTAGTGTACTGTATATTTAGGAACATGGTATTACATCCTACCCACCTTAAAATAAATTATGTCCTCGGAATTTCGAAACATAGTGGGAGGAATGATGTCTCCATATATCAAACCATGGCATGGGTATAAGGGAATCAGAATCCACTACTCTAATAGGTGAAGATAATGAATGCCCGATTACATATTTATGGGTCAAAAGAAATCCTAATAGGGAGAGGACAAGCACACTTCAAAGAAGAGTATGCATATTATCCTTGTCAGAGCATCCTCTGTACTACTCGTAGGCACATCGCATTATGAGCGAACCTGCATGAGCCACTACAAAAACCATGTCACGCCCCGTTCTCCCAAATGCAAGGAAATACGATCGAAAAATATGTATGTAACCTATCGTATATTTGGGAACAGTGTATTACAATTTGGATGGTTCGGTCGTGGCTGGCACTGCAGCCTAACATGTGAGGCCGAAAGAGATGACTCGCTTCTTTGGCACATGCATCTAGGTCATGTTGGTTAAAAAGATTTGCAAAAGCTTATCGAATGAGATCGTCTAAAAGGGGCCAAAACCGGAAAGATCGAGTTCTGCGAGCATTACGTTTTCGGAAAATAGACCCGTGCTTCTTTTTGGGACGAAGCGCTTGACTACGTACACACCGACGTATGGTGGCCGGCTAGGTCAGCCTCACTAGGAGGTAAACACTATTTTGTATCTTTTATCAATGATTTCTTACATATGGTTTGGGTGTTTCCTCTAAAGTCAAAAGACCGAGTTCTGAACACGTTCATCGAATGGAAGAAGCTGGTTGAGACTCAAACAGGTCGAAAAGTCAGGCGGCTCCGAAGTGACAATGGTGGAGAGTATAGGTCGGACCTTTTCTAAAAATTATGCAAATCAGAAGGGATTCAGAGACACTTCACCATCAGCGATACACTGCAGCAGAACGGCGTATCTGAAAGGATGAATCGGACTTTGCTGGAGAAATTCCGATGCATGTTATCTACGACTTACCTATCGAATGAGTTTTGGATGAAAGCCTTGGCGTACGCAACCAACTTAGTCAATCGGTTACCTTCTGCTGCATTGGGAGGAAGATCTCCTTTAGATGTTTGGTCAGGAAAGCCCGTTACCGACTATGAGTCTTTGCGTATATAGGATTGTCCAAGCTATTACGCTGTGAAGGATGACAAGCTCGACGCTAGAGTGAAGAAAACCATCTTCTTGGGCTTTAGAGATGGTGTCAAAGGATACATGTTGTGGTGTCCGAGATAAAGGAATGTGATTGTGAGCAGAGACATGATGTTTGATAAGTCGACGTTGATCAAAAAGGAGCATGAACCAATAGTGGAGACCAAAGAGACACAGACGAAGCAGGTCTACTTGGAAATGTCTAAGGTTCCAGATAACAAGGGTACTGACCCAAGCCGACCTACAACAGAGGCTACAAACGACGTACTCCAGACAGATGCTGGTAATATTGATGGTTCAAGCTCGGATGGTGGAGATAGCTCAGCTCCACAAATTACACATCAGAAGGATTCTATTGTAGCTTTGAGATCAAGGCGTGACATACGAAGACCTATCCGACACACTGAGATGGTCTCATTCGCTTTTTCCCATTGTAGGTATTGACATACCCGCTTATTTGAAAGAGAGGAAAGCGATGTACGAGAAGATGGAATTATTGACGAAGAACAAAACATGGGATCTGGTCGAGCACCCTAAAGGCAAGAAGGTGATAGGATGTAAGTAGGTCAGTACCAAGAAAGACGGAGCCGAAACTGGAGAAGTTCGCTACAAGGCTCGTATTGTGGCGAAGGGCTATACACAAAGGGAAGGCATCGACTACAATGAAGTCTTTCTCTAGTGGTGAAGCATTGCTCAATTCGGATCCTATTGGGATTAGTTGCACAGCTCAACCTCGAGCTAGTGCAACTAAATGTCAAGACGGCATTCTTGTAAGGAGAGCTCAAGGAAAAGATCTATATGGCCAATCCGATGGCAATGAGAGCGGCGATGAGCTTGCATGTAGACTGAAGAAGTCACTCTATGGGCTGAAGCAGTCATCTAGACAATGGTATAAGTGTTTTGAACGCTTTATGACGAATGATCAAGGATATGTTTGGAGCCCCTATGATCATTGCGTGTTCTTTCGGATGATGGATGATGAGTTCTTCATCTATCTCTTGCTTTATATTGATGATATGCTCATCGCTTCATTAAATAAAGCAGAGATGACTGAAGTCTGAGCTATGTTGTGCATTTGAGATGAAGGACCTAGGCAAAGCACGGAGGATTCTTGGGATAGAGATCACAAGAGATCGAAGTGGAGGAAGAGTTCATCTTTCACAAAGTCGTTATTTGAAGTCTGTTATACATAGATTTGGTTGTGAAAGTATGAAGCCCGTAGTTACTCCGCTAGCATCTCACTTCCAACTCTGTGTCGAGCATTGCCTGAAGAATGAAGATGAGAAGAAGCTCGTGGAGAGCATACCGTATGCCAATGCGGTATGAGCCTTAATGTATGCTATGGTATGTACCCGACCCGACCTATCACATGCAGTCCGCATGGTGAGTAGATACATGCATAATCCGGGAAAAGTACATTGGTGAGATGTTCAATGGATACTTAGATACATCAAAGGCACCATTGACATCGGATTGACATATAGCTGAGGTCATGAAGGTCCACAGGTTGTAAACTATGTTGATTCTGACTTTGAAGGCGACTTGGATGGAAGAGATCCATGACAGACTACATCGTCACCCTGTTAGGAGCTCTGATCAGTTGGAGTATAATTCAGTCTATGATGGCACTGTCTACTATGAAGGCAAAATACATGGCATTGACTAAAGCTGTGAAAGAGACGATATGGCTAATGGGCTTGATGGATGACCTGGAAGTCTACCAAAAGTATGATCTCTATTGTGATAGGCAAAGTGTGGTGCACTTAACTAAGAATCAGGTCTTCCATGCACGCACAAGCATATTGATGTGAGATACCACTTTGTCTGAGACTGTGTGGGAGAAGAAGATGATGCCATCATGCTAAAGATCAGAACAGATGACAACCCTGCGGACATGTCGACTAAGGTTATATCTGGAGCTAAGTTTAAGCACTGCTTGGACTTGCTCAATGTTGTTCCGAAATGATGTCAATGGCGGTCCCAATTGGGGCATTAAGGCTCGGTGGAGCCAGTTGAGCTCCGGTGTGGGCAATGGGCTATTCGGAGCAAAATTATGGGGAACACTAGATGTGACTCTACCAAGGTGGTGCATTGAAGCCGACTGTGTGACGGAGGCCTAAATCTCGATAGGGCGGAGATTTGTGAAAGTTGGCTCGATTGAGGCGCTGAAGGAGCATTGAAGATTGGCAGCCGAGCTATCTTGTGTAGAGTTAGCTCATCTGCACTCGAATCCAACCTATTTGATTCTGCACAAGTCAGATACGATGATGCCGAGCTAATGAACTTCTACAGTGCATAGATTCTTCAGTCGGAGGATCGGTGGCTCATAGGTCAGCAACTCTACAGCCCGAGCTTCGAATAGCTCAACTCGGCACTTCAACAGGAAGCTCGACAACACGGAAGGGCCCACCATAGGACACGATGCCATATCTGATGTAGAGTTGTGATTGGATCAGAATTCTGTTAGAGTCGGAGTTCTTATCAATTGGAAATCTCTCTTCTATTAGAATACCTATTGTACTTTAGGCCTATATATATGGTGTTTAGGCGAGGGTTTCATGTGTGGAACACAAAGAGAGAACTTTGAGCCGCCTTTTGTGAGAGCCAACTTTGAGAGATTGTATTGAGTGCTTTTGGAGAGATCTTGAGTACTTCTTCTTCGTTGAGAAGAGAGAAGATTTGTATTTGTTCTCTCCTGTTGTAATAAAGCTCATTGGTGTTCCCTTGGCCGGCCAACGGCCCAAAGTTACAATATTCATAATGCTCTATTTGTTTGCTGCTTGTTCTTCACCACCTGATCTTCGACGATCATCCGCTAACACACAACAGTTCATTCCACTATTGTTCCATCTCGTGAAGAATTCTTTTCTCTTTATCTGATCACAACTCTTCTTTTGAGTTTGAAGATTGCTGGGGCACCTATGAAATATATCGAGACTTGCAAGAATAGCGATCTTGAAGACGGTATTTGAACACTGAACATCGATGATTATGGCGAGAAAGATGCCTATACCAAGATCATGATTCTCCTTTGAATGCGTGATATGCATATATATTTTTGTTCCTCTGAAAACTTAAAACAGGAAAAGAAATATTCTAAATGTGATTCCAATCACCATATCAGTACCAATCTTCAAAGCCATAAAAGTATGGGACCTAATTATACTCTGTTCGAGGAGAGTAAGCATTGTCGTAATTTTTCTCGTAGTCATCATATCTCCAATAATTTAGAATTGATCTTCTTGCACGGAGGGTACCGATGTGCACTTGGTTGAGTCAGCTACCCACTGGCATAAACGGATCCTGAACCATCAAAATACTGAACATACATAGAAAACCAGAAAAATATGCCAATAAAATCTCGATAAATAGAACGGCTCATTGTGCTGAGACGCGGCTCAACGGTCGGCTTGGTTGAGCCGTTGACTAATCCGGCTCGGCTGGGTCGTTAACTAGACCGATCAACCGGCTCAGCGCAGGGTCGGGATCGGCTCGACCGAGCCGACACTGTAGCGATATCGGCTCGGTCGGTATCGATATTGAATTCTGACATTTTCGACAGTGGTTCGCTATCGTTCTTCTTCCTACGACGTTGCCTGGAGCTGACAAACAAACTGAGGGGGTCGATGGCCCCGGTCGGCGTCGGTAGCGGTGCTGGCGAGCTTTGGAAGCTTGAAGACGATGATTCCAGTAGTTCTGATAGTTATTCACCACCCGGTTGGCTTCTGTGCTTCACTACAGGTCGGAGAGTTGATTGGTAGGGTCAAGGACTTTGGTCGTCACCGGAGATGATGCCAATGAACTTCGAAACCCTTTGTGACGATGGTTCCTAGGGTTTTGAATTCTGGTGACGACGCTGCCGGGTGTAGCCGTGGTCGTCAAAGTTGTTGGGTGGTCAAAGTTGTTGGGTGGATCTGGACGATGTCGAAGGTCAACAGGGACTGAGGAGTGTGGTGAAGATGATCTCGGCGAGCGTCAAAGATCAATAGGTGCCACGACGTCATACGTTGCTGGGGAAGCGCACGCTTCAGGTGGAAGATGATGGTAATTAGGGTTTCGAAAATTTGAGGATTAGGGTTTGTGTTGGTGGTGGAAGGGGACGGTGCAGTTAATTGTTTTTATATTTTCTTAGAAAATTGGAAGAAATAAAATTGGAAAAGAGATTTTTTTTGTAAGGGATTTTGATTTTAAAAAATATAAAAGTGCAAGAGGAGAAAAAATCATTCATCTCCGATACCAAGTTGATGCAAGACGAGATGGAATTTAGGGATATCGTAGAGGATTTGGGGAACTAGATAAATTAGGATTCTTGGCTTCTCACCAAGAATTCCGAGGCATCTCACTGAGGGGGGGACCTTTTCAAGTTTATGAAAATTTTCAATTGAACTTTTCATTGATTGATTCATTGATTCAAAATAAGACAAGATATGGCCTATATATAGACTTACAACCCAATAACTCTTCTTCACCTATCTGATGTGGTACTAAACATTAAAATAAATATAAATAAATAAAAAGGACTCAAAATACCAAAAAACTCTAAAACTCACAACAGAATAAAAATAAAAATAAAATCTACAATTCTGATCCCTATCAATTGAGCTCATTTTTCCTAAGATATTTATAGGCCACTTCTTTCAACGAAAATTTGATTTGTCCAACTTTATTAGACATGACATGTGCGGTTATCCATTCATATGTGTCAAAACACTTCTAAAGTGCAAAACCTTTATTCACATCAGCACACTTCTAAAGTGCAAAACCTTTATTCACCATAGCGGCATATTAAAAAGAATTCATCGTACCATTTTTAAACAAAAGGAAATGGTTCGTAGATGCATTCGTAGACAACCAAATACCTACATTTATGTGCATTGAATATAGTAAAAACATGCATATGCATATGGTTATGGATCCTATAGACAGCAAGCAGACACTAGAGTGGGTTTGAATGGTGTTATCAAAATTAGACACTTAATTAAATTCTTAAAAATAAGCAACACAATGCAAGTTAAGAGTAAAAAGCAAGAGATACAATTAATCACAAGACAAGAAGTATACTGGTTCACCATCCCGTAAGGCTAGTCCGGTCCCAAGAAACGCTTGGAGTTCCATTACCTTGCATCTTCTCAACAAAGAGGACTTCTAACCAACTTGTCTCAACACTCTGAAGGCTTATACAACTTCACCTCTCAAACAAGAGGACATCTTACAAGAGACTTTCCAACAAGTTACAACCAAGTACAAGTACTCATCACCACATCTTTGTATGGATTTACACATACTTTTTTGAAGATGAATTTACAACCTTCTTATAGCCAATGAAATAAAGCTTTTTGAGCATGTGAAATGTGGCCAAGAAAAACTTCTTAAGATCTCAAAATAATGAAGATTACAACTTGGAGATTAAAAGAAAAACTTGATTTAATCTCAAGAACAATAGCCGTGAAGCTCATGAAAGATTGAAATCAATTTTATTAAGGCAACCTATAATGCTTAAAAGCGTTAAAGAAACTTTGAAAACAATTTTGCCTTGAAAACAATGGAGAGTTTAGAGAGGCTTTAAAACACTTTAGCAAGCTTAAAATTAGTTCATACAAAAAATTTCAACAAACCCACTATATATATGGATGAAAGCTGCACAAAACAGTTTCTCAAATGACGTCCAATATCTCTTCAACAGTAGTCAAAGTCCAAATCAAATAGAGCCGTTGGGGACTGAGAGTCAACTCCAATACTCTTAAGAGTCAACTTCTGGACTACGATTTGCACAACATGAGTTGAATTCCTGCAGATTCCAGATAGTACCAAAAATTGCCAACGGTTGACTAGTCGACTAGTTACGACTAGTGGCCCTAACTGGTCGACTGTAGTTGTAAAAGCCCAACGGGCCGGCCCACGAGCCCGCAGCTCTGCTTAACTTATAGCCACGTTCCATGCACGTGGCTCACTCTCTCCCTCTCCCCTGATCATTCCTCTCTCTATCACTGAGGCAACGACGTTTCGATACCTCTCATTCTCTCTCGCTTCCTTCGGCAAGAAGGAAAGAAAAGGGAAGCAAACCGAGGCCCCCTCCCTCGCTTCACCTCACGTACAAGTGTCATGGCCTCATATCTCCTCCATGCCTTGAAATTCTAGGGTTTCCACACGATTACCTCTTAATCCGTAGCCTGACTTTGTGGCGAAATCACGGCTTTTCCTGAGCACCACAGGTCTCCTCTTTCCTCTATAAAAGCTCAGATGAGCATAGGATTTCGGTTTTCACTCAGAGAAATTATTTTCAAAAACTTTCAGCTTAAGCAAGGGTTTTTGTGTTCGATCTCCTCTTCCTCCTTACCTAGGAGTTCCACCCGTCCTTCATCGAGGCGACGAGGCCCAAGTTTTCTCTATTTGTTTTCAGATTTCGGCAAATCACTTTAATTCTTTAATTTTTGGTTTTAAATTTGTGATTTTGTTTAAAACAAAGGGATATGCTATCAAAATAATTTTAAAATTATTTTAAGTCATTTCTAAGTCATTTAAAACATTTTTCATGTGATGAAAACATTTTGTGTGTGTGTGCAAGCTTCAACTTAATAGCTTTAACATTCTAAGACGAGAAAAATGAAATACATCACTCACACAAATTCTGTGGAGTCTTGATGCATTCATTGGCTCTTCAACTTGTCTTGAGAAGCTTTTGCACACCATGGTCCTTGGATGAACTCCTAATCTTCATGTTGAGCTCCAAATCCATTGACTCTCCATCATTCGAGTTTTGGCTTCATGTCATCAATCTTTGTGAGCTTGAGTTGATTGGTTGACCATGTTGACTAAATTACCTACACCCACAAAACTCATAAAATTTATTAGCAACATTAATTGATCGTTTATATTCAAAACTAACCTCGGGGTGATGCAATAATCAACAAATATGTCTATTGTCATATCCAATACCTTATGTCCTATTCGGAGTACTACCTTATGTCCTATGCGAAGTACGTCACATGTATCCATCTTTACAAATCATAGATTTTTTGCATTTTGTTGCTGGTGGTTGGTGGCTGGGTAAGTGGGTGGGTGTGATGGACCCAAAATTCAATGTCTCAAACAAACTTGCATAATTTGATAATTGTTGTTTTGTTAATATCTAAAAAGCAACTTTTGACTATTAATTAGACTTATATTTGTTATAATTAACTATTACACATTGTTTAATGATTTCTAATAATCAAAGGAATTTTGAACTATACTACATTTTATTCAATTTGATAATATATTTAAAATTCTTCAATGATAAAAATCATATAATCAAATGTTTACGAATGAATATGACATGATTTATTATTAGAGTTTTGTGTCTATTATCTTTTCGAGTAATTAAAGTGATAGTATGATAAAAGAAATTAGAGAGAGGGTTTAATCATGCACCAGTTAAAATATAAGATGGCATATGGTTAAATATGGTTAAGATCTATATTCAAATAGGTTTAATATGTCTAAGTCAATGGGTGGTGTTAAAGCACATGGTTCGATGGATCTTTGTCAAGGATGTTCATCACTTGCTTTCAGGTTTCATTTGCTTGCTTCAAGGTTTTGTTAGCACGTGATTGTTTAGGTTAGAGATAGAACTTCTACATTTCATCATTTGCTTTGGTACACTATTCGCACATGATTGTTTGGACTTAAGATAAAGCCTCTACACCTCTTCGTCTAATGCACTTTGGCCTTTGGTACGATTTGCTAAACCGTATGATGTGACTCGGTTCGTCTATGAAGATTACGTGTTGCCACGTATGGTTTGTTTGCGAGACTCAAGTCCGACACCATCTCCACACTGGTTAGTCTCAAGCAGATACAAAGATCAATACAATCCACCACTCAAAACTGATATGTACCTTTTCTCATAGATTAAATGTGTATTTTGGGCTGAAGAATAAAAATGATGCTCAACTTTGGACAGATTGGTTTTGGCTTTGAAAATTTTGGCTGTAAAAAATTCTCTCATATGAATAAGTCAAGAGTTTAAAACTTTTGACATTTTAGACCCAACATCTCCATCTATATCAGTTGTTATTCAATCAATATCATAGTTTCGGCTTATCTCAGCTGAATTGAGTCGGGATACCTGAAATCAGCTATAGCCAATACTTTAGCCCTTGGTAATGATAATTTATTCCACATAAAAGCAGCATGCATCTATGAAATAGAAGAATGAAAAACTGCATTTTACCTGAGAAAGCCCGACTATGTTGTAACCCCCACTTAGTTCTTTCATTGCTTTTACCTGTTGAAAAGAGTTTGGAGGCTAAAATCACAGAAACTCACAACAACAACGAGAAGTTGCTTGAACAGCATTTCCACCTTTTCGCAGGCCTGATCAGTCTGCAAATAAAAAAAGTAAAAAACTAATGCTTTACCCAAAGACATTAAGGAGAAGAAATAATACTTTTGCACTGAAATTAACCTGTTCATGCATGGGCATAAACCAAGAATCCATGAATCCATCTCCAATTTCTCTATAAGAAACAAACGGGGTTTAAAAGGAAAGTAAACGGGTACAAAACCATGTTAGCATATAAAATGGTATATTTATGCGAGAAAAAAGTTCTACATGATGTATTAATTTTTTCCAAAAGAAAAAAGTTACTGCTGATTAAGCAAAACTTTCTTTGGTTCTCAATAATTACTAGCTAACAAAAGAACCATATTAACACGCAGAAGGATTGTATAGGAAACCCAATCCTTAACAAGACAGGACAAGATTTTAAGTTACATGGAAGACCCAGGCCACTGTTAAACCTATGCCTGAACTATTGTCATGGTGTTGTGTATTCAGTAAGCTCTGTAATTCACGAGTGCTGTCAGTTTATGAACCTACTGTTGTTACCAATCTGAAGTTCAGTATGCATTATGCATGAGGGGGGAAAATACTAAAATGCAATATCAATCAAAAAGTTGATGAGAGATTGAAACTGACGATAAAGTATTAAAAACATGATCTTATAAATCAGTGCTAAATGGCATTAAACTACTTGAGGTTATGCCTCTTTGGAAAAAATGACCACATATTTATTTCATTATACAAATCTACCACGAGTAAAAAAAGGGTAAATGTTGAATACCCCCTTAAAGTTTGGCCAGATGAGCATTTTGCCCCCTCAATGTTATTTTTTGAGGGATTCGCCCCCTTTACAATGATGGTCTATTTAGAAATGATGGGGAGTTAAGTGATCAAAAAACAGTGTTGATGGGATAAAGTGCTCTTCGGGCAAAACGTTAAGGGGATCAAGTGCCCAAGGGGGTAAAGTTCTCTTTGGGTCTTTGGGTCAAGTGTTAAGGGGATTTTCAACATTTACCCCCCAAAAAGTAAAAACTACCATCTATTTGTAAACTGAAACAGCAACACATTTTCAAGTCCCTAGTTTAATTACAATTTATACTGGAACCATGATCTTTTACACAATAATAGCCTAAGAATGGAAGAAGGATCAAATTTTTTTGCGAAGATGCATTACCATACCACACAATAAAGTGTCTGGTTGTTTTCTGCAACGGCATGTATGGTAGCTTTCTGTAATCTAGACTAAAGAAATAATATAACATTATGACACGGTTTCTAAGAATCTGTATTGATCAAGGAACACGATGTTGCCCATTTCATCTTGATTTTGTCACTTTCGTGACATTTCCATTTAAACCAAAATGGCATACATTTTAGTTTGCAAAGTATCGTACATCACATATTAGGTGTTGATAGTTCGTTAAGTTTTAGATACAGAATCTACATATTGGTATTGATCAAGGAACAAGATTATGCTTGTTTCATCTCCATTTTGACCATGCATCCCGTTTTTGTTGAGTCATAGTCCAAAACCGATATATAATTTGGGTATGCTAAGTTTCGAATGACACATTTGGCCTCGAACAGTTCAATAAGTTTCACATAAATCATACCAAAACTTCCAAAAGATTTAAAAAAGAAAAAAGAAAGAGAAGAAAAATCTTTACCACTACATATATGAATCAAATCATGGTGTAAGGTTAAAATGTTACTATGATGACTTCTCATCATCTAAGACTCACTTGGTGTATTCTACTGCCTCATAATGCACGGTACAAATTTACAAACTATTTGATGTCTAAAGTTTATTATTTTTATATGTTTAGCTCTACATATATGAATCAATTCATGTTGTAAGGTTAAAATGTTACTATGATGACTTCTCATCATCTAAGACTCACTTGGTGTATTCTACTGCCTCATAATGCACTGTACAAATTTACAAACTATTTGATGTCTAAAGTTTATTATTTTTATATGTTTAGCTTTTATTTTAAGTAAGTGAATGGGTTCTATCACGTAGTAATTATGTATACTAAAGTTAAGTGCACAATAATGATCAGCGTGTGACTGACTTATCACTTTAAGCTGTATTAGAAAATATAAGAAGAATACATGAATGGATTGTGACATTAAATTGTCAAGGACTATAGTATATTTGTGTCACACACTCAAAAATTATCAGTTCAGAATGAGCATCTCAACTGTAACTCTACGATTTAACTTGTTTCCATTATATTTCAAGTCTTGAAGTTCAAAGTTATGAGATATTTCTCATGTATCAAAGTCAGACAGAAATCAATCCAAAGAGTCCAAGGAGCTTTCAATGTTACACAGATATGTCAGGGTAAGGTATGTAGTTAGTTTGTTCAGTCAAGTATAAATAATACAAGTGAAAACAGCAAAGCATTAGGTTTATGTGGCAACTGGCAATCATGACCTTACAGTATACAATATTCATGGTGTAGATGTAAGGTTAGTGGATGAACTTAGAGTGAGGAGAGGAGTCAGAATACAATAATTAGTCCTAGAAATTAACTTGCGCCGTAGTGAGATATTACTCGTATGCATGAGTATTCAAGCTATGTTACCAAACTTAAAATTTTAAATTTAAATTGAGGAAACGGAGTTCGATAACTCACGTAAAACCCAAAAATAAAAATCTCAATCGAGGTTTATGGTTCGAAAACTTACAAAATTTCAAGTTTCAAGAAATGAGTATGGGAGCTTACATTTATTATGCAAATCTAGCGAATCGACGGCAACAGAGAGTTGCAATGGCTCCAGCTTCGACGCAAGGGAGGAGAATGGCGACAGCTCTGGCACTGATGTCTTTGGTACAGAGAAGGAGGTGGAGAGATAAATGTGATAAGGATGGTGTTGCTGAAGATGATAAGGGTAGGTGAGACTCAAGTGACTGTATATTTTTGTTGTTTTTTAGACAGAGAAAATCAATGAGGCTACATGTAATGGCCCTTTTCTTTAAAGCACAGGCCTTATTGGCCCAAACCCCCCCCCCCCCCCCTCACTTCTCTCTCTCCCCCTCTCCTTTTCTCTCCCCGAGCCCAGCGATCGTTTTTTTCGTTCGTTCCTCTTTTCTCTCGCAAGCGGCAGCAACCGCGACGAAAAATCAGGGTTTTCGAAATTCGAAATGAAATCCTATCTTCAACCGCACAATCTTCTCGTGAGGAGATCTCGACGTTTTCGGCCTCCGATCTTCGCACGATAATATCTCTTCCCCTTCCTTCTCTCTCCTATTTATATGAAGGGATTTTCTTCGGGATTTGTGATGCGAAAATTATCTTCTCTTTCAAAAGTTTTCATTTTTACATTTGGGCTTTCAACTGTTGCTATTGGGGGCTTCATTACTTGCTCCTCGGTTTCGGATCTGCTCTTGGGGCTTTTGGTTTTACTCTATTGGCTTCGGATCTTCTATTATACTATCGCAACCTTCGATTTCAAGTAGATTTGATCCCTAATGAACGTTTATTATTTTATTTTTGTAATGGAAGTGATGATTCATGTAGAAATTGAGAGGATTTCTCCTCCGATGAATACTTATGGCACCAACCCTAGTCTCGCGGTGCCTTAGCCGGTGTTTCGCTATTTTTGTTTATACCCTTGTGTTGATTTCTTATTGTGGTCAGCCGCCGAGGAGAAGGCACGGCCAGGAATTGTTTTTCTTTTCTACCACATGTCAATCTGTTCCGTTTTTAGTTTGTTTTCCTCCCTGACTGCATGTTACATGCTTGGGTTGCTTGGATAAAACGTTCGGTTGTCTTGATTGTTTGGTTAATGAGTCCCGGATACAGATATTCTTTTTAGGCCTTCTCTTTGCTGAATTTTGGAACATGTACATATATACTCCTGAGCCGTAGCTTGCTGAATTTTGAACAATCTTTGCATGTTGAAAACTGAAGCTACCTTTATGTTGAAATTGAGACTATTTACATGTTTGATTTAGGTCTGTCTGCCTGCGGTTTAGGTGCCTAGTTAATGTTTGATCTTATATCTTGTTTGCTTGGGATTGGGTCTAGTTTGCTTGATGTTTCGGGTTTTGTTTCGTCCATATAAATTTCAGTTCTATTTCCTTATAAGTTTTAGTTCAGTTTTCTTAAAAGGTCAGTTCTGTTGTTGCATAAATTCAGTTTTCATGTGTCCCTTCAAAATTTTCAGCTCTGTTCTCTTTTAAATCTTAGGTTCAGTTCTTTACATATTCAGTTATGTTTTTCCTTTATAAACTCAATCATGTTCCTTTATTAAGTCCAGTCCTGTTACAGTTATGTTTTCTTTTACTAAATTCAGTTCTGTTCTTTTAAACATGGTCCAGTTCCTTTATGAGAAAAAATATCCAGTTCAGTTTTCTTAGATTTCGATTCTGTTTTATTTTCCTTATAAGTCCAGCTCTTCAGCTCTGTTCTCTTATAAGTTATTTTAATAGTTGGAAACATGTACTCCCTTTATTATAATGATTTTGGCCTAAATTGGTATCCTTTTAAGGAAATCTTGGTCCGAGCAACCCCTCTAGGCAGGTAGACCAGAACCCCTTTACGGTGCCAAAAACATGAATCTGATCCATTTATAATTTTTATTACTTTTATCGCACTCCTCTATTTTTCTTTCGTCTTTTCTTTATTTATAAGTCATGTGCTTTAAATATGTTTTTCCGAGGTTAATTTTAAATGCTAAAGTTTAGATTTTGCTTAAGAAACCGGACTTGTGAAAGGATTGAAAGTCTAAGTTGTTGACATATACTAAATTAGATGACTAGAAGTTATGCAATGAGATTATTACAAAGATATTGGTACGCCTGTTTTATCTTTCACAAGACTAGACAATTCGGCACATAGATTTACATAACTATCTAATTATCAAATTTAGAGAACTACATGAACAATATACTTGACACCCTAAAATTAGAACTACACTTGACATCACGGGTATGGGAAAACTTATAATTGAGAAGGTGCGGGAGCGATTGAAGCCATGCTTATGGCCCCCATCTGGGAGGATTTTCTTTTATGGATCCAGAGTTCTCGGTACAGTTTGACCTTATACTCGGCCTGGGGTAGCACCCCGCGGTCCAAGGTGGACTGCATGTTGCACATCGTGCTCTCCTCTTATAAGTCACAACACAATAATTCTTTTGGTTAGTTGCTCAATTCTTATTGTCATTTAAATCCTGCCAGGTCAGTAGCTTTTCCTTTTACAGTTCTGTTTGTATTTTTTAACTTCCTGCAAAAATAAATCAATTAAATATTTAATACGGTTTGCAATCTACTTTATTAATGGTGTTTCAATTCCATCAGGTGATACCCAGCTTGAAGGGGAGTCTCTGCAGTACGAAGAGTCCGATTTTCCTGTTGAGGACGCTGATTTTTGAGCTTCTGTGTTATCAGGAGAGTTTTTACATTTCTTTCAGGTATTCTTCCTTTCAGTTTTGCTTAGGTGAACCATGTAGTTCATTTCTGTTCTAGACTTTGTAATTCATTTGAAGTTTGAAATAAAATGAGTATTTTTATCATTGTCTCAAATATTTCATGTTTAAACTTTATTGACTTCACGGGTACCTGCAAGACCTGCAAAACTATTAAGAGTGTAACGGCACCTGTTTCTGGGGCGTTACAAGTGGTGGCCCATGCAGGTCCGCGCAACCACCTCGTGAACAGTATAGGATTAACATGAAATATTTATAATATACTCGAATTATTAAACTGACAAGCATACTTGAATTACAGAATGTCGAAGGTGTATAACCGACGTACACGTACCACCGCTGGAACAAATCCCGATACTGTCAACGCATACTTGAATTACAGAATATCGAAGGTGTATAACCGACGTACATGTACCACTGCTGGAACAAATCCCGATACTGTCAACGCAGAGATGGAGATGAATTTGAATGGGAATGGAAATCATATCCTCAACAATGAAGATCCCGCCAACAATATCAATCCTAAAGCTGGCCTCAATGGAAACGGTGCTAGCAATGATGACAGTGCTGATACTGAACAACCTCCGATGGTGCACCAGATATCTAATCGAACATTGCGAGAAATGGTTCAAGCCATTCGACAGGAATCCGTGCGGCAGGAACCAATGCGAGAAGGGGGAGTACAAGAGTTTTGGTCACTACGTCCATCGATCTTCACTGGACGGGAGGATCCTCTGGCTGCAGAGGAATGGTTGCGGTCCATTACTCACATGCTGAAGGCGGTACGAGCTCCTGTGGATTCCTGGGTAGATATGGCAAGACTGCAGTTGACCAAGAATGCCATGTTATGGTGGGATTCTGTGGAGGACCGTTTACCACAGCCGATCTCTTAGGCTACATTTAAGGATGCATTCAATGCCCAATTCTTTTCACCTGAGGCGCAGATGGAGCTCGAGGAACGGTTTATGGAACTGAAGCAAGGTTCCATGACTGTGGAAGATTACAATGCCGAGTTCTCTAAGCTCAGCAGGTGCGTATTTTTGACCCATAACTGTTAATTATTCTAGATACATGATTTTTTTCTGCTAAACGATCTGTAAACTCCAGGTTTGCTAAGGACGTGGTGTCCACTCCTCTGTCCCGAGCCAAGAGATTCCAGGAGGGCCTGGACATCGACATCCGTGATAAGCTGGTCGGGTTCAAACTAAAGACATATGCTGACGTGCTCTCCACTGCTCGAGAGTACGAGTATATACAGCGGGAGCAAGCACGAGAGCATCAGGTGGCTGCCCCACCACGACGACCTCCACCTTTAACAGCTTCTGCAGGGCATCACAAACAGCCACTTGCTCCTACTAGACAGCTTCACAGGCCTATACATCAGACACAGTTTAAGAGGCCTGCACCACCCCAGCCACCGCAGCAGCCCTAGCAACTTAGGCGACCCACTCCTATCTGCCACTACTGCAACAAACCGGGTCACATCAAGCCATAATGTCGACTTTATCTAAATTTGTGCCTGGTTTGTGGTGCCAAGGATCACGCTGCAAGAGATTGCCTGCGTAAGGGACAGAGACCAGTTGTCCCAGCTCAGATTACTGCACCAGTTTCCGCTCTAGCTCCAGCTCCAACAGGGGGCAATCAGCGTAGAGCTCCACTTCCGCCTCAGCAAAAGGTGTACCAGCAGGCGAGGACTCATGCTCCACCAGCTAAGCGCCATGTTTTCACTATGACTGCAGAGGAGTCAAAGGCCACTGGCCAAGTTATCACTGGTATGTAGTTTACAGTTTACTGCTTATTTATTTATTTAATTATGTTTTCATACAATAGTATATATATGCTTAAACTTAGTATCCGTGACCGTAGGTATTACAATAGTTGCCAGTAAACCCGTCCTCGTCCTATTCGACTCGGGAGCTTCACATTGCTTTATGTCCAAGCGTTTTGTCGATCAGCACACCATTCCTGTTTCGCCCCTCGATTCTTGTTGGGACGTTAACACGGGCAGTGGGGTACTGACAACAACTAGTGCATGTCTTTCATGTCCTGTGGATATATGTGTACACAAACTGCCAGCAGATTTCATCGTCATCGACATGACAAGTTTCGACGTCGTCCTTGGGATGGATTGGTTGGCGGTACATTATGCCACGATTGATTGTCGCAAAGTAAGAGTGGTGTTTGATATGCCAAACCAACCCAGATTTGAATTTATCAGAATAGAGAGACCAGCAAGGTTCAGAGCTAAACCAACAGCAGCAACTGCCATGGAGATTGAGATAGAGAAGCCAGAGGTAGTTTGAGAATTCCTGGATGTATTTTCGGATGAACTTACTGGGTTACCTCCAGACCACGGAGTTGAGTTTGCGATTGAGCTAGTGCCCAGCCTAACTCTAGACAGCTTTACCGCATGTCACCATCCGAGTTGTATGAAGTGTGGATGCAGTTGGATGATCTCTTGAAGAAAGGATGGATACGTCCCAGTGTGTCTCCTTGGGGCGCTCCAATATTATTGGCGAAGAAGAAAGATGGATCCAAATGGATGTGCGTCGATTACAGGGAATTAAACAAGCTTACGGTGAAGAACAATTATCACATTCCCCGTATCGACGACTTATTTAATCAGCTTGGAGGAGCAAGTGTCTTTTCTAAATTGGACTTGAAGACCGGCTATCATCAGTTGAGGGTCAAGAAAGAAGACGTGCATAAGCCAGCATTCAGTACTAGATACAGACACTATGAGTTTCTGGTGATGCTGTTTGGTGTGACTAATGCACCGGCGATATTCATGAATCTCATGCATAAAGTATTATACGAGTATCTGGACAAGTTCGTAGTGGTGTATCTAGACGATATATTGGTATACTTGAAGAATGCACATGAGCATGCCGGACATTTGAGAACGGTCCTAGAGACTTTAAGGCGGAGCAAGCTATATGCCAAGTACAGTAAGTGTAAGTTCCGGTTGGACAAGATGGTATTTCTAGGCCACGTGATTTCGGGAGAAGGAATCTCTGTGAACCCAGAAAAGGTTGCAGCAGTTCAAAATTGGCCGGTTCCTAAGACAGTATCAGAGATTCGAAGCTTCTTGGGACTAGCTGGTTACTACAGAAGATTCATCAAGGATTTCTCGAGGATCGCAGAGCCCATGACACAGTCGACAAGGAATGACGTGATGTATGTTTGGTAGAGGGCGTGTAACGATGATTTTCAAGAACTGAAGAAGCGGTTGATGACAGCGTCGATATTGGTCATTCTAGATTGTATGGGAGATTTTGAAGTGTTTTGCAACGCGTCTGGCAAGGGTCTTGTGTGTGTGCTCCATCAGCACGAACAATTTGTCGCATATGCATTAAGGCAATTGAAGAATCACGAGAAGAATTACCCCACCCATGATCTTGAGTTGGTGGCAGTAATATTTGCCTTGAAGATCTGGAGACACTTTCTACTTGGGGAGCGCGTGAAGGTATATACGGATCATAAGAGCTTAACATACATCTTCACGCAGAAGGATCTGAACCAGCGACAGTGGAGATGGATCGAGCTCATGGCGGATTACAACATTGACCTTCAGTATCACCCTGGGAAGGTTAATATGGTACCTGACGTTTTGAGTCGGCTTCCAGGGGTGATGACGCTTACGATGCAGTGGAGACTGCAGCAGGAGATCTGCGACATGGAAATAGACGTGATGTTACCCGGACTGACCTCGTCAACATGGAGATACAGTCGACGCTGGTAGACCGAATCAAGGCTGCTCAGACAGGAGATGCAAAGCTTCAGCGGATCAGGAACATGGCATTGGCAGGACAGAGACCAGAATTTCAGATACATGCAGATGGGTCTTTGAGATATGACAGCATGATATGTGTACCATCAGGAGATGTCAAGGATGAATTATTAAAGGAAGTACACAGTTCCCCGTACTCCATCCACCCAGGAGGCATCAAGATGTACCAAGATCTACGACGAAATTATTGGTGGCATGGAATGAAGAGAAGCGTAGCGCGAAGTGTGGCCAGATGCATGGTTTGTCAGCAGGTAAAGGCTGAGCATCACCGTGTTGCCGGTCTGTTACAACCCCTGTCCATCCCTGAGTGGAAGTGGCAGCACATCACGATAGACTTCGTGGCGGGACTTCCAAAGAGCAAGAAGCAACATGACGCCGTTTGGGTGATCGTTGATCGATTGACCAAGTCGGCTCATTTTATTTCTTTCAGGGTGGACAGTCTACAGAGACTCTTGCCAAGAGATACATGGAGAAAATTGTGAAGCTACATGGGATCCCAGTGAGTATCATTTCAGGGACACCTGGTTTACTTCGCACTTCTGGAAGAGTCTACAGGAGAAGTTGGGTACGCAGCTGAAGTTCAGTACAGCTTACCATCCTCAGACGGATGGACAATCAGAGCGTAATATACAGATTTTAGAGGACATGCTGCGGGCTTGCATGTTAGATTTCAAGAGGTCATGGGAAGACCATCTACATCTCGTGGAGTTTGCTTATAATAATAGTCATTAGGTGAGTATTGGAATGGCCCCTTTTGCTGCTTTGTATGGAAGAAAGTGTCGTTCTCCCCTGAGCTGGGACAACGTTGGAGATAAAGAACTGGTTGGGCCCGAGATGATTGTAGAGACAGTGGATGTTGTACAGACTATCAGAGAGAGACTACAGATGGCACAGGACCGTTATAAGCATTGGGTAGATGCAAAGAGGCGATATTTGGAATTTCAGCCTGGAGACCATGTCTTTCTCAAGATTTTCCCTAATGGAGGCATGATTTGTTTTGGTCACAGAGGAAAATTTAGCCCACGATATATTGGACCTTTCAACATACTTGAGCGTGTAGGCGAGCTGGCATACAAACTTCCACTGTCTCCATCTCTGGAGGGTGTGCATAACGTGTTCCACATATCTCAGCTGCGGAAGTATGTGGGAGACCTAACCCACATGGTTGATCATTCAGAGATCACAGTGAGGCCAGATTTAAGTTATGAACAGCAGCCAGTGGAGATAATTGATCGTCGACAGAGGACTCTCAGGAACAAGACTGTGGATTTGGTCAAAGTGATGTGGCATCGTGACTCGCCAGGAGAGGCTATCTGGGAGCGAGAAGAAGAGATGAAGGAGCAGTATCCGTACCTTTTCACCGATTAGTGTTTTCTTTGAATTCCGAGGACGGAATTTCTTTGAAGGTGTATAAGGTGTAATGGCCCTTTTCTTTAAAGCCCAGGCCTTACGGGCACAACCGCCCTTAATAAAATAAACCCCCCCTCTCCTTTTCTCTCCCTGAGCCCAGCGATCGTTTTTTCGTTTGTTCCTCTTTTCTCTCGCGAGCGGCAGCAACTGCAACGAAAAATCAGGGTTTTCGAAATCAAACCCTATCTTCAACCGTGCGATCTTCTCGTGAGGAGATCTCGATGTTTTCGTCCTTCGATCTTCGCACGATAAGAACTCTTCCCCTTCCATCTCTCCTATTTATATGAAGGGATTTTTTTAGAGTTTTGTGATGCGAAAATTATCTTCTCTTCCAAAAGTTTTCGTTTTTACATCTGGGCTTTCAATTGTTGCTTTTGGGGGCTTCGTTACTTGCTCCTTGGTTTCGGATCTGCTCTTGTGGCGTTTGGTTTTACTCTGTTGGCTTCGGATCTTTTATTATACTATCGCAACCTTCGATTTCAGGTAGATTCGATCCCTATTGAACGTTTAATTATTTTATTTTTGTACTGGTAGTGATGATTTATGTAGAAATTGAGAGGATTTCTCCTCTGATGAATACTTATGGCACCCACCCTAGTCTCGCGGTGCCTTAGCCGTTGTTTCGCTATTTTTGTTTAGACCCTTGTGCTGATTTCTTGTTGTGGTCAGCCGCCGAGGAGAAGGCACGGCCAGGAATTGTTTTTCTTTTCTACCGCATGTCAATCTGTTCCGTTTTTAGTTTGTTTTCCTCCCTGACTGCATGTTCCATGCTTGGGTTGCTTGGATAAAACGTTCGGTTGTCTTGATTGTTTGGTTAATGAGTCCCGGATACATATATTCTTTTAGGCCTTCTGTTTGCTGAATTTTGGAACATGTACATATATACTCATGGGCCTTAGCTTGCTGAATTTTGAACAATCTTTGCATGTTGAAAACTGAAGCTACCTGTATGCTGAAATTGAGACTATTTGCATGCTTGATTTAGGTCTGTATGCCTGCGGTATAGGTGCCCAGTTAATGTTTGATCTTATATCTTGTTTGCTTGGGATTGGGTCTAGTTTGCTTGATGTTTCGGGTTTTGTTTCGTCCATATAAATTTCAGTTCTATTTCCATATAAGTTTCAGTTTAGTTTTCTTAAAAGGTCAGTTCTGTTGTTGCATAAATTCAGTTTTCCTGTGTCCCTTCAAAATTTTCAGCTCTGTTCTCTTTTAAATCTTAGGTTCATTTCTTTACATATTCAGTTATGTTTTTCCTTTATAAACGCAATCATGTTCCTTTATTAAATTCAGTCCTGTTACAGTTCTGTTTTCTTTTACTAAATTCAGTTCTGTTCATTTAAACATCGGGTCCAGTTCCTTTATAAGAAAAAATATTCAGTTCAGTTTTCTTAGATTTCAATTCTGTTTTCTTTTCCTTATAAGTTCAGCTCCTCTTCGGCTCTGTTCTATTATAAGTTATTTTAATAGTTGGAAACCAGTACTCCCTTTATTATAATGATTTTAGCCTAAATTGATATCCTTTTAAGCAAATCTTGGTCCGAGCAACCCCTCTAGGCAGGTAGACCACAACCCCTTTACGGTGCCAAAAACACGAATCTGATCCATTTATAATTTTTATTACTTTTATCGCACTCGTCTATTTTTCTTTCATCTTTTCTTTATTTATAAGTCATGTGCTTTAAATATGTTTTTCTGAGGTTGTTAATTTTAAATGCTAAAGTTTAGATTCTGCTTAAGAGACCGAACTTGTGAAAGGATTGAAAGTCTAAGTTGTTGACATATACTAAATTAGATGACTAAAAGTTATGCAATGAGATTATTACAAAGATATTGGTACGCATGTTTTATCTTGCACAAGACTAAACAATCCTGCACATTGATTTGCATAACTATCTAATTATCAAATTTAGAGAACTACATTAACAATATACTTGACACCCTAGAATTAGAACAACTACACTTGACATCACAGGTATGAGGTAACTTATAATTAAGAGTGCGTGGGAGCGATTGAAGCCATGCTTATGGCCTCTATCTGGGCGGATCGTCGACTGATGAAGCTGCAGATGCCGATCTTTGATGGCACGGATCCTGACGGTTGGATATATTGGGTGGAGCGCTACTTTTTGGTGATGAGGTTGTCAGAGGGGAAGGTCCTTAGGGCTATCGGGATCTATTTCGAGGGCAAGGCGTTGGCATGGTACAGATGAAAGGTAGCGCGAACCCCTTTTCGCACTTGGGAGGAGCTGTCAGCACTGATCATTGATCGATTCCAGGAGACCCCAGTGGGAGATTTCTATGAGCAGCTGTCTGCTCTGAGGCAGGAGGGGACGGTGAAAGACTATGTGGAGAGGTTTGAGATGCTGAACAGCAGGGTGAAGGGGGTGACGAATGAGGTTAAGATCGGGAATTTCATGAGGGGGTTGAAGCCCTCTATACGGGCGGAGTTGCGGATGCAGAGCCCGGGGACCCTGGAGGATGTACTGCGCCTGGCCCATAAGGCGGAGGAGAAGCATGCGGAGGAGAGGAGGATACGATGAGCTTGGGGAACCCAAAATTCCCGTCACACTCCTGCAACAGCAGCACCAAGGGCACCTACAGGTGCGCCTGAGACTAGAGGGGAGGCTCGCCCAGCTACTCTCGGGCGACGGATGACGGATGCGAAGGTGAGAGAGAATCGTGCCAAGGGGTTGTGTTTCCGTTGCAACGAGAAGTTCACCCATAGACACAGATGCGCGAGCTGCCTGCTACAGATTACCATGGTACCGGACGAGGAGGGATACGTGGGTGATGAGGAGGAGCACGAGGAGGAGTCACCAGTGGAGGAGGAGAAGTCTCATCTAGACTTCGTGGAGGTTTCCTAAACTCCGTGGTGGGATTCACTCCGAACCACACTATGAAGTTATAAGGGCAGTTAGGTGATACGGCGGTGACAGTGCTGATAGACAGTGGGGCCACCCACAATTTCATCGCCAGACGAGTAGTGGAGCGTCATGAGTTGCAGTTGAGCATGTTGGAGAAGTTTACTGCTTTGCTGGGGACAAGGAAGATGGAGGAGAGCAAGGGGCTCTGCAAGGGCATCTGCCTGACCTTGCAGGGAGTGCAGATCATGGAGGATTTCTTGTCCCTGAAGTTGGGCAATGTTGACATCATTCTGGGCGTACAGTGGCTGAAGAAGTTGGGAGACATGCGTGTGAACTGGAAACGACTCAGGATGGAGTTTCGGGAGGGGGAACCGCACGGTGGTGCTCACGGGGGATCCCACCCTATGTTTGTTATTGGTGGCCTTTAAGGCCATTACTCGGGCCTTACGGAGGGAGGGAGAGGGATACTTGGTGGAGTGCCGTGTAGTTGGAGTTGAGCAGGAGCCGCCGACAGGGGTCCCAGGGGTGGTCGAGCAGGTGCTGGAGCAGTTTCAGGAGGTCTTTTAGGAACCACAGGGGCTACCACGGTGAGAGGGCATGAGCATGCGATAGTTTTGCGGGAGGGAGCAGCGCCGATGAGTGTGCGGCCGTATCGTTATCCATATATGCAGAAGGACAAAATAGAGAGGATGGTCGTTGAGATGTTGCAGGCGGGGTAATCCAGCCAAATGCTAGCCCCTTCTCTAGCCCGGTACTGTTGGTGAAGAAGAAGGACGGGAGTTGGTGCTTCTGCGTAGACTACAGAGCGCTGAACAAGGAAACGGTAGCTGACAAGTTTCCTATCCCCGTGATCGACGAGCTGTTGGATGAGCTGCATGGTGCAGTTGTTTTCTCGAAGATCGACCTGAAGGCGGGGTATCACCAGATCTTGATGAGGCCAGAGGACATGCCGAAGACAGCGTTTCGCACCCACGAGGGACACTACGAGTTTCTCGTCATGCCTTTTGGCTTGACGAATGCTCCTTCCACGTTTCAGGCATTGATGAACAATGTCTTCCAGCCGTTCCCGAGGAGGTTCATACTCTTCTTCTTTGACGACATTCTGGTCTACAGCAAGACCATGGAGGAGTATGTGGGTCATCTGGAGGTGGTATTCTGGGAGTTGGTGCATCAACTATATGCAAACCGGAAGAAGTGCAGCTTTAGCCAGAGACAGATAGAGTACCTGGGGCATGTGGTGTCGGCGACAGGAGTAGTGACAGACAGAGCGAAGATAGAGGCGGTGTTAGACTGGCCGGTACCTACCTCTCTGAGCGCGTTGCAGGGATTTCTCGGACTGACGGGCTACTACCGGAAGTTCGTGAGGGGGTACAGCACCATTGCACAACCACTTACTGATCAGTTGAAGAAGAATGGGTTCCAGTGGGGAGAGAAGGCGACCAAGGCATTTGAGGCCTTGAAGGTAGCGATGACGACAGCTCCCGTGTTGGCGCTACCTGACTTCAGCATCACATTTGTAGTGGAGATTAATGCATCAGGCGTTGGTTTGGGGGCAGTTTTAATGCAGTTGGGTCGGCCGATAGCCTATTTCAGCCAGGTGCTTTCGGCTAGAGCACGGCTGAAATCTGTGTACGAGAGGGGAGCTAATGGCTATCGTGTAGCGGTGCAGAAGTAGCGGCCCTATCTGTTGGGGAGAGAGTTTGTGGTCAGGACAGATCAGCGCAGCCTGAAGTATTTATTGGAGCAGAGGTTGGTGACTGAGGAGCATGAGCGCTGGCTATCCAAGCTGGTAGGGTACCGGTTCGACATAGAGTACAGACCGGGGTTGGAGAATAAGGCGACTGACGCCTTATTCCGCAGAGAGGAGGGGGGCACTTGAGGGCACTTTCGATACTGATGTGGTTAGATGGGGAACCCATGCTGCGGGAGGCAGAGGTCGATCCAGAGTTGAGGCAGATCCGTGAGCGGCTACAAGGAGGCGGGGAGGAGCCGAAGGGATACTCTCTAGAGGGGTGGAGGCTGTTGTACCAAGGGCGGTTAGTATTACCACAGACTTCAGCCTTCATACCAGTAGTGTTTTAGGAGTTCTACAGTTTGGTGGTTGGGGGTCATTCCGGGATGCAGCAGACGTATATGCGGATGTCTCGGGAGGTTTACTGGCCAGGTATGAGGAAGACGATAGCTCGCTTGGTTGCCGCCTGTAACGTTTGCCAGCGTCACAAGTACATGGCCATGGTGCCGGCAGTGTTGCTACAGCCCTTAGCGTTGCCTGAGCGAGTATGGGAGGATGACGATGGACTTCATCGATGGACTACCCAGATCGAAGGGGTACATGGTGATATTCGTGGTGGTGGATAAATTGAGTAAGTATGCTCACTTCGTACCGTTGAAACACCCTTACACGGCAGTTTCAGTGGCTACATCTTTTACTCGAGAGGTGATACGGCTGCGTGGGATCCCAGCGTCCATAGTGTCTGACCGGGACCAGGTGTTCATGAGTGGGTTTTGGCGGGAGCTATTTCGGGTTCAGGGGACGGTGCTGAAGAGGACCGCCTATCACCATCAGACAGAAGGGCAAACGGAGGTAGTGAATCGCAGCATTGAAACGTATCTGCGGTGTTTTGCGTCGGAGACACCTCGGTAGTGGCATCAGTGGTTGGCATGGGCGGAGTATTGGTACAATACTTCGTACCACTCAGCAGCAGGGATAACACCATTTTGGGTGTTGTACGGGAGGGACCCACCAGAGTTGCTTCGGTTTGGGAACAGACAGACACCAGTGTCGCAGGTGGAGGATTACATGGAGGAGAGGGAGGGTATGCTGGAGGAGTGAAGAAGCACTTGTTACGGGCTCGGCAGGTGATGAAAACTAGAGCAGATGGATATCGTCATGATGTGCACTTTCAGGAGGGAGATATGGTATATCTGAAGCTGAGACCCTACAGACAGAGATCACTAGCGAGGAAACGAACCGAGAAGCTGTCGGCTAGATTCTTTGGGCCCTTTGAGATTTCGGCCAAGATTGGCCAAGTGGCTTACAGGTTGAGGTTGCCCCCGACGGCTACGATACATCCAGTATTTCATATGTCGCAGCTTCGTCGTGCCATTGGAGAGCAGACGGTGTCGTCTACGCTACCGCCCACCCTGACTGAGAATATGGAGGTGATGTTGGAGCCATTGGAGGTTCATGCCGTCCGCCAGGGACCGAGCGGGCGCATGGATGTGCTGATACATTGGGTGGGTTGCCAGATTGCGATGCTACTTGGGAGGAGTACAGCGTGATCCAGGAGCAATTTTCGGAATTCCACCTTGAGGACAAGGTGGCTCTTTTAGGGGGGGTATTGATGCGGATGCATCATCACCGCCTCCTAAAGGGGCGGGTCCACCTTTGATGACGTACGTGCGGCGTAGGAAGCGTGGGAACACCGCGTAGTGGAATTAGTGGGTCTAGGGGTATTCTAGTCTTTTCAGACTAGATTAGTAAATCACCTCCTTTCCATTTAATTAGGGCTAGCCGCCTTTCTTATTTTTTATGCTTATTTTGTGAAGAACTCTTAGGCATCCTTCGTGAAAGATTTTAGACTTTTGTCCGTTCATCAAAAGTTCGAGAGAGCGAGTCTCCTCTCGAAAGAGGCTCAGTTATCTATTAAATCTTCATTCTTTGCATTATAATTCTCATAAAAATTTCACCTTTTTAATTTTTTCCACCTTTAAAAGCTGATTTGATTGATTCGATCTCCGGATCGTATCACAATTTTTGGCAGGAACTATTCAAGGTACAGGGGACGAATTTAAGGAGGAAAATCGAGGTGGTGAATAGGAGTGTGGAGACTTACCTGCGGTGTTTCGCTTCAGAGTCACCGAAGCAGTGGGCCAGATGGTTAGCATGGGCAGGGGCGGAGCTACCTAGGGACAAGGGGGGCAGCTGCCACCCCCCCCCTCAAATTTGAAAATTTTAATTGCCCCTCCCGCAGCCCACCAAAGACCAAGGCGCTGCCCCCCTCTCAAATTCGAAAATTTTATTTCCGCTGGGAAGTTTGCTCTCATCGATGGGAAGGAGGAGGGAACGGTTCAGGTGACGATCTCGCTCGATCCCAACAAGATGGAGACCTTTGCCCGGTTGTTTTTGGAGCACTCGACCGGAGCTGCTCCCGTTGGGTAAATCATTTGGGCATTAATAATCGTAAATCAATTATATTTTGGGGAATATAAAGATGATTTAGCTAGGATTAGGATAGATAAATGATATAAATTTGAGTCAGATTACTGGGCTTTATATTCTTTAGGACTCATCCCTAGATTCAAAGAAGAATTGGATCCATGTACACAACAACAGTATCCATTGGTTGATATCTATGTGTAACCCTTTAATTATTGATTTCACTTGCAAAGAAAATGGTGAAGACAAAGAGAGATGTAGTATATCCGCTTATTTATTTATCATTAATCTTGCCAGTTGCAATAGCTACAGTTGAGAGGGCATTTTCTGCTATGCATATAATGAATAATCGTTTACGAAACCGAATGGGAGATGAATGGATGAATAATTGCTTGATTACAAACATTGAAAGTGACATTTTTGGTAGCTTCAGCAATGACGTGATTATCAAGCGATTTCAAGTCATGAAAACACGTAATGGACAATGCTAGTGGAAGAAATAGATAAATGAATTTTTTGGGAACATTATTTTTGTGAAGGCACAAACTACAAACACATATATTACTTCATGAAGATCATTATTCAATGAAATTTCTAAAAATCTTTTTTAAATTATTTATTTTATTATTTAATTTATGTGAGGTTAAATACTTTGCCCCCTTCACTGAATTCCTGGCTCCGCCACTGAGTATGGGCTAAATATTGGTACAACACGTCATACCACTCGGCGGCACAGAGTACCCCGTTTCGCATCTTATATGGCCGGGACCCATCCCAGTTGATCCATTACAGTAGGAGAACCACTCCAGTTTCACAAGTTGAGAAGCACTTAGAGGAGCGGGATAAACATTTGGGGGAGATAAAGAGACATTTACTATGGGTCCAGCAGATTATGAAAACTAAAGTCGATGGACATAGGAGAGGTATACAGTTTGCTGTCGGGATCGGGTGTATCTCAAGCTGCGACCATACAGACAGAAGACACTGGCCCATATGAGCAATGAGAAGCTGGCGGCCCGCTACTATGGGCCATTTGATATTACTGCTCAGATCGGAAAGGTGGCGTATCGTCTGAAGTTACCTGCTACATCCATCATCCACCCAGTATTCATGTATCGCAGTTGCGACGAGCAGTTAGAGACCACACTCTCGCACCTATTCTCCATCCCACGCTGACAGAAGACATGGAGGTGTTTCTTGAGCCACATGACCTGACCGGTGTTCGACAGAACATAGACGGGGTACAAGAAGTGCTAATCAGGTGGCGAGGATTGCCAGACTATGATGCGGCATGGGAGTCCCGTAAGGGGATACGAGACCAGTTTCCAGACTTCCACCTTGAGGACAAGGTGGCACTTTTTGGAGGAGTAATGATGCGGCGCGAACTTCACTTGAGGCGCAGGCACCAGAGGCGGCAAAGGGGGTGTGGGTCTACCAAAGAAGACGGCGGCCCGGGTCCACTACGGGCCTAGGGGCAAACTTGTAGTTTCATAACTACAAAGTGGTGTTGTTCCGTAATTGAACAATTCACAATTTCTCCCTAAAGCAAGGGCCGACCGGCCCTAGGAGAGCTATCGAAGAATTGATTTGTAAGTTCCTTTCATACCTAGAACCCTGGATTATCTTCTTGCAATTTGTTCCTTCAATTCCTATTAATAGCTTAGCCCTAGATTAATTGTAGTAGCTTTTATTATTAATTTCAGATCTGAATCCTTTATAAAAATCCTCTTTTTATCCCTCTACATCCTAAAAATCCTACTTTATTCCACTAATAAACCCTAGCAGCATCAAATCTCCAATCGCTTATGCACTCCATACGACAATGAGTTTTTCAAATCCCACATGTCATGTCTATATTCTGTGTTACAGTTGTTATCAAGCATGGTTTATGGATACGATTGCAAGTACAGCATCAGGTATAGTAAACAAGTATAGTAAACAAGTATGATAAATAGATATCATAGTCAAATATGATAAATTTGTAAGGGAATCAAGTACGGTAATTAGATGCGGCAAGCATGTCATTAACCATTTCATGTCCATACAATTTGCAAATAAAATAGTAAGCCAGAAACTCATTAGCATATAATAATTCATTAAAGAAACAGTCAAAATATTACTTATTCGTACTTATTAAATTCTTCATTTCATGATTAACTTATTATCATTACCTTTCTAAATTCCAGTGTGACATTATCAATCTCAACCAAAGAAGACATAATCGAAAGCATACATTAGGGTCAAGGACTCATGACATCATCTATGGGAATATGATCGCACATCACAAAAGAGAGACATAGTCTCAATTCTACCATCAAAAGGGGGTCTTGGCCAATTCTGATGTATGGAATTGGCTTACATCATTAGAAACTTTAAATAGATCACAATTAATTCTTATGACGTTCAAGGAAGTTCAAGACCCAAGATCTGAATAAGGGATAAATTGTTTGCTTAACTTTCATACCCAGAAGCTATAGTCCAGTTCCAATTAACACAAATTGTTTAAGTTCCACTTCACCATAAAACAATTCTAATAGGAAATGAATCCCATAACTTACTTGAAAAACTCCACTCACTAGTTTCTCTTAAGATTTGACCATGAATGAACATTAAGCATTACAAGAATCTATTTTGTTTCAACTCAAAATATTAGATGTTTATCACTCTTAACTGGTTTACCTTTAAAAAACTATTTATTTGAACCTTGTTGTAAGGTTCATGTTACTATCATGACTTATTATCATCTAAGACTCACTTATTGTATTCATATCTCATAATGCACTGTACAAATTCACATACTATTTTTGATGTCTAAGGTTTAATATTTTTATATGTTTAACTCTTATTTAAAGTAAGTGAATGGGTTCTATTACGTAATAATTGTGTATACTAAAGTTAAGTGCACAGTAATGATCAGAATGTAGAATGTGACTGATTTATCACTTGAAGATATAAACGAAAATATAAGAATACAGTTATTGTCCAGGAATGTAGTATTTTTAAGACACACTCAGAGATTATAAGTTCAGAATGACCGTCTTAACTGTAACTATGTAATTTAACTTGTTTCTATTGTGTTTCAAGTCATGAAATTCAAGTTCTAAGATAGTGATCATGTATCACAGGCAAATAAAAATCAATCCAACAAGTCTTACTTAGGAGGTTTCAATGTTACACAGATGTGTTTCTTTAATTAGTTTGTTCAGTCTACTATATATAAGACAAGTTTAAACAGCAAAGCATTAGGTTTATGTGGCAGGCATGACCTTGCAATAATACAGTACAACATTCATGGTGTAGATGTAAGGGCTTGTTCTTTTCGGGGTAAATGAGAGGGAATCCCGATATTTACACTGTTCAGCGCACTGTAGCGCGAGAAAGTTGGGGTAAAAAACCCTTGGCCGTTCTCCAAAATTCCTTTTCTTCCCAACTTTCCCTCCCCTACTTCCACTCAAAAGAACAAGCAAGGTTAATGGATGTACTTAGAATGAGAAGTCAGAGTGCAATCATTAGTTTTAGCAACTAACTGGAGCAGTAGTAAGATATTACTCTAATGCATGAGTATTAAAGCAATGTTACCAAACTCAAAAATTTAAATTTTAAATTGAGGAATCAGAGTTTGATAACTTACATAAAACCCAAAAATAAAAATCTCAATCGACAGTTTATGTTTCAGGAACTTAAAATTTTTAAGTTTTAGGAAATTAGTATGGGAACATACTTTTATGACACGAATTGAGCGGATCGATGGCGGGAGAAAGCTGCAACGGTTCCAACTTCGGTGTATGGAGGAGCAGCAGCTCCGGCTCCGATGTCTCTGGTAGAGGGAAGAAAGATAGAAAGATGTGATGAGGATGGTCTTATTGAAGATGATGAGGATTGGGGGAGGGGCAGCTCAAGTTAGAGGATTTTGTTTTGTTTCTTGATTTGCTTTTTTGAAAAAAGGAGATCAATGAGGCGACGGGATGTTAGGAGCAGGAGAGGGAACGTGAGCAATTTGAGATGGAATGGGGTGGCTTCGGTGGATTTGAGTAGGAAATATATATAATTATGGTATAGTGTTTAATTAATTAGTTAGTTAGTTAGTTATCATGTTAATGGGGTTAATAAGTAGGTTTAGTGTGGTATTGGAAGAAGGGTTATGTGGCATAAGGAGTAATAGGGTTAACTAGGTTTCAGATCAAGTTTGGGTCATTGGTTAAAGGGTTTTGGGTTGATGTGTTTATTTTAAAAATTGATTTTAGAAATCCAAATAAATCCAAAAAATTCTGAAAAAATTTAGGAAATTTTAAAATTAAAATGTAGCAAGCTTTGATATTTTTAACAATTTATTTTATATAAAAATATTAGTAACCTTGGATTATGACCATTACACTAATCAAGGAACAATGTTCACCCATTTCATCTTAGTTTCATCCGTCTATCATGGTTTCATTGATTAATACAACTATAGCATTTGGCTAAATTTTGGACAACATGTATTTGATATCAACTAGTCGGTATATTTCAAATAAAACACACCCGAAATTACAAAAGGAAAAATGTTAGGTATTGGTGTTTTAGACCAATATAATTTTGATGATCACAATATTATGTTGTTGCTAATGACTTTCATGTTTTAGTCTCGTGATTATCAAATGAAGAATATCATGATTTAGAGACAATAGCTTGGTGCAATGATGGACATCAAAAGGAGCATAGCCAAATCTTGGATCTTGATGAAGAGAAGCTCATCAAGAGCTGTCAAAGCTTGAAAGATGATTGGGAGCATCAATGTTGAAGATTAGATTCTAAGAAAAGCAATGTAATCCATGCAATTTCATTTAATTACTTTTCTCTCTTTGAGTCATAGGATATTGTAATGCATTGATAGATGGTCATACTCTCATGCATATGCATATAACCATCTTAGTGAGCCGAAGGATTATCATAAAATCCAACCCAATAGGTTCACCATACCAAATGAATCAATTAGAGTATCTGACTCTCCAACAGGTGACTGCTGAAGGAAGAACAGGCGACGGGGTGATTCTAGGCGCCTGGCCAACCTTCTACAGCCGACTGTTGTGTACATCTCAAGTCAACTTTTTATTGACTCATTCTTGAGCTTTTGGAACAGACGACTGAAGTTCATTACTCAGGCGCATGTCTTCCATCAGGCGTCTGGAAATTGTCCTACAGTCGTCTGTGTGCCGAAGTGCGTAACTTACATTTTAGGGTATCAATCCACTTTGTGAGTCAGTCGACTGATGTAGAGTTCACAGTCGCCTGTCATTTTTCAGGCGCCTGAACTTTGCTCGTCAGTCGTCTGAATGCACAAGTACGTAAGTTGCATTTTTTCAGCTCCAGTCAATCACATATGACAGTCGCCTGACGAAGCCTTTACAGGCACCTGCACATAGTACATGTGCATGTGTAGGCTGCTACAGTCGCCTGTCCTCCCTCAGATTATAGCCGTTGGGAATAATATAGTCGTTGATCAGTCGATTGTTCATCCTTCACCAGTCGCCTGTCGTTGTCATAAAATCCCAGATTCTAGCCGTTGCAAAGTTCTGTCATTGGCCTCTAGTTTGGGCTTTATGGGGTTTTAGTGGCTTCTTATAAATAGGAATGGGCTTAGTTCATTTAGAACTCTTGGAACTATTGAAGTTCATTAAGGATCATTAAGCCACACTCCTTATCTCTCTTTTCCCTTCTCATGAGCGCATTCCTCTTCATACTTTGAAGCAAGCTCAAGGGAAACCATCCAAGTGCATCTCACCACTTGGAGATCCTCTTACATGCCTTCTTCTTCATATTGAGTAAGTTCATCTCAATGTATAGATAAGAGTATTATTTCATCTTTGTGTAAGTTGAGACCCTAGCTTTCTTTGTGAGAGCTAGTTCCTCTCTTTGTGAGAGGTGAACTCTTGTGTAGGGTTAGTTAAGTACTCCCTGTGTTAGAGCTAGGTTCTTTCTGTATGAGAGAACAAATCCTCTGTGTAAGGTATCTCTGTGTGAGATTGTATTCATTACCTTGTGTAGGATCATAATAAATATTTGGTGTGGATGTACCCAAGTTAGGGAACCAGTGTAAAATCTCTATGTTTGTGTATGTTTAATTGTGTGAATTATTCTCATCTTGCATTTATAATTCCACATTTGCAAGTTTAATTTTTAATTACACAATTTATTGTCATTACTCTATTCACCACCCTCTAAAGTGTTTGTTGTTAGTATTGCAAGGTATAGACGGTCCTTACAATTGGTATTAGAGCGAGTTTGAAGCATACAACAACGATGGCATTCAACGCTTCATCTGCATCTCATGAAGAAGGTCTATCTACCGTTCGACCCCCGCTCTTCAACGGAACCAACTATCCTAGTTGGAAGATCAGGATGATGATCTACTTGGTGGGTCAAGCCCTATGGGACATCACGGAGTCTCTCTTTGAGAAGCCTACTACACCCGCGGCCTTAAGGACAAAGGCGGAGAAGCACTCAATCAAATACAATGCGAGGTCTATGAATGCATTTCATTGCGCCCTCACTCCAAATAAGTTTAACCGCATCTCCATATGCAAATCAACCAACGGAATTTGGCATATCTAGGAGATTACTTATGAAGGGACGTCCAAGGTAAAGAAATCCAAACAAAGTATATTTAGATCTAAATATGAAATGTTTAAGATGCAGGAAGGAGAAAGTATCTCGGAAATGTTCACAAATTTCACAGACATCGTGAACGCTTTGAAAGGACTTGAGAAGGTGATTTCCCAAGAGGATCGAGTCGAGAAGATCATTGACTCTCTAACACCCACATAGGAGTCAACGGCCAATGGTATTTTGGAGTCTAACGACGTGTCCAAATACAACGTTGAGGAGTGCATTGAGAATATCACGGCGTATGAAGTGAAGCTTCAACACAAGAAGGAGATTCAACCATCCAAGTCCGAGAAGTCGGAGAAGCAAAAGGGGGTTGCATTCCATATCGAGAAGGAGCCAATCGAGTGGAGAAAGAAATTCCATCGAGAAGCTTCTAGTAAAGATGATGAGGGTAGTGCTGATGATTTCATGGAGCTTGCCAAGCAATTCAAGGCATTCCTAAAGAGCAAGCAAGGTAAATCTTAGTCAAAATTTGCCTCTATTCTAACAAGATTTGTTACACTTGCAGTGGCAAAGGTCATCGCTCTACCAAATGCCCTTCCAACCCCTCCAAAGATACTTACAACGGGAAAGGGAAGAAACATTGGAAATGGAAGTCCAAATTCAAGTATCAAAAGAAGGGGCTTGTTGGCACTTTTGATGACTCGAATGAGAACACATCAACTGATGAAGAGGAAGATGACAAGGCGGTTGCACACATGTGCTTCATGACAAAAGGGGAAGAGTCTTCATCAAGCTCTATCGAGGAGGAAAGCGATGATGAAGTTGAGGAGGAGCCAAAGCTATCATATGAGGAGCTTGAATACTGATACAATGTAGCCTCCAACGTAGCAAGTAAGTGCATCGACTCATATGCTAAATTGAAAGCAAAGTTTAAAAACGATACGAGTCTTCATCAAGCTCTAGCGAGGAGGAAAGCGATGATAAAGTTGAGGATGAGCCAAAGATATCCTATGAGGAGCTCGAATATCGATACAATGTGGCCTCCAACACGGCAAGTAAGTGCATCGACTCATACGCTAAATTAAAAGCAAAGTTTAAAAATGCTATGAGTAGGGTGCATGAATTAGAATCTACTAGTGTAAATAATAACGATGCTTTGCATGTTTGTGACACTAGTGACAGAGACACACTTCTCTCTAAAGTTAAGAATTTGAGCATGATTAATGAAAAATTGGTAGCTCAAAGCCTTAGCTTAAAATCTTGCATTCAACAGCTTACGTTAAAATGCGAAGAGGAATCCCAAAAGCTCATAAACTTTGTTCATGCTAGGGATTCACTCCACGGTTTCTTCGAAAAACAACATCCGGCAAACCATAGAGGATGTTTGGGATATATACCTAAAGTGGTGACCAAACTCACCTCTAATTCTTTTTATGGTGCAACTTCAAAAAATATTGCTAAAGCACTTAAGAAGAATCATCATGCGTTCTTGTATAACAATAACACCAACAAGAAGCATGTAAATCACAAGATGATGGAGAATGAAAATTCTTCATTTTTTGCTAAGAAGCAAAACCTTCATTCTATGCATGCTAAGAATTTTATTTCTACACCTAAGCATGCCACATCCACCCCTCTTGCAAATCTTGCAAAGGCAAAACCATTGCCTAGGAAATCCTTAAGTCTTTGGATTCCCACTAAGTGTAGTGTGCAAGAGAGGAATAGATATATCAACTCTCTGGTTAGGGATGTGATCACCTCATGTGATTACATTAGGAAGTCAAACTCTTCTAGGTTTTGGTTTCCTAATATTTAAGTCGCACACATATGTGCATATTGCATGGGTATTATGCTTAATGTTTATCTTAGCATACACATTGATTGTGTGTGGGTTCTCATGATTTTGAAAACCTTTTCAAATTAAGTTTTTCATGAAAATGGAGATCTTGGGGAATACATTGTCATGCATGCATACTTTGAACCATGTGTATGACAATGGGGAAGTTAATATGATTAGTATGTTTAAAATTATTTTAAAAAATAGTTTAACTCTATTTTTGGTTATGCTTGAAATCTTTATTTACAATTGGTAATTGTGGTCTCAAACTCATCCAATTGATGTTGCCAACATGTTTCATGTTATATTTTGTTTTGACAATGTCATTTGTATCAATGATACTTGATTTAACTATATCAATGATTTGATACATTTTAGGCGCATGGCTCCAATTATTTTTTCAATTGGTATTAGATCTTAAAAGTTAACATTTTGATCGTTTATATGATTTAGGGGGACGCATGGGATAGTGATTGATACCCACTAAATTTTACATTATGTATCATACATCTCTTAATCTCTTGCATATTGTTACATTTTTAATTGGAATCAATGACAAGATGTCACTTCTTGTATGTTTGATGTCCACCTTTTTGACAATGACAATGGGGAGAGATATGGATTATGTAAATCATACATATTCATTTATGGAGAGAAAGGATTATTGTGTCTCATATCTTATATGGGGAGAGAGATAAATATGAGGAGAGATATGGGAGAGATATGTGAGATTATGTAAACCATTCATGTGGAAATTGTTATAGATTTATTGCAATTGGTTTATGTAACACATGCCTACTATATGTGCCATTATTTACAATTGGTTATCTATTATTTTACATTTGGTGCATATAAGTAGGGAGAGCTCATTAGCATTGTGCTGGATAATTATTTATGTTTTACATAATGTGTGTCATCTTCAAAAGGAGGAGATTATTAGGTATTGGTATTTTAGAACAATATTATTTTGATGATGATCACAACATTATGTTGTTGCAATGACTCTCATGTTTTAGTATCATTATTATCAAATGAAGAATATCATGATTTGGAGACTGATAGCTTGGTGCAAGGAAGGACATCAAGAGGAACATAGCCAAAGCTTGGATCTTAATGAAGAGAAGATCATCAAGAGGTGACAAAGCTTGGAAGATGATTGGGAGCATCAAGGTTGAAGATTAGACTCTAAGGAAAGTAATGTAATTTCATTTAATTACTTTTCTCTTTTTGAGTCATAGGATATTGTAATGCCTTGATAGATGGTCATACTCATGTATATGCATATAACCATCTTAGTGAGACTTAGGATTATCATAGAATCCAACCCAATAGGTTCACCATACCAAATGACTCAATTGGAGTCTCTGGCTCTCCAACAGGCGACTGCTGAAGGAAGGACAGGCGACTAGATGATTCCAGGTGCCTGGCCAGCCTTCTACAGCCAACTGTTGTGTACAGCTCAAGTCAACTTTTTATTGACTCATTCTTGAGATTTTGGAACAGATGACTAAAGTTCTCAGGCGCCTGTCTTCCATCAGGCGCCTGGGAATTATCCTACAGTCGTCTATGTGCCAAAGTGTGTAACTTGCATTTTCTGGGTATCAACCCACTTTGTGAGTCAGTCGACTGATATAGAGTTTACAGTCGCATGTCATTTTTCAGGTGCGAGTACTTTGCTCGTTAGTTGTCTGAATGCACAAGTGTGTAAGTTGCATTTTTTCAGCTCCAATCGATCTCATGTGACAGTCGCCTGACAAAGTCGTTACAGACGCTTGCACATAGTACAGGTGCATGTGTAGTCTTCTACAGTCGCCTGTCCTGGCTCAGATTATAGCCATTGGTAATAATATAGTCGTTGATCAGTCGACTGTCCATCCTTCATCAGTCGTCTGTCGTTGCCGTAAAATCCCAGATTCTAGCCATTACAGAATTCTGTCCTTGGCCTCTAGCTTGGGTTTTATGTGGTTTTAGTGGCTTCTTATAAATAGGAATATGCTTAGTTTATTTAGAACTCTTGGAACTATTGAAGATCATTAATGATCATTAAGCCACACTCCTAATCTCTCTTTTCCCTTCTCCTAAGCCCATTCCTCTTCATGCTTTGAAGCAAGCTCAAGGAAAACCATCCAAGTGTAATTAAGTTCATCTCATCACTTGGAGATCCGCTTCCATGTCTTCTTCTTCATATTGAGTAAGTTCATCTCAAGGCATATGTAAGAATATTTATTTCATCTTTGTGTAAGTTGAAACCCTAGCTTTCTTTGTGAGAGCTAGTTCATCTCTTTGTGAGAGGTTAACTCGTGTGTAGGATTGGTTGAGTACTCTCTGTGTGAGAGTTAGGTTCTTTCTGTGTGAAAGAACAAATACTCTATGTAAGGTATCTCTGTGTGAGATTGTATTCACTACCTTGTGTATGATCATAATAAATATTTGGTGTGGCTAGATGTACCCAAGTTAGAGAACCAGGGTAAAATCTCTATGTTTGCCTATGTTTAATTGTGTGAATTATTCTCCTCTTGCATTTATCATTCCACATTTACAAGTTTAATTTTTAATTACACAATTTATTGCTATTACTCTATCCCCCTCTAGAGTGTTTGTTGTTAGTATTGCAAGGCATAGACAGTTCTTACAAAAAAGAAAAAAATCAAGAAAATCTAATGTCAACAGTTGTTAATGATATCGTCTCTTCAACTGTTGTGTTATTCCAAACTCATAAATCTTAATTGATTATAATTCAATATTTTTGATATAACTTTGATTACGGTCTCAAATTAAATTTAATTGATAAGTTTCATATTACTTAGGTTTAATATCTAGGCAATTAGCTGAGTACCATCAGCTAAGATTTCCGTACTAATCCTCACCTTGGTATAATGAAACTTCAAACATGGAGTCTTATCATGTTGACAAGTGTCAGACACTTTGGTCGAATACAAGTATAAAACATGATAATTCCATTTAGAGTTTAAAAAATTTAAAATTCGTCTAAGTGTTATGTTGTATCGTCCACATGTCTGCATGCATGCAACATATCCCAACATGCATGTTTATGTTATATACTACTTAATTGCTACATTCACAACTATCATCAAAGCCCTTCCAACATAACAAAACTTGTCAAAACCTTTGGTCCATGGAAGGCCTAAAACCATACCCAAGTTCTCAAACCTTGGTATGAATGTTGTCATAAAGTTGTTATGCAAGGTAAATGCAACTCCCTACATTTATAAACAAATTAGTTCTTTAACAAAGTACTAAACACATGCCCACATTTTTATGAAAAAATTTAATGTCTCACAAACTTTAAGATAAAGAACTATTAAAAATCTGAAACAAACTCCCTCAATCAATTACCTTTTCGCTCTATCTTTACTATTACAACTGCAACTCTCCCATTCTCCCTCCAACTAAGACTGCGCTTCAATTAGACCAACATAAACTAACATAACATAGACATATCATAGCAATTTCTTTATTTTGAAAAATAAGTTTGAAATTTAATTCAATGCACCTTAATGGCATTATCTTCGTTAAGGGGCTGTTCTTTTCTCAGATTCTGAACGAAGAATCCAAGTTATTGCACTGTTCACACACTGTATACTGGAATCCCACCTACTTTCTCTGTGGGTGTTCTTTTGTTATTTGTGTTTTGGGGGATTACAGTCCTACGTGGCTGTCAAAACTAAGAATCCCAACTTGGTTTTGTTTTCTCGGCCAGTAGCTAGGATTACGCTGGATTCTCACAAAAATGTGGGTCCTTCTATCATTTCCAACCAATGAGAGTGCATGCCTTTGTTTTTCTTTTTTTTTCTTTTGCGTTGTGCTGCTACGCATTAAAATGAAGGGGCCAAGTGCTATTTGCACTTCTCATTAACCATTTCATAATCATTTAATTATTTTAAGTATTAATTAGTTTATATATTAATTGATTAATTTAGCTTTAAGTATTTATTTTAGGTTTAAATAGCACAAATTAAATTTGAGTGGACCCCACACCACTTTCCACCTCCAATATTCTTCAACCAAAAGAACACACTACACGGAGTGGGCCCCACCTCAACTTTCCAACTCCACAATTTAATCTCACTTTCCAACAAAAGAACACACTACACCAAATTTCTCTCTCATCAGATTCCACACTTCTCAACTTTCCCACTTTATACTTTCCTACAAAAGAACAGGCCCTAAGTCATAATGGCATTATCTTCATTTAGTATTCATTAAGTATGCACTTGATAACACTCAATTTCAATAGACATATCTTCATTAGATAATTGATATATTATATATTATAATTTTTTATAGTAACTCATTTAACAAATCAAGAGACTAATTCTCCTAGAAAGTAAAATTAAAATCATTAACTACAACTTTTTGTGAAATCGTGTTTTAGCACGAGCCCATAAATCTAGTAGTATATAACAAAATCATAGTTGCGATCATATCATCGATTCAACTTTGCAAGCATCGTCACGGTGAAACTTTACATGACAAATCACCTACTTCTCATTAACAACACTTGCACTTTCAAAGAGTAGATGTATCGAATGGAAATAAAACTGTACTTAATTCTCAAGTTAGAAAGCATACAGGCAATGCCCTCGGATCCCAGTGTAGTTGCTGAGAAGCTCTGTGAATTGCGTCAGCCCCCTGTTCTTGCATTGATCTCCAATCCCTACCCAGAACAACCAAAGATACCATGAAATCTCCCAAAAAAACAATAAATAATGATTTTTTTTGACAAAATCAGGAGGCAAACCATGAAAGACGATGAACGGAATAGCAGACGAAATCGGAGCAGAGATTGCGACGAGAACGACTGCGAAGACGATTTTAGGCGCCGAAGCCGCCATTTCTTGCCCTGTCCTCTCTCGATTCTGACGATTATGCTAATGCCTTGGGCTTTACTTCGGCTGGAAGAATTTTGTTACGCTCGTGGTCTCCGCGAGAGGAGGGAGAAGAGTCTCGTTTCGAATAAAAAGATCAAAATAGCGGATCCGGTCAACTCAACGGCACACTCGGCGGCTTTTATAGAAGGGAGCGCAGCCAATCAAGTTAGGGCGGTTATTTTACCTCACGGTGATTGGACGCACCTGTCTTAATTAATTTCCGTGTATCAGTGTGTTGGTGAGGCTTTTAAGTCACGGAGGGTGAGAACATGGGAACAATGAAACGTACACGTAGCGGTTGCAGCTTATAATATGAGAACAAATGTACCTCATTTTTCTATGTACAGGGTAGATCCCTTGTATACCATGTATATCATGTGTTGGAATTGGATACATTCAAGATGTTGGAATTGGATATACTCACAACGGGATTAACTCGATTGGTAAATGTAATAATTAAAGGATTTTAAGGGATTAAAAGTAATTTTAAGGACGGTTTTTAGATAAAATCCAAAAATTAAAATAAATTTGAAATTTCGACCAACTTCAAAACTATTTAGCATTTTCGACCAACTTTTATCCATGTCAGCGTCCAGCTCGTGCGTGGGCGCTGGCTAGTATAAGTTCGGTTTGGCCGCAGTTGGCAACCGCAACCAAAACGTAAGACACGTGACTCGTTAAGGATTGGTCCATGTTGCCAACCGCGGCCAAATTCCCACTAGTGGGTTTTGGCTGCGGTTGGCAACCGCGGACAAACTGTTAGTTAGGCCGGTGACTAGCGTTTTGGCCACGGTTGGCAACCGCGGCCAACATTCACACTTAAACCTCAGCAGCCACCAGATCTCATTCGAACTTATGTAAAAAAACGCTCCGTCGACTACCTAGCGCGGCCAAGCCAGATTTTTCGAGAAAAAAAGCTTGGAACAAGCCATTACCTTCAAAGATCGCCCGATCTGACACTCTAGGGCATTGGTGAACAAAGAAAAAACCGGATCTAGCTTGATTACCCATCATTATAAGTTTTTTCAAACCCTCTCAAGAAGAAATTTTTTTGAGTTTTAGTTGAAATTTTTTATATAAATGGGTGCTTTGAAGTACATAATGAAAATATATAAAAGAAAAAATTGACTTAAAATGTTTCATATAGATGATTATAATTTTTCCATAATTATGAAGGTTGTTGTGCATGGTTATAATATCGGCAAGTGAACGGATTTTTGTAACATGTTATTTTGATGGAGATTTATTGATTGATGAAAATCACGAACCGATGTATGCTGGGAGACCGTGAGATCAATTATTATGAGAAGACCATTAACCTATTCCGAGCAAGTAGATCGGATATACCAGGGCATAAGGATAAGCCGTCATGAGTATGCATTGAATCTGGTGTGCAAATGGTCGATAATGGATCATAGGTTTCCAACTGTGAAGATATCAGATGACGGTGATATGGAGATTCTATTTAGCTTGGGTGAAGTTCGACGTTCAGTTGTGGAAAAAGAAGCAATAATCAACACCCGAGTGAGTGAACCACACGGCTTATTTGCTCATGTGCTTGATATGGTTAATGACTCAATATATTTCATGTCATCTTCTACAAATCAAGAGTACCAGCCTATAAAGAATATAACGGGAGAAAGGTGTTCGTACTACCCCCAAGAGGATGTGTAAGTATCGACATTTTTGAAGTAATACATAAATTTATGTTATATATGTATGAAGTAAATTCGATATTCTAAACATTTCACTTTGTCATATGACATTTGCAGTTGGAATGTTATATGACAAGGAGGTCATGCAGCCTACTCAACTTATGTGCAAGGCCCATATGTATCGGAGTCGATGCCCAATCAAGAAATGTGCTTACTGAATATATTGGTAGACCCACTAATATTGGAGCATCGACGTCTATGACGAGACATGTGAAGGAAGAAAGTGATGACACAGATAACAATGAACATGCTATTGTAAGGGAGGATAGCATGCAGTATGTTGTCGATCTGAACACAGATGATACAGATTGGATACATCAATCTGTTGCTGACAATACATTTGTTGTAGGGATCGAATAACCCTTGCAATACTAACAACACACACTAGAGGGGGGTGAATAGTGTAATGGCAATAAAATTGACCAAATAAAATTTAACTTGCAAATGCGGAATTATAAATGCAAGATGAATTAAATGGTACAATCAATCCAAACGCAAACACAAAGTTTTACCCTGGTTCCCCAAACTTGGGTACATCCAGCCACACCAATATTCACTATAATCCCACACAGAGAAGTGAATACAAATCTCACAAGGAGATACACCACAAAGAGGATTTATGCCCTACACAAGGACCCAACCAATCCTACACAAGGATCAAGACTCCCACACAGAGAATCACTAACTCCCACTCAGAGAATTAGGGTTAGCCCTACACTAGGACACTCGAACTCCCACAAAGAGAGTTAATTCCCACAAGGAGAATTCACTAGTCCCACAAAGAGACAACCTCCCACAAAGAGAGAAACTCCCACAAAGAGAGTATCCTAATCCCACAAAGAGAAATAGGAAAACAAATTACACCCTGTAAAGTAAATACTCTTACCTATGCCTTGAGATGCTTACTCATGAATGAATGCAAGGCATGGAAGAGGATCTCCAAGTGTTGGAATATGCTTGAGAGCACTTGGATGATTTCCCTTGAGCTGGACTTCAATGCATGAAGGAAGATGAATCCTCAATAGAGGGAAATGAGGGATCTTGAGAGTGGCTTAAAGATCTCTTGAGATTTTCAATAGAATCAAGAGTAATCAAGAATCAATCAAGAAGTTTAAGCATAGGCAGCACACTCATATATATATAGGAATCCTATATCAAGCCCAAAAACCCAAAGAAACAGCCAAATAATCAAATCTGCAACGGCTAGAAACTGGGTGAAAACGACAGGAACAGTCGACTGATGATCATAAGACAGTCGACTGATCAACGGCTAGAAAATATCCAACGGCTATAATCTGAGCCAGGACAGTCGACTGATGAAGTCAATATAGTCGACTGACAAACAGGACAGGCGCCTGTTAATCCTTCAGCAGACGACTGCTGCAGGGGATGGATCGAAACAGAGAGCTGCACTCTTTCTCCAATTCTTCGCACAGGCGACTGATGTTAATACTACAGTCGACTGTCAAAGAGTCAGGCGACTGTACATTCTTCATCAGTCGACTACTGTAAAGTATGGAGAGAAGACAAAGAGATGCAGAGATTGCACTTACGTTAGACAGGCGACTGTTGGCCAAATATCATGCGACTGTAAATATACATACGACTGAAAACTGATCGACAGGCGACTGTGCGTAAAGCTCAAGTTTGAGTCAATTGAAATGTTGACTTGAGCAGTGCATATCAGGCGACTGTAGAAGAATCTACAGGCTACTGGAAATCACCCAGTCGGCTGTGTTTCCCTCAACAGGCGACTGACAGAAAGAGTGAACCTATTGGGTTGGATTCTATGATAATCCTAAGGTTCACTAAGATGGTTAAATGCATGTGCATGAATGAGCAAACCATCTAGCAAGGCATTACATCAACCCTAGACTCAAAAGAGAGAGAAAGCAATAAAGTAAATTACATGGATTACAATGCTTTCTTAAGAGTCTAAGTCTTCAATCTTGATGCCGTGATAGCTCTCCATCATCTCCAAGCTTTGGCACTCCTTGAGTCCAAACTTTGGCTCTTCTTCACATGATGTCCATCCTTACACCAAGTGATTAGTCTCCAAGAAAGATATCCTTGAAATAAACTGAGAGACTAAGACATGAGATTCATTAGCAACAACATAATGTTGTGATCATCATCAAAATAAGATTGGTATGAAACACCAATACTCAACATTTGTGCCATTTGAAGAGCCGTTGCCAGATGAAGAGGCGGCAGAACAATGGGTTAATGCTACAATTATGAGAAATTCCCAAGAAAGACATATTAACCAAGGCTTCACAACAATATTGGAGTGTTCAATGTCGATGATCTATATGATACAAAGACTGACTTGATAAAAGCAATTACGAACTGGAGCATCATGCACAATGTATCATTCAGACCAATCAAGTCAAACAAACATGCTATTTCATGATATGTGTCTTAAATTTTGTGGTGAATCCACAAACTCAAGATGAGGCGAGTAGAAATTGTCCCTGGATGATTCATGCAGTAGTGGAAAAAAGAACAACTGGAAGGTTTAAGATAATGAAATTAGTTGAGGAACATTCCTGCAATAATCACATGCTAAATATTGATCATACTCAAGCCACAACAGCTTTCATTAGTAACAAAATTGTGCCAATGGCGAAGACAAAGCTTGATATGACACAGACAGAAATACAGAATGCCATACACACCATGTTACACATAAAAATATCATAAAACGAAGCATGGATAGCTAGATCGAAGGTTTTAGCGAGGATATTTGGTGATTGGGAGGAGTCATATCAGAGGCTCCCACAGTACTTAGAGGTCATCAAGGAAAGAAATCCTAGAACAATGTATAAGATTACATCAGAAACTATCGGGTCGGGAGTGGCACAATTTACAGGAGTGTTTTGATCATTTGGACCATCAATTGAAGTGTTCAAGCATTGCAGGCCGGTCCTAAGAATAGATGGCATGCATTTGTATGGGAAATATGTTGTGTGCTTACTAGTGGCTACAGGAGTGGATGCAAATGGTGGGCTTTTTCCGTTAGTATTTGCAGTTGTATCGGCTGAAAATGTAGAAAATTGGACATGGTTTTTCAGCTGCATCTATATGTTGATACCTATTGCTTATAGCAACCGAACGATTACCTTCATTTCTGATAAAATGAAAGGTATTCCAAGAGCACTACGGGAGGGATAGTCGGCTTCTAGACACCATAGGTATTGTCTTCGACATATTATTGTAAATTTCAAATCAAAAGGATACCAAACAGTTACATTGGAAAATCACTTATGGGGCTGGTAATGCATCTGACTTGCTAACATTTAATGCATTTCGGGCAAACATTAAAGCAAAGTCCGTTGCAGCAGATGAATGGATTACTGCGAACTTGGAAGAGGACACAAGGAGGTGGGCTATGGACGAAAATGGTGGTAAATGCTATTGTATCATGACCACCAATTGTTCGGAGAGCTTCAATGTGGTTCTTAATGGAGATAGTGCTCTATCGATACAAGCGTTGATTGTAAGACCTTTTATAGGTTAAACACGTATTTCTACCATAATCGGCTTTATTAACTCCGATGGACGACAAATTTCACCCCTAAAAAGGAGGACATGCTCGGTGCACGGGTGCAAGAAGCCCGGTGTTGCTATATCAAACGATTTGGTGATTATGAATAGCAAGTGATGGATAAGAATGGCCATGCATATACCGTGATGATAGAAGGTGACCGTTGCACATGTACGTACAATATTCATATGCTCAGCACATGCCATGTATTCATGTGATCACCACAATGTCCAGACAGTAATATGGTGCCAACATATTGTATTGGCCATTTTTTTCACCATGGTATAGTGTGAGAAATTATCGCCATTCATATATGCCGGAATTTCACCTCATACCAGATGCACGGTACTGTAAAGATTGGGATGGTCCCAGGACAACTCCTCTAGAAAAAAGAAGACCTCCCGGTCGGCCATGATCGACTCAAATTCGTGGAGCAATGGATCTTTCTCATACGGGAAGCCGGTAGAATAGATGTAGCAACTGTCATCAGCTCGAGCATAAGAAATCATGTTACCGAAATCCTCCTCACACAGCCACATATGTTCTTTTTACCTTTCCTGTTTAGTACTTGTGAAATTACTTGTGTTCTAACTTCTTCCAATTTTGTAGGACTTCATCACATGAAGGAGGTGATTCACATGCCTGATGCAATGAAGAAACCCATCGAAGCCACATTCACTCCATGCAATGAAGGTATATGTGTACACATGAAGAAACCCACCGTTGCAATTTTTTTAGAAATTTATGTATCTTATATGTGCTTTTTATAGAAATGTGAAATTTGAGAATATATGGAATGTTATATAATGTACTCATAGTTTATATAAATATGATGTAATCAAATTCTCGGCCCGATATTGAAATAAATTGCTTTCAACTTATTTAGTGTGTTCATGTGATATATGTGATATATATGATATAATTGATAGGGATATGTGATACGTGTGATTGGGATGCGATATGTGTGCTTGGGAGAAGCTCACGAATAGATAAGCTAATGGCAGCACTTCTGTTCTGATGTCTTTGACTGGGAAAACCAGTTCATTTTGGCCGCGATTGCCAACCCCGGCCAAAATGAACTAAAGATGGACCTTTTATTTTGGCCGCGGTTGTCAACCGCGGCCAAAATGAACTGTCTTTCCCAGTTTCGGGGCAGTAGCACACAGCTGCGGCCATTTTCACTCACACACAGCATTTTCACTCAGCACGCAGGTAGCAGCACACAACAAAAACCCTAGCTACTATGGTGTATTACACACCATGTATCACACACACACACACACACCACACACACGCCATGTATCACTGACTCGTCTCAAAAGATGTGAGCGCTACTCCAAATTATAGGATATCGAAGTAATAATCCCGGTGAGTTCGGGTATCGTATCCACGGGACAATTGACCTGCAAAACCACAAATTTTAGTTTTTAAAGAGTAATAATTCAATAAGAAACCACCACCTTTCGAAGGTGAACTAATAGTGTCAAGAGTTTTAAATACTAAAAAGTAATCCTAAGATAATTACGGGAAATTCGATACTATGGTGCCAATATGAAGAGTATGTGTCGGTTGTGATTTCGATAGGGTGCTTTCAATCAATAATTATTAATGTCTTTTAATTGGTTAATCAATTGATTCATAATGTTCGCAATCAGGATTCATAGATGAGCCTCGCAGATCATCGCCCTCGTGGTATGTGTGAATCAAGATCTAAAACATTAGAAACAATCGTTTAACCTAAATAGCACGACGTTTCACCCTGTAAGGGTATGAGAATGTCGGAAAATACAACGATAAAGAGCATAGAATAACGCCAAATGTAATCGAATAAATCATTTGCATGAGGAATTTAAGCTCATGTAACCGCAATAGTCACAGCAATGTCCACAAGGATTGTTAGATCTGGATCTAAGCCTAGAGGGAGGTGAATAGGCTAATAAAAATTCTCGAGATAACACAGGCAATTTATCAGCACAGATAGTCAGAAACAGAGTAAATAAAAACAATCACAGAGTGCACGAGGGATTTACCCTGGTACAGTCGCCCCAACGACCTACTCCAGCCCCAAAGAAATTACTAGCATTAATATGTTATAAGGGTATAACTGTAAAGATCCACGAGCACCTACTCTACATTCACCAGGTTCCGTACCGCACTCATCAAAGTGCTAAACACTATTAATCTAGTAAACGCTCTCTCTTGACTAGACCCGAATAGTCAAGACCCTCTTGTCTAGCACCGACTAGACACGACCCCAAAACGAATGTATAAGTAACCTACAAAGATCAACACACCAATACACGAATATAAAGAAATATAGAGTTCAGAAAAGCTCAGTTTCATATAGGTGTCGTCGCCTCTGTCGATCAGCATATGGTCAGATTTAGTCTGACAAGATGTAGTCGTCTATCTCAGGTCCCCTCAATCATCAACTCAATGTTGCGGCCTCCAAGTCTTTGAGGCACCTCTAAAGATGTTGTGGCAATGGAGGAAGGAGCCTTCTCTACTTGCGGCAATGGAGATTGAAGCACTTGATAACTTGCGTCCTTGTAGATGTTGAAGCCTTCTTCAAGTTGCGGCAATGGGTGAAGATGAAGGCTTCTTTCTTTGGTGTTGCGGCAATGAGAGATGAAGATGAAGGCTTCTTTGTATGCTTGCAGCAATGGGTGATGACACATTGGTAGCTTATGGCAAAGGAGGAGATGAAACCCCTTGTAGATGTTGCGGCCTTGAGAGGCTGAAGATACAAACTTGCGGCTATTGAGATTCACAATGAAGCTTTTGGCAAGGAGAAGCTTTTTAGGGTTTTTGGTTGTGTTAGCCGCACCTTTTTCTTTGTTGTAGCTGCACCTTTTTTCTCTCCTTTGATGGGGGTTTAAGTAGGAGATGTGGAGAATCAATTGGCTCATGTAGAATCCCATAATTGAAGGAATATGAATTTGGATTCTACTTTGAATAGGATTTGAAATAAACATATGGAAGATCACTTTCAATCACAATATGATATGAAATAGGATTTGGAATTTGTATTGGATTTAGTGAGGATCACATTTAATCACAAATTGATTTGCATGAGATTTGAATTGCATGGCAATTGGTAATAGGATTTGCAATGGGATTTGGTTCAATCACTTTTGATATGAATGGGATCCCTCCTTATCTCTCCCTATTTGACCAAGTCTTCATATGTGTAGCAAATTTCTCCATCACTTTGACTATGTCATCCTTTGAGTATTTACGAGCTTGCCACTCCTGAAAACACTTAGTACACACATCAAATTGTTAACACATGTTTATATCATCAGACACGAAGTCATCGATCGCCGTATCCAACTACACGTTGTATCCAACAATCTCTCTCTTTTGATGATGACAACCCAATAAAAGATTTAAGCAAAAACGATCCAAATAATATCACCGTAACATGTGTGTGTGTGTGTGAAGTGGATGATGGAGGAAGGATGAAATAATATAACAATGATGTGCAATGATGTTCAACATGTATATGCATGCTCCCCCTATATTCATGCTCCCCCTTGAACATATATTCATTAAGCACAATATACACATTATTCATTAAGCATGTCAAATCACCCAAATCTTCCCAAAATATTCTCCCTCTTTTGTTATCATCAAAAGTGTACAACGAAGTCAATGTCATATCACGTGCAGAGAGAGAGAGAGAGAGAATTATAAACTATAAAAAACACTTGCATATAGTCATTCTTAGAATAAACAAGTCAAATCCAATGAAAATTATAACAACGACTTCTACACCATCATGTAAGTGTGATGATTAAACATTGAAGCACATAAGGAGAACTTTCAAGAAATTCAACCAAAACCAATCTACTTTTCCATGTAACATGATATCAGCTAGGATTGATTTTTCCCATCTCATTGAAAATGAGTTCAAGTTACCACACCCAAAACATAGCCTATGAGGACTCTTAGATGTGGGGTGGCATTGCTTGACGAGTATAACACCAACGCTAAAGTTTACTCTTAAAGCTCATGTTGGATACTCGTGGGTAGTGTCGTTGCCATGGATCATATCCATTTTTCATACGGAGCTCTTTTCATTTCCCTTTTTATTTATATTTTTTTTTCAATTCAATTATTTTGAGCTCTATTTTTTATCCAATGCAAGACACATCATAGCCCGTAGATTTTCAGTTAATTTATCCTCCTACATTCACTTTCCAATATTTCATAAAAATATCTCCAAATATACAACAATGTTTAATACTTGTGGAAGTGATAATGTAGGAGTAGAAATCAAATTATTCAAGTCATTGAACATGTCATGGTTATTTAGAAAATCAAACTTGCACATGTGGCTATAACAATAATACATCAATTTCTACATGGATATGAATATCATTTATCAATACCACTTTAATGATTCAAAAGAAAGATACACATTAAGCACCATTTTTATAGCCTTTTGTATTTTTCATTTTTTGTTTTGATTTTATAAAGAACTAAAACCTCCTAACAAGCAAATGCTAGCACACAAATAAAAACAAATCAAGAACACAGAAAAATACTATGAATGTATACATTAAGCTCAAGGAAGAAACCGTACATTCGCGTTGTCGTTTGGCTAAGGAACTTTTTACTGAAATGCGACGTCCAATCCATAGTTCCTCGCCCCTCCATCTTACCTACACGGAAGATGTTATGTGTGACCTTGAAATCCAACAAGGTCCACTCAAGTTAGTCATCAAACTATTAGGAACTCAAATTTGCTTAAATTTAATATTCTTGTTCCTATATTTGTAATAATGAGAAGTATGACCAACACAACCAAATGTAAAGCACTTTGCATGAATATTTCTAACTTTTGTTGTCTCATTATGAACTTTTTTATATCTTGACTTTTCAACATGTTTCACATCATATCCAAGTCCTCGCCTATTATTGCCATATATTTGGTTTCCAAGAATTATATCCAAAGATTGTTTTCCCCCACATAATTTCTTTATGGTCAATTCCAGGTTCGTGACTTTAGATTGCAAATAAATATTTTCGTTCACAAGCAAAGTGCATTTACTAATAAAAGCCTTCTTATTATCCTCTTCATTCTTTTTCATATTTTCATCAATCATTTTTCCTTTAATCTCATTTTTAGCATGAACATCTTTCAATAAGCTCTTTATTTTCAGTTTATAGTTTAACCAATTTTTCTTTACACATGTTATTTTCTTTTAATAAAGTAGGACAATTAAGGCATTCAATTTTATCATGCATGCTAAATTTTTTCTTTTTCAGCAAATCAATAGTAGATTTATATGCAACAATTTTATCTTTCATTTTATCAAATTCTAGAGACATGTCACAATTTTCTTGTTGCAATTCAAAGTTAGAATTCCTTAAGCAATCTACAGTAGATTCTAAAGCAACAATTTCATCTTTCATTTCTTTGCAAATATTTATAAGTTCTACTTTGGTGCAATGTTTTACCTCGTCATGCTCTCCCATCAAGCAGAGGGAGGAGTGTGCAGTCTCCTCCTGAGTTTCATCTTCATTGTCCTCATTCCACGTTATCGCTAGTGATTTTCCTCTCTTTTCTAAAAAAGTTATTCTTTTCTTGTGGGTAATTCCTCATAAAGTGTCACTGCTTCCTGCATTTAAAACTTTGAATTTTATCAGTAGTATTCTGTTCAGAAGTATTTATAGCAGGATTAAATTTATTAGAGCGATTAAAACTTTGTGCCATTTCAGCTCTTCCTTGGTTGGTCTTGATGTATCTTTTGAAACCTCTGACCATCGGTGCTTGCTCCTCATCAAGATCATCGTCGTCATCTTAGCTTGAAGAGCAGTGGTTTGGGAGCCTTGGTCTCTGGTTTCTATCTTGATTCTATACTCTGCAGCTCAAGCTCATGTGACATCAAGTTACCTATCAAGTCTTCCACTCTCAGCTTTGAGAGATCCTTAGCTTCATGGATATATGTGACTTTAGGACGGAACGAGCTTGGCAGCACCCTCAATATCTTCCTTATCTGCTCCAGACTTGAGTATGGCTTTCCTAGAGAGCTGGACTTGTAGACGACATCTGTAAACATCGCAAACATAACCTTGATGGACTCTGTGGGAAGCATGCGGAAGCTTTCATATTCAGTGCTAAGTAAGGCAAGTCTGGATTCCTTCACCTGTAACGTTCCCTCATGAGTCACCTCCAGCGTGTGTCAAATTTCCTGTGTAGTTTGACATTGAGAGGTACGATGTAACGACCTGTTTTCATGGTGCACATTTTTCCGTATTCAAAACGATTTCAAACGATTTCAGAGTAAATGATTTTTTCCATTTTTTTCGTCGCTCAAATCTTAAAATGGACTACGTTTTCATCATCCTCGCGACAATACGATCACGTGGTATTATTTTCGTAATTTTGCGGAGACGTTAGTTCTAGGGGCAAAATAGTAATTTTGTTCCCATAATTACTTCACCCGATTACTTTTAACCCTAACTCCCCATCGAAAAATTCGGTGGATCTAAACCTAATAACCCCCACCATTTTAGTTGGTTAGATCCAGAAATTTTGGATCTAGCTACCACATTTATTGCCTAAATCCTATACTCTATTAAATCAACCACTCTCTCCCCTTCGTTTCACCCACAGTAAACTGCTCCCCCTTCGATTGCCATTACCGCAAGCTTGCTCCTCCGTGAGTTCCATAACCCTGAGCTCCGACGAGCTCGCCTCCACGAACACCCTCTGCCTCTGCTTCCAACCACAGCAAAGAGTACAACCCCATGGCCTCCGTCCTTCCATCAACCCAAACCATCGTCCTCAACCCCCGCAGGAGCTCCCCCGGTGACCCAAGTGCCGTCGCGTCGCTGCCCTGCCCTGCACAGCCACTTGCCGCCAGCTGCCCTACGCACGCCTCCCACCTAAGACCCACCGGAGAGACGCGCTCTGCTGCCTGAACCGTGCACGCGCGCAGACGCCAGATCCGCACGTGCGCTCCGTGCCTCGCGCGCCCGCTAGCCACCTGCCGCTGCCCCAGATCCGCATCCCACCACCCCCGCGTGCCCCCTAGCCTCTGCCCCGCCTGAGAACGCCCCCCTCCGACAGCCCCCATGTCCTCCTCTCCCATTGTCTCCACGCACGCCACCGCCACTCATGCCGCCCGTCGTCGCCGCAATCGCGCCCGCCCCACCGCCAGCCGCCCCTCCCTCCCGCGCCTCCCCTTCCCTCGGTCGACTGCCCTTTGACAACCCTTGCTTGCTCGCATGCGTGTGTGAAGAAACACAAAACTGTGTTTTTGGTCTAGAGAGAGAAAGCGAAAGTATAGAGAGAAAACGGGTTTTAATTAGAAAAATTAGAAAATCAAAATATAATACCCATACTGAAAATCTAAAAATACCAAAATGTTCTACGCGTTGTCGCGAATGCGTAGGCGCCAGTTTCTTCCCAATCCGATGTTTTTTCAGGTTATGATTTTTCAAAGTTTACGGTAGTTAATTCAGATATGATAAAACCACTTATATTTTTCATACTACACTTGAACCGATACAGATAAAAAATATCTTTGTATTCTACTAATCAAGACTGACATTTTGATAGTTTATATAAAATATTTTGACGAGTATATTTTTCTAAACAAATCATTGAACATTACAACACATATTTTATAATTTAGAAAATAAGTTTTTAATTGATTTTAAGCTTTAAAAAAATTCTAAAATACCTATAAGCTTCAAAAAATTATTTCCTTCTTTTAAAAAATTATTTTAGTCACATCTAGCTCTTTTAAAAATTATTTATATGTATTTCGAAGAGTTTTAAGCTAGTATTAAAATACGAACACGTTAAGAAAAATTGATAGAAACAGTATAACTCTTAACCAGTGGTTTCTTATGTTTACAAGTACCATTTTCGCGCTCGGGCACCCTTGGAGGCTCTAGTTCTAGCCTCGGCTTACTACAACGACATCGAAACTGTAAGTCACTTTAATTCTAACTTTAGAAATTTAGATAGTATACTCGTATGAACTTATGACATCATATATAGTCTCAGAACGGCTATTGACTTGAACCAATGATTAGAGACCTAATTAACTAGAGAACTAATCAGCTGCAGAACGACTTTGACTTGAGAATACGGCATTGCCAACTTTCAACTTTGATAGTTGTAGCACACAACCATCTATTGGGTAAACTGTGTACTAATGAAAATACCACATGCTCGAAGCATGGAATCATCTTTGTTGGACTTGTCTTTATCATAAATCTCTAACTTTTTGGTTTTCAATAAGAACGTAAATCAGCGGTCCTGGTTTAACTATCATAGTAAATGATCATGAAACTACTCTACCATTTGTTAACATAATCGATGTAGTGGAACTTGATAATCGGCGTTCTTATTATTGATTTACCAAGCCAACTAGTTTCGCTTAGACACAAGTTCTTGATCACCCTACTGACGGGGATAGTAACCTGCTTAACCAACCTTAACTAGTTTCGTTTGTATGGATCAATGCTAAGAACTCCAATTATCAGCTGTTGGCAAACATTGCTTTTAAATACCTTTAAAAGAGTTATCTCAACCTTTTTCATCACCATGATAACTCCTTGTCTTGTTCACCCTCATTTACCATGTTCTGATGCTTCTCACTTAAAAATTATGCATGAACTTTGGATACACATGTTGCATGGTTGTTCACGTTTAAATAGGCGTATCATTTACTGCATGACATCTATATATGACTCAGCGAGTGCTAATGAATTATCGAATGGAACATCTTTTTGAGCATCTTGTGAATTATTGAATGGAATATCTTGCGGTACATCTTGTGAAATATCTTGTGGAACATCTCGTAATAAACATATACTTGATAACATCACAAACACTTGGGGATTTGGGGGTAACTTATAATAGCAGGAGTGCGGGAGCGACCAGTTCAGGCTTTGTTGTCACCGACCGGGTTCTAGCAACCCCTTCAAAGTTTGTCGGTGACAAAGTCACATATTTGATCACAGATTCTTGAACAGTATTGCATGCTTGGCACAGTTTTAGTTTAACCTGGGTACGCGCACTCGTGGTATGAGATGGACTCTTGGTTGCTCACTGTACTTCGCATTATACGTCACGATCTAGGCTAGGTACAATTATACTCCTCTTAACATGTTCATTTCAATTATGTTTCATTATTTCTATCACCATGGTTGATCGTGTTCGTTACTTATTGTACTTGCATAGTCACCTCTTACGCCACTTATCGTACTTACATGCATGACTGCTCTTACATTACTTGTTTCACTTGCATGATTGTAAGGGCCACTTCTGGTCGTACGTATTTTGTGCGTATGTTAATTTGTGTGCGTATTTCCGTATTTGGTTTTATTGTTGTAATTCCGTAGTTCTGATGCACGACCAACGATCGTCTCGATGGCATGCCGGGCGAAACTATCAGATTATTAAGATTTATTAATGTTTTAACTTTCCTGTCAAAGTTATGTTACAGGAGTACTCTTTGAGAATTAAAGTTTTCTTATAAACCCTTATAATTAAGTCCATGTTAGATTAATACCCTAGTTTCCACCACAACACGTTAACAAAACTTTTATCTAATTTGATACTTGGCACGTGACCGGCTCCTCACCTCTATTTATTTGATGACCTAGGGCTTTATTTCTCCAGCAAACATCATAGCGCCGTGCAACTTTTGCACCCAGAAAGAATTTCCCAGCACCGTTATCACCTTTCCCCTTAACCCTCGCACGGTGAACCGCCCGACCCTTCCTCGTGATCCGCCTCCAGTGCCGGCGTCCTCTAGGTGCCCAGCGGCAGCAGCAGCTACTCTTTGCAGCAGCCTCACCCAGCGCATCCCCGTCCGCCACCCACGTCTCATAAGTATTTTAGTTATAGTCAAGGTTTTGGTTACATACCAAGTTAGTATATAAAATGATTTGTGCATGTTTGCTAAGGTTAGATGTTAGTTGGTAATATTGTTACTAATATATTTAGTTAGGGTTGGTATGTTAATAGTTGGAGATTTTTCTTAATATAGGAAAGCAGTGCCCCATAAGCTGCCTGTTTTTAAGTGGTGAATTAATGATGTGGGCTTCAAAAGCAGGTTGATTATTTCACCTATAACTAAGTATAGGTTAGTGCAAATATGAAGTTACATGTAAAACATTGTCATTGGAACTCCCTTCTTGTAGGTAATTACAGTGATGATATAAAATATCACAGTTATTTTTTTCAGAACCATTAATGTCTATAAAGATACTGGAGCATAACTAATGAGATAGGGTTCTAATAATTCCTATAAGAAATTGGAAGCATTAGCGATAGAAACAATATTTTTAGTTATTAGTGTATATATATATTAATTGGATGAGATAAGTTAGTTGGTTAACAGTTATTTTTCTTTTAATCGTCTGCACTTTCGGTAGCCAAGAACTCCGGAATCAGGCAAGTGTGCAATTAAATATGAATTTTTGAAGTTTGATGATTATTACCCTATTCCTTGAAAACTGCACGAGGCATGGAATTATTTCCATAATGTTCTAGACTAAAAATGTGGCATCTGGACATATAACTTGATATTGTTCAACTTTAAACATTGGCAAAGAAAACTAGTTTTCGCAACCTGTTCGTTAAACCCACATGTTCAACACTCTCGTTAATTTATTGTAAATGTCGAGCAACCCTCTCTTAATGATTGAAGATGTTGTATAAATGAAATGATGACATTGTTAAATTGGTACATAACTTGTCTGGACATTTTTGAATGTTTAACAAATTTGGACATCGTGACTATCGTGCGCCTCGAAGGCGGTATCGTGATATCGTGATGTCGTGTGAGTCGACTAGGCCGGCTCGTGTTCCGACAAACTTTTGGGTGGGGTTAGGGTTGAGCGGCCACTGGGCGTATGAAAGGTACTCTCCTCAAGAGCACCACCCGATGCGGTGGGTTAGTGTCAATCACGGTAAGCCCCCGTGAGAGGAACGACCTTCTCATCACGACCTAAAGGCGAGAACCCTAGATTAGAATGCTAACTCTTGACATGAAAACTTGCAACGCTAACTTGGTCATCCTGATGATTGAAATGCTAATGGACTCGGAGGAAATCTTAACCTTATTCTTGCAACTGTTTAGAACTGCATGTCAGGGATGTTGTTTCCGTTTCAATATATTTGCTAATATTAAATTGCTTCAGTCATTTCTTTTAACTATTAAATGCTTCTTAAATTCATATTATTTGTACATCTTGCCTTGGGATGCTAATCTTTCCTTGCAGACCTTGCTGACATACATTCATTGTTTGTGGATGTATGTCAGATTCAGCGCTTGAGTACCCGGAGGATTCGTACGTGACGCCTGGCTCGGGGAGCCAGAGTTGGTCGTAGACGCTGAGCCGCTTTCTGCGGAAGACTAGGGCCTTCGTCACTGCTTGAGTTTTAGTTTAGTAGCTCTTTTTGGCCTTACGCAAATGCAAGGACCTCTTCTGTGTTTTTATCACAGACGCTTATTGGACTTGAGCTTCACCGCTCCAGTTCAAGCGGGCCGTGTAACGCTCTCGCTTCCGGTGTTTTTGGGAAGCGGGGCGTTACAGGTTTTAGTGGTGGCCCATGCAGGTCTTGCAACTGCGAACTTCGGAACAATGAGAACACTTTTCATTAGCCAAAACATCCAGAATAGTTCGTACACAAAATTACTCGAATACCATGTCTCAGCACGATAGGAAACCCTATACCAGGATAATAGGAATAGTTAATTAAACGCTCGTGCTCGTTGGTTAGACACCCCTGCCACGACTTAGTATTATCATCTTGAGAGTCACCCATCGATTGATTGTCCAGCTCTTTTGAGTTCGTTGGTAGACGCCTGTAATGAAGTAGACTTCGAAGCGTAGGATATTCTAGATCTATAGATATGATCTCGATCTCGATCCTCAGCGAACCCTTGCCTCGGCTTTCCTATCGCAGTCTAATTCGTTGAAGAACCTTAGTGCTAAACCTTAGTCACCCAATGATTATTCTTCCCTTGATTTTTATCGTTTTCTAATCCTTACACTTCCATGTTACTGATCGTAGAAAGCCATCGTAGCGTATTCGCGGAGTTACCTTTTAGTCGTCCTTACGTTTCGATTATCAAACATATTTCTTGTCTTCGATTCACATAAACTCTTCAGGTCCACCATCTTGCAGATCCGAGACCTTCAAAAAGGGGTGTTTTCGATACTTTTATTGAATTCTTTGCTAAGTTTAAAATCCTTTCGAAAACTTTTACTTATATCTTCTACATTTCAGTCAACTTAAACCCAACCGTGATTATGGAACTCTTCTGACGCGAATCTTAGTTACTATCTTATAGCGATTTTCTAACTTACATCTTCCGCACTTCTGTTTCACGCAACCTCGTATATCTATCTATTTTTCTCATGTAATGAACTTTTTGAATTTTATTTCTATTTCGCTAGTTCAAATATTGTCTGCTTTCTTACCAACATATTTCAAAAACAGTCATTCCTATACACTTTTAAAAATACTTTCCTAGGTTATATAGAACTTCAAAATTTTGTGCGTCAGTTTTATAATCATTACCTTCATATTTAAAAAAAAATTTTCTTTTTACCAACCAATTTTCACCTATTATTTGACTAATCATATCTTACATTTTAACTTATACCGTATGCTCGCTATTTTACGAAAATTATAATGATGTCATTATTTTATACATATCCTTATCTTCTTAATTATTTAATTATTCATAAATATTTTATGTCACCCAACCAAACTAACCTCTTATCCATGCCATCCGGAACCGTACATCACGACATTAGTTCGTTGCATCATTCAACTCCGAATCCTACCCTATTCCTTAGTTACCACATTAGTGCTTATCATTGCTTAGTGAGACCGTTAGCATGGATTGAAGTGTGGTTGTGGTATATGTATATAGATAGTGGGTGTGGACCTATGTGTGTGAATCTCTAGGCATCCGTTATGTATAACTGTGTTGCCTTAATATGCTAGTATGGTGTGATTGTCTATTGTGTCATATGTGCATGTATGGTAATTTGTGATGTATATGTATATAGTGGAGTATAGATTAGTAAGCGTATTTACACTTAGGCAAGCGATTAGCTATATCACTATAGGAATACCTGAGCGTGATTGATTTGGTTTTGGCTAGTTACTAGGAGTATATATACCTTAGTCGTACTTGTTAATGGTTGTAATTATATATTAATACCGTGATGTGCATGTTAGATGTAATGATAATAGGTGTACGTATAATTGTGTGTGCAGATTTATTGTGTGATTTATATATTGGTATGTATGGCGTGTGCTCGTACGTATATATGTATGTGGTTAGTTATAGGTGTGTGTATATATATATTGTATGAATAAGTGTGTTTTAATGTATAGTAAGATTGTTATATCGTATTACCCCTACGGGGAGATGTGTGAGCATGTGTATACCAGGAAGTATGTATAGTCGTATGTTTGTGACTACGTATATGGATGTATGTAATAGTATACTAGCCCTATGTAAACTACCATGGTTGTATATACCGGTGTGTGTATATTTGGTGTAGTAGAGTAAGTCTATCTGTATGCGAAATGAATGCATGTATAAAGTACTTGAAAATGTGTGATACATGAGTAAGTATATGCATATGGATGTGTATTGCTGGATTATAATGTATGTATGACTGGGATAGAATGACCTTAGCGTCTAAGTCCACTCACTCCTATGTCGACCTATTTAAGGAAGTCTGAGGACGGACTTGATCCTAAGGTGGGTAGATTACTATGACCCTAGTGATATGGGTAAGGCTGTGTATGGTGTAAGGTATTACGTGCATGTATATACGTATAGTGATATATATTATTACGTGTATATAGTAATATACGGTATGTAAAAGTGATCGTATGATTGAAAAGTTAATTGACAAAGAATGATTGTATTTTTTTTATTAATGGTATGTTTATGTGACATGTGGTATTATATCAGTATAGGTTGTGAGTGTATAAGATGTATGATATTACCTTACGTATTGGTAATGATGAGAGTGTGCAAGGAGATAGCACGCTTACAGCTAGTAAGCTGATGTGGTGGTATAGTAAAGTGTTACTATTCACCCAAGTACAATATTGGTTGGATTATACTTTTGGTGTTTATAATTAGAAATACTATGGCATGATGGATATTTATCGTGTGTATACATTAGAAGGGAGATATGAGCGTTACCCTGATATTTTTTTCCGTGTCTTAGCCGATAAGATTCCGAGGGCGGAATCGTTTTAAGGTGGGTAGGATGTAAGGGCCACTTCTGGTCGTACGTATTTTGTGCGTATGTTAATTTGTGTGCGTATTTCCGTATTTGGTTTTATTGTTGTAATTCCGTAGTTCTGATGCACGACCATACCCCATATTCACGATCGTCTCGATGGCGCGAACACCCGGTATTTTCCTTTTAATTTTTGGATGCCGGGCGAAACTATAAAAATCAGATTATTAAGATTTATTAATGTTTTAACTTTCCTGTCAAAGTTATGTTACAGGAGTACTCTTTGAGAATTAAAGTTTTCTTATAAACCCTTATAATTAAGTCCATGTTAGATTAATACCCTAGTTTCCACCACAACACGTTAACAAAACTTTTATAATCTTTCCTTTTTGAAAACCTTGACCTAGCCCACTAATTTGATACTTGGCTGAACCACGTATCCACACAAACACAGCCCATTTGTTTGGGCTTTTAAAAAACAGATTAATAAAAAAAGGAAAAAGGAAACAACTATTATTAACAAATCTTAAACCTTGGACCCTTTTTCCCACGTGACCGGCTCCTCACCTCTATTTATTTGATGACCTAGGGCTTTATTTCTCCAGCAAACATCATAGCGCCGCCCTACTCCTTTCATTCACGCACACAGATTTCCCATCGCTGCAACTTTTGCACCCAGAAAGAATTTCCCAGCAGTTATCACCTTTCCCCTTAACCCTCGCACGGTGACCGATCATCACCGCCCGACCCTTCCTCCGGCCTCCCACGCCGGCGTCCCCGTCGTGATCCGCCTCCAGTCCGCCGGATCCTTCGCCGGCGTCCTCTAGGTGCCCAGCGGCAGCAGCAACTCTTTGCAGCAGCCTCACCCAGCGCATCCCCGTCCGCCACCCACGTCTCATAAGTATTTTAGTTATAGTCAAGGTTTTGGTTACATACCAAGTTAGTATATAAAATGATTTGTGCATGTTTGCTAAGGTTAGATGATTTTTCTTAATATAGGAAAGCAGTGCCCCATAAGCTGCCTGTTTTTAAGGAATTAATGATGTGGGCCAAAAGCAGGTTGATTACACCTATAACTAAGTATAGGTTAGTGCAAATATGAAGTTACATGTAAAACATTGTCATTGGAACCCCCTTCTTGTAGGTAATTACAGGATATAAAATATCACAGCGTCTGCACTTTCGGTAGCCAAGAACTCCGGAATTGATTATTACCCTATTCCTTGAAAACTGCACGAGGCATGGAATTATTTCCAGTGGCATCTGGACATATCTAATATTAAATTGCTAGTAGCTCTTTTTGGCCTCAATGATCATCTTTAACTGTTTAACATAGCATGTTCCGTATTTTGTACTACTTTATTTCTATTGCTAGAATTGCTGTGACTTCCCTACGGTTCCATATTCGTGGCACCGTCAGACGACGTACATGTAGAAGAAGATGTTCCTGATCAGGAGGAACCAGAGTTCGTCTCAGGGGCTGCAGTTTTAGAGTTCATGTCGTGACGCATATCCATTTGTATTCCTTATATTTCATGCATCCTTGTTGGAGCGTATTGTACATTATGGATTGTAATATATGGACATTGTTTGGGTATTTTTGTACATCTCTGCATCGTAAGCTATTTTGTTTTCACTGGTTAACTGCAGACCTGTGAATGTAATCAAACCAAGTATATCGTTGAAACGCTCCAAACGTACTTGCAAAAGATAATTAAGATATTATTAGTAGCAGATTAAGAAGTTAATTTGGGTTTAGGGTTCTAAATATAGGAAAAATTAGATTTAGTGGTTGAAATTGGGATTTAGAGAGATAAGGAGACGTGTGGAGAGAGGGGCGGGGGGGGGAGCGAGTGGAGGGGAGTTGGAGAGGGTCGGACTGGGACGGTCTGCGATGGTGCTCGAGCGGCACGTGCGACGGAGATCCGGCGAAGGGGCGGGGATCGAGTGTGGTTAGGGTTTAATTAGGGCTCGAGCTCAGGCAGGTCGAGTTTGATTTTGGGGGGATTTGGGGGCGGTTCTCGGGTTAAATAATAGGCTATTTAGGTATTTTAATGTGGGCCCCTCCCCGTTAAGATGCGGTCAAGCATCGCAGGCTGCTTGATCGAGCAGTATATAAAATTTTAAGATTCTAATCCCCCAAGCTATGCCCAGCAACTCGACCGAGCTGCTTATCAGCTCGGTCAAGTTGAAACGTTGCTATATTGAGCTTGACCGAGTAGTGTGGCTACTCGGTCGAGTTGAATTAATTACAGAGCGACGTTTTCAGCTCATTTTGACTGCGACTGTAGCTCGACCGAGTAGGTTGGCTATTCGGTCGAGTCGAATTGATTACATAGTGCTCTTTTCTAGCCGCCTCCTCATCTGACTGTAGCTCAACCGAGTAGGGTTGCTGCTCGGTCGAGTGGCCTTCTATTGCTCTCCAAGCCAAGTTTGGTTCTCCTCGTTATATCATCTTGGTTCCTTCTCCAATTTTTCATCATTTTGCACGCTCTCTCCATTGTTCGCCTGTAAAAGGTAGAATAGTCAGAAATTTTTATAATTTTTATAATTTATATTTTTAATGAATTAAAAATGTTTTTATTTTGTTTTTGGGTTAAATGAAGAACGGACTAAAGGAATAAAACTAAAAATAAAGAAAAATTCGGGTTGCCTCCCGATAAGCACTTGTTTAAAGTCGTAAGCTCGACTCCCTATGATTTTCAATGGAGATTCTTGATGTTGGGAGCATATGAGATGTGCCCGTCATGCTTCCCTATGAGGCCATGTGGTGGGAGTTGGCTCGCCTCGCCTTGTTGGTCTTCAACAACTTCAAAGATCGCGGCCTACGGTGGTAGATGATGAAGTGATATACCGGACGGCTCCTCGTCCAAGACCTTTAAGTAGGCGGCCAATGCCTTGTCATGTAGGACGTCACCGTCGTCGTCTAAGCCCTTCCTCATGGGGTATCTAGCAATTTCTTCCATGGCGTATTCTTTGGTAGCTTTGTCCTCTAGGAGGTCAAGGTAGCTAGCACCTTCACACGGGAAACGCTCCTTCATTGGCTTTTGGAGGTGGAACTCGATCTCAATATTTCCAATGTTCATGGCCAACGTCCCTTGACAGACGTCGATCAAGACTCCAGCCGTGGCCATGAATGGGCGTTCCAAGATGATTTGAGAACTCTCCTTCTCAGGCATGTCCATAATGACGAAGTCCACTGGCTCACTAATCCCTCCTGGCACTTGTAGAATGACGTCCTGTGCGATGCCGATCGGGTAGGTGATCGATTGATCTGCCAACTGTATGCTCATATCAGTGGGTTCTATTCCGTTTCCGTATTCAACCTTTTGAAGATGGAGAGCGGCATCAAGCTAATGCTCGCCCCCAAGTCAATAAGTGCACTATCAATGGGGATGCCGCCAATGGAGCACGGCACCATGAAGCTTCCAGGATCGGAAATTTTCTTCGGTAAGGTATTCTTGAGGACCAAAGTACAGCTATCTGCCAAATTTACCGCTTATTATTTCCGCTTCCCCGCTATTAAATCCTTCAAAAACTTAGCATATGTTGGGATCTCGGTAAGTGTGTCCATGAAAGGGATGTTCAAGTGAACACCCATTAGAAGCTCTACAAACTTAGCATACTTCTTTTCAAGCTTTGCCATGGCTAATCTCTACATGTATGGAGGGGGAGGACGGCTTCCCTGGTCCTTGTTGGCATCCTTCGGTATAGTGTTTTCAGAAATAGGAACATCCGTTGGTGCCGTAGTAATGGAAATAAACAGCGTGGTAGGTGAAACCTCATTCTCTGCAATGGCGGGTGGTTCATCAATAATTTTCTCCTCGTCCTCTGCAACTATTGGCTCGGAGATGGTGGTATCTTTGTTGATCCCCTGTCTTAGAGACCGACACCATCACAGTGTCGGTTTCCTCCTCTCGTCATAACTGTTACCACTGCGTTGACTTGGCCCCTTGGATTTTGCTCCGGTTGAGATGGCAATCCCCATTGAACCTTCATAAATAGAGTCATTTGGGCCGCTAAGCCATCAACGGAGGCTTGCAGTTGCTTTTGATGGGCTGAAAATTCTGAATTGATATTTGTTTGTGAGCTAATAAAGGCCTCAAAAGTCACTTCAACTTCAGATTTTTGTGCTGTCGGTTGGTACTGCTGTTGTGGTTGCTAGTAAGGCTGAAGATTATAATATCTCGGTGGCCTATACGGCTCAGATGGCCTGAATCCATACTACTGCTGCTGTGGAGGTTGTTGTTGTGGAGGTTGTGGTGGCCTCGGTTGGGATGGTGGTTGCAATGCCCCGTTGGGGTTTCTGTAGGAGAACCCAGGATGCGATTTTCGCATTGTATTTGACCACTGAGGTCTACTATTGCTCCCGTCACCCACTATATAATTGACTTGCTTCGTCGACATGCCCGTTCCTTCACATGACCCTTCTATTTGGAGTGTACCCTTGCTCGGCGTAATCTTCATAAGTAGCATACACTGGAGCTTTGGAAGTAGTATGAATAGCATCCAACCTCTGCTCAATTCGCGTAACCTGCTTGCAAAGAGTCTCAAGTTGCCCCTCAAGCTGTGTGGCTACCTTTACCTCAGAACATGTGCTTCTAAGTGTTGAGCGATCATCGCTCCATTGTTGGTTGTTGGAGGCCATTTGTTCTAGCAGTAATGTGGCCTCCTCTGGTAGCTTAGACAATATTGCGCCTTGTGCAGAGGCGTCAATAATCATTTTGGTGTCGGGCTTGAGACCATTATAAAAGCGTTGGATGAGATCCCAATCCGAAACGCCATGGCATGGGCACTGATGTTGCAAGTCTTTAAAGATTCCCATGCTTCATAGAGTGACTCCTGTGGAAGCTGCTTAAAGTTTTTGATCGCCCCCCTTATCCACCGTTTTGGACGATGGATAGAACGTGTTAATGAAGGCTAAGGCCAACTGTTCCCGAGTTTTGAAAGTATTCGTGAGGTGAGCCCTCAACTAGTAAGCCGTTTTGTCCCTCAGAGTAAATGGAAATAGACGTAGCTTTATTGCGTCGCCGGTCACATCCTTAACTTGGAAATTGTTACACTTTGCCAAGAAGTGATCTATAGGATGGTTGGGATTCTCATGCGTATGCCCGTGGAAAGGATCCTACTGCATCAGATTTATCAACTCAGTCTTTAATTCAAAATTTCCAGCCACCAGTTGCGGTCTCAAGATAGAAGATATACTATATATATTAGGCTTCATGTTATCCCGGATGACGCCAGTACGTGGAGGAGTATTAGAACCTTCTGCCATTGATTCCTAAAAAATATGGTTCCTCTTTTCTGCTCTGAGCCGCCTTACTATTCTTTCAATCTCGGGGTCAAATATTAGATCGTCTGTTCCCCCAAGGCGAGTGTTCATGCACAAGCAACATGTACCGACCTGTATTTTCGGATACACTGGAACTGAGTTCTATTTATGTATGTCTTCATTATTATACTTTGATGAGTTAATCTCATTAATATACTTGCATTAAGTTAGTCTATTTAAAGCTTGTTATTATTATTTAAATGTTTTCAAATCCAAATGTTTAACATCCAAAATTTCAAACCCTTTCAAAAACTTTCCTTTTTAACCCTAATAAAAGCTAGACTAAATTAGTATTATTTTCTCTCATTAAACCCATTATTCCCCTAATTATTAATATGATTCAAACCTTCCTAATTAAATTATCCTTAATTCCCTAATCAATATTATTTAAAACAAATCTTTTTAATTTAAACTCTTTCTAATTTTTTAAAACCTTTCCTATTTTATTCTTTTACCCTAACTCAACCCAACACTCTAACCTACCCTAGGCCGAACGCAACACAACCCAAGGCTAAACAAAACTCTAGGCAGCCTTTTCCTCTCTATTCTCCTATTTCATCAAACCCAACGCCCCCTACTTCTATAAACCCTAGCCATCTAAAACCAAAACCCTTCCTCTCTCTCACGCAACACAACCCAGGCTAAAAACCCTAAGCTCACCCTCCCTGCAAACCTAAAAGCCATGCCTCTCTACATGAACCCTAGAAGCCTAGCCTATACAAAAACCCTAGCCCAGCCCTATACAAACCCAAGCTCCCTCAAAAGAACCCATGCCTCTTCTTATAAACTCAGCCCTATTACTAAATAAAACCCAAAGCAAAACCCCAGGCAACCCTACCTCACGCATGCAACCACCCAGGCCATTCACTCTTCTATCTATCCTCCCCTACAAAACCCTAAGGAAACCCTAGTTCTCTTCAGCCTTCCGCAAAAACCCTCACCATGGCGCCTCTCTCTCCTCTCCACCAACTCAGGCCACCACCCCGACGACCGACAGCCTCTGACCTCCCTATCCCTTGCTCCGAACCCATCACCCTTCCCGACGCTCACCTCCACTTACAAGAAGCATCTCCGACAACGTCATCTTCCCATCTCCGATAATCTCCGCATCACGTGCCCTCACCTCCCGTTGACTGTCGCTCCAATACCAACACCGCCCCCGTCCTCCATCTCCCAAGAGCCTGCATGCCCAGCTGCCCATTTCCGACGCCCAGCCTCCGCCAACTCCGACCACTTTCTCCTCCCCTGCGACCACCGAGAGCCATCCCTACCTCTGGTGCCCGAACACCAGCAAACCCCCTACACCCGCTGCCAGCAGTCACCCTACACCGATGTCCGGTGCTGCAACATCCCCAGCGCATCACTTCTCTCTCACTCCAACAGCCAAGCCGCCCCTGCCACCGCGTCCGTCCGACCATCTCCACCTATAACCAAGAATGAAGACTCGTGAAAGCATTGGAGAGGTTAGTGTGCAGTTGTTTTATATTATTTAGGATTTATTCATATTAATAGTTAGAGTTAGTTTTGTTAGAGTTAGTTTTGTTAGGATTATGATTTTATAATTTCTGATACAATGAGTTAGCCTATCATGTTAGTAAGTATTTTAATACTCAGTTATGTATACAGTAGTGTTAGTTACTTGTTAATATATGTTAGGTATAAATAAATATTATATAAGTTAGTTTGTAAATATCTCTGTGTATAAATATTATTATAACAGAATAAGTTAGTATCACAGTATATAATTCAGAAGCTATTCATAACAATATAGGTGTTAGATTATAATCAATATAGGTGTTAGATCATAAAAGTATAATAATACCCAGTTTATATATGTAAACTGTATATGTTAATATAGGTTAGTTTATTTATTAAAAGGTACTACATCATAACCAGTAGGTTAGTTTTTCTAATAAATTCATATAAGAAGTTAGGTTAATATGTATGAACATTACCCCTTTTAATTATTTGAATAAAAATGTTAGTTGATAATTGGTTATTTTCGTTTAAACTGATATCAGAATCGAATAACGCAGAAAATGTCTGTGCCTCCAGTACGAACTCGTCGACACCAAAATCCCCGAAAATAGGCAAGCATGCAATTTAATACATGTTTTTAAATGTTACTCGTTTAGACGTTTTACACTTAAACTGTGATATCTTGTACACAAAAATGCCATGTGACACAATGACACTAAAACCCCTTAAAACGCACTTGTGTGAATTGCTAAACTTGAAACCATGTGTGTGTGTGTGTGTGTGTGTGTGTGGTGTGCATGTGTGTGGACACCATTAAGAAAGGTGAATATACCTTGTTACGACATGAAATGTACATACAATGTAATGAACAATTTGAATACCATAGAACATGATAGCTAATTTGGCTAACTCATAGATATTGAATGCCGTTGGCTCATAGATATTGTATGCCAATATTTGGCTATTCCCGTTGGCCGGTTGGCTAGTCTGGCTCGTGTCAGTATATAACTCATGATGGCCGGTTGACTGATTCTAGCTCGTGGTCCAGAAAGTACACGTGGGTGGGGTTGGGTTCCCGGGCACTAGCCGGTAGTAAAAGGGTCGCCTTCGGGGGCACTCAAAGGTGGATTCACTTACTAGCCGTCTAAAGATGAGAACCTTGGTCACAGACTTGCACACACAATTAAACAACTTGAGAAACACTGTTAACTTATAGAACTGCTGTTGCTTTATTTTAAAATTGAACTGCCATGTTTCCATTCATAGTAGAACTGCCATGATAGGGTAAATCTTTATAACTGCTTAAACTGCCATATATAATCTTTTGCATATCTTGCCAAAGGTCACCTTTTAACCATAACTTGCCAAGGACCATTGATGACATACATTCCATGTTGTTTGAATGTATGTCAGGTCTCGAGACAGAGTACCAGGAGGACGAGTTGCTAGATCAGAGTGATCCGTTGGACCAGGAGTACGTCGACCCAGAGGTTCTTCCCACAGAGGACTAGTCCTGAGATTCTGCTGTTGCTGCTTAGAGTTTTATTTCTGTTATTCTTTTGGGTGTGTACCCACTTTTGTAGACTCTGTTTGTTGGCCATGCTTGGGGCCTTATTTTTCTTTGTGTACTTTCCTTTCTGGACGTTGGCTATTATTATATTATCTCTGTTGTTCTGATTGCATGCAAGAATCTGCGTTTGGTTGTTATTCACAGACGCTTATTGGGCCTAAGTCTCACCGCTTCAGCCTATGCGGACCCACTCGCATCCTCGCTCCCAAGTATAATGGGAAGCGGGGTGTGACAGGTTTTTATGGTGGCCCATGCAGGTCTGTGCATTATGCAAAACTCAGCGCAATAGGAATACTAACATTCGCCAAAACGTTTGGATTTAACTGATACACAAAATTTACTCGAGTTTTTCTTGTTTCAGCATGGCAGGAGGACACAACACCCGGAACGGGAATGGATCCAGTGGTAGTGGTACTGCCGACATCAATGAACTCCTCAGAGTTATGAGAGGAATGCTGGAGATCCAGCAGCAGCTGATCCAGCGGAGCCAGCAACCTGCTCCGACACCACCACCCCGAGCTGAACCTGGAGTGAAGCAATTCCATGAGTTGCAACCCAAGAACTTCTCTGGAAAGGAAGGGCCATTGGATGATGAAGAATGGGCCCAAGGGACTGAAGATAAGCTGAATACTGCACGTATCCCATAGGTTGGATGGGTTGATGTAGCGAAGCTCTAGCTGACTGACAATGCTCGAAGCTGGTGGCAACTGGAAGAGAGACGTTTAGTCAGACCGATCTCTTGGGGCATGTTTTGGGAACAGATCAACGCCTAATATTTTCCCAAGACTGCCAGGAGAGAACTTCAGCAGCGTTTCTCCAATCTGGTCCAGGGAGACAGAACCGTGGATGAGTATGTGGTCGAGTTTGTTATGCTCAGCTGCTTTGCACCACACATGGTTGAAGACCCAGAAGATTATGCCTTTCAGTTTTACCAAGGTCTGAATCCCAAAGTTCAAGCCTCGATGACCTCGATGAAGCTGATGACTCTTCAGGATGTATTGGATGCGGCATGGAGTCACAGAGTTATGGTGAGACTGTTGGATCCTGACAAAACAGAGTTAGGATCGATAAATGAAGTTGAGACTTACGCTTGCGTATGCGGCACGGTAGTCTACGAACTTCGCCTTCGGATTCGCCACGACGGATCGAGTCTTCTCACAAACGGAGTAAGGCTACTAAATCCACAATCTAAATCTCTACTTTTAGATTAAGAACTTGGATAAAGGGAGAGGAAGTATTTCGGCAGAGCTTCGCTAGAATGAAAATGCATGCAAGAATGCCATGCAAAAGTGTAAGGAAATGGCTAACCCTTGGGTCTTATTTATAGCCCCCAAGGTAGTTATTTTAGGAGTAATTGTTCCATTGAAACAATTTAACTAAGGTGTACCATCGTACATGGCATATTATAAGCTTAAGTTGTACCATATGTATGGTACAATATAAGCTTAAGATATTACCCCTTTATTAGCCATATGTCGCATGCACTTATGCACATATAATGCGACTTTCCCATCAATCTAGAGATCCTCTCCGCAAGGGAACATATTCCCTTTGCACACGACTTCGTGTACGCGACGTTCGAGGTCTGTATTCCCTCATACATCCCCTACAAGGGTGTACTAACGTCTTCCATATCCAACATCTCCCACTCACACTTGAGGGGATTGTAAGAGAACGTCTTTCTCTTAGTTCTTTCATCTATCATACCGAGAAATAGACCGTGCGACCGTCATGCGCGTAGAGTCTGTTGTTGTGCACTTGTTAGAGATACACAACGACCTCGAAGGTGCAAAGTTGAGTAGTTCAACGCATGCTTTACCCTAGATTATTTCTTCACATTTCTTATACTTTATATTCAACAATTGAATCCCATCTGGATCACAATTGGCTGGCCAGCTTTGAATCATTAAAGTCCAAATGTGAATATGAAATCAATCTTCCTCTTCTTGCGAACCTTCTGATCTTGACTAGACTCGCTTTTCTAACGTGCCCCGCCGAGCCGAATTATCATAGCCCATAAGTAACACGCTAAGATAGCGATCATCTCGTCAAATCTAAAGGAACCAATTGGAGTCCTTGAGGGTAAGAGTTAAGGCCCATATGGCCTTTGAGTCTTACATAATAGCAAACACTATTGCTACTAACTCAGTGGTCGAAATGCATATGTGGTATGAACACGTATTACAACATCGCTCCTTTCCCAGGGAGTGTATGTCTCAATGATGTTGTAAGGATGATGATCAGACACCACAATGTCTGACTTTGAGTCCCTTATTCTACTCAAATAGTCCTTTGGACTCACATCCCGCATTTAGACAGATAGGATTTCCAAAAAATCCTCTTAGATCTTTTGTAAGCATCCATATGATGCAGATCTTTCATGCGACCATTTTGTTTAAGTCATGACTCTTAAATCATCCGTCTGATGATTTTGACTTCAAACATGTCTCATCTCTATTCCATCCGTCTGACAGAATAAGGCGGTTGCTCATGTGAGAGAGCCAACCTCAATCTGTCCGACATACTAGAATTCAGCTGAGATTTCAAAAATGTACACAAACATTTCTTAAGAAATTCATATGCAATGTTTGAAAAAGAACTTATTCTTTTATTAATTTTGATCATTTACAGACATGGAAATTTACACTGGTACAACTCAGCTCTTACGCAATCCTTGAGATGATAAGTGTTTGTAAAACACATCTCTGGGGATAGCCTTCGTAAGCGGATCCGCTATCATCTCATGCGTAGATATGTACCTTATGTCTACCTTCTTGGTCTTATCATAGTCTTTTGCAAATTTGTAGCGGATATCTATGTGTTTGGTCTTACAATGGAATTTCAGATCTTTGACATAGGCTATAGATGCTTGACTGTCGCTGTGTATGGGTACAACACCTGAGTCATTTGCATTAATTAGCCTGTCTAAGAACTTCCTAAGCCAAACAGCCTCTTGGACTGCCATGCTAAATGCTACAAACTCGGCTTCCATGGTTGAAAGTGCGATGCAGGATTGTTTCTTGCTACTCCAGGATATTGCACCAGATCCGAGTAGAAAAACATATCCTGAGGTCGATCGTCGCTCATCGAGATCACCCGCCCAATCAGCATCAGTGTAGCCTTCAAGCCTCAAGGCATCTCCTTGATAGCATAAAGCAAAGTCTGCAGTTCCTTTGAGATACCGCATTATCCTCTTAACCGCTTTCCAGTGTACTTGCCCTGGGTTGGATTGGTAACGACTTACCATTCCAACTGCAAAACAGATGTCCGGTCTTGTACACATCATAGCGTACATTAGACTACCAACTGCACTGGAATATGGAACTTTTTCCATAATCTCCTTCTCTTTTTGGTTCTTCGGACATGATTTCAGACATAAATTGTCGCACTTGCTTATTGGAGTATCAATGGACTTGCAGTCCTGCATATTAAAACGTTCTAGAATCTTCTTTATATAAGTCTCCTGTGAAAGAGAAAGAAGTTTTTTTGAACGATTCCTTGAAATCTTAACTCCAAGGATATATGCGGCTTCTCCCATGTCTTTCATCTCAAAAACTGATGAAAGCCAAGCCTTGATATCCATCACAAAGCCCTTGTCATTTCCGGCTATTAAAATGTCATCTACATATAGAGACATAATAACATACTTGTTCTTATTCCTCTTGATATATACACAGTTATCTTCATCAAGCATGGAAAATCCATTTGATAAGACAACCTCTTGAAATCGTATATACCATTGCCTCGAGGATTGTTTAAGACCATATATGGATTTAAGAAGTTTACAAACCTTATGTTCGTTTCCTTCTTTTACAAACCCTGTTGGTTGTTCCATATAGATCTCCTCGTCCAATTCTCCATTGAGAAAGGTAGTCTTTACATCCATTTGATGTAATTCGAGGTCTAAGCAAGCTACCATTGCCAGAATCAGGCGAATTGAGGTAAAACGAACAACAGTTGAGAAGGTCTCTTCGTAGTCTATCCCTTCCTGTTGCGTAAAACCTTTCGCGACAAGGCGAGCTTTATATCTGTCAATAGAGCCATCAGCCTTATGCTTGATCTTGAGAACCCATTTGTTCTCAATAGCTCTACGTCCTCTGGGTAAGTCAACTAAGTCCCAGACTTGGTTAACTTTCATGGATTCTAACTCCTCTTGCATCGCTTCCATCCATTTGTCTTTAGCAGGGCAAGATACGGCCTGTTTGAAAGTAGCAGGCTCGTCATCTTCTTGTAGTAAAGTCATAAAGGTTTGCGGAAATTCATCCTCAAATCTTAGAGGAGCCAACCTTGTACGACTACTACATCGTATTTGAGATTCTTCAAGTCCTTGTTGACTTGAGTTTAGATCAATTCTAATATCACTCCCACTTGGAATGTCGTTAGAATTGCTCCCACTTGGATCATTATTCCCGTATGGAATATGTCACGCCCCGCTTCCCAAAAACACGGAGGCGAAGCGTGACGAATGCCCGCTTAGGCCGGGGCTAAGAGCCCAGACCCAATAAGCGTCTGTAGTTTTCCATAGCGAAGGTACAGGTCCCTGCAAGTTAGTACGAAATAACAAAAGTACTGAAAGGAAACATTTCATTTTATTCCAAATTTATCATCAAAGTACTGAGAGTCTAAAAATACCGTAAACGGCTACAACTGCTGAAAGGAAAACTAATGGTGCAAGCACCCAACCTAGACGAGAAAGTAAGAGTGCAACGCACCCAACTCAAACTGAAATGGAAAATCTCTGGAACAGCAACCGAAGATCTCTAACTCTGATCGTCCTCTGGATCGTACACCGGATCGGTGCCCTCCGGCTCCAAGTCAACTGGCAGGTCCGCCTCGTACTCGTACTCTGGCTCCACACCTGACGTACAGCACCAAAAGAAGGAAACTGTACGTCAGGCAAAGTCTACACAAACTGTCAGACTCTACTGCAAGTGTATCAACTTTTAACAATGATTTACTGGTTGTTTTAGCATGCTGGGGTTATAACTGAGTAACGAAAAGTAGCGTAGCAGGAAAAGTAAACGTAGCAAGCAGTAGACGTAGCGTGTGCTACCGACTACGGGACTAACCTACAGGTGTCAAGACAAGACGGGACGTGACGGACAGGACAAGACAAGACGGGACAGGACAAGACAGACACGAAAGGGTTCACGCCTTACGGTTCGAGGGGGATCAGACCCTCTTGCAGTGCGCACGCTCAACCCAACCCCAACCCAGGAACTCAGGACAAGATTCACAGGGATCATTTCCGCTAGGGAAACATCCGAAACGCCCGAAGGCTTTTTGTTTAACAGGGATCACTTCCGCAAGGGAAGCATCCGAAACGCCCGAAGGCTTTTTGGTCACAGGGATCACTTCCGCGGAGGGAAGCATCCAAAACGCTCGAAGGCTTTTTGGTAATAGTCACGGGGATCACTCTCGCATGGAGAGCATCCGAAACGCCCGAAGGATTTTTGTATCACGGGGATCACTTCCGCGGAGGGAAGCATCCGAAACGCCCGAAGGCTTTTTGTATCACGGGGATCACTTCCGCGGAGGGAAGCATCCGAAACGCCCGAAGGCTTTTTGTGTGACAGGACACGACATGACAGGGAAAGTTATTCTAGGGTGTTCACACGCACACACACACACAAGATAGTCCTATGTTGTCAGCAGTTCATTGTTGTCAGGCTCAGACTTCGTCGTCAAGTCGGAGCCGTCACGGGTCGTCCCGGACGCTATCATTTCACGTCCGGTTCTCATCACACACAATCTAACAGTTCTACAAACTAGAACTAAAGCACAGTTAAATCGCAAGTGGGTACACTTGCCTGAAACAGCGGGTGCGTCGTCTGTCCGGGGCGTCTCGTCCAGTCGTCGCGTCCGTGGTAGTCCGTCTGAAAAGAGATCACGGCGACGGTGTCAAGTCGCGATTTTCGTCAAATCCTATTTAGGTTCATTTCTAAGTTGAACGTGGCTACCCTAACCGTCACGAGTCAAGTTGTCCGATCAGCCTATCCGACGATTCTACCCTATGTGCACAGTCAAAAGTCCAAACGTCGGCCTACCGTTATACATCGATTTAAGAGAGCAGAAACTAAATTTAGTGAGTTAAGTTGCCAGTTTTAGTTAGGTTCTCAGTTTTGCTATTGTGGGGGTTTTGCTACGAGATAGGGGAACCAACCTGTCTGGAGTCTGGGGTAGAGCGGACGTAGTGTCTGAACGGCGACCGATCTGACTGGCACGGCTACGGATCGTCTCCTAGCGGTGTCTCGGCTACGGGCAGCGTAGCCAGACACGTTCCGGGCAGCGGACGGGACACGTGAACAGTGAGCAGTGCGTCGGGTAGGCGTACTACGGCTTCCGGAGAACTTGCAACGACAACCGTGATGAACGGTTCGTCGTACCCAACGCCTACGACGTCGGGAGTCGTAGGAAAAGTCCGGGATGACGATGAATACTCCCAGAAGGTGAAGGAGACTGTCGGAGAGCTCCAACAGCGAGGAGAGGCGACGAGATCTTGGCGGCGCGACGGTACGACGCCAAACACGCAAAACAGCGAGTATACTCGCTGTTTCAGAGGGTTTCGCGGCCTGGGGTCGCTGCCAACAGCGTGAGGGGGAAAGAGGGGGTTCACGGCGACGTCAAGGCGGCTCCGGCGGCGGCGGCAGCGGCGGCGGCGGCCGTCGCGGGCTGCAGCTGCTGCTGCTGGGGTTTTGCGGCGGTTAACGGCGACGGGGGGCGATCTCCGGCGGCGCTCAGGTCGACGGCGAGAGAGGGGAGGTCGGGGAGCAGGTCGGCGGCGACGGCGGCCACTACTGGAAAATTGGACATTAGCCATGGACAAATCCGTGGCTAATACCCCAAAATCCGTGGCTAATACCCAATAGCCACGTATTTTTATAAATTCCGTGGCTATTGTTCCGTGGGAGAAAGTGGCATTGCAAATGCGAAAAATCCGTGGCAAATGGAAGAAATTCTGTGGCGGAAAAGTTAGCCACGGAACTATAGCCACGGAAATTCCGTGGCAATTGTTCCACATATTTCCACGGAAAATCCGTGGCAAAAGTATATTTGTTACGGAAAAAGTTTACAAAAAATGTTCGTGGTAAACTACATTAGCCACGGATATTCCGTGGCTATTGTTCCAACTATTGCCATGGAAATTCCGTGGAAAATATTTATTTGCTACGGATGATATCCGAAAATTTTACCGTGGCTAATGCATTAGCCACAGATATTCAGTGGCAAGATTGTTTTATTTGCCACAGATTCTCGACGGCGAAAAGATTTCCACGACGGATATTTTCCAAATTCAAATTTGTGGCTAAAAATATTAGCCACGGACAGTCCATGGCTAATGTGCTAATTTATTTATTTTTTTTAAAATCCAAAACTTTTATAAATTTGTTTACAATCAAAATTCTCATATATAAAAATAACAAGAAAGAAACATCGCTTCGTTGTACAATTAAAATTCCCATATATAAACAATATCAAAAAATCCAATTAAAATAGTCTCATCCATCAAGAAATTCCAAGGAACTATATGAATACAAACTTTCCACATACATCAACATACCTCAATAGAAAAATTTTCACATACAAAAGGTTTCCACATACAAATACATAACGGTCCCTTGGTCCACTCAATACAAAAAGTTTCCACACATCAACATAACGACCCCTCGGCCCCTTCAATACAAAAAGTTTCCACACATCAACATAACGACCCCTCGGCCCCTTCAATACAATGTAAACTCTCAATCTCATCATAACGGGCCACGGCACCCTTATCACTCCCCCAAACACCAAGTAAAAAACAATTAAACTCTCACATCATATCTCCACCCTTCGGTCCTCCACCGGCTCCGCCTTGTGGATGCGATTCCTGAAACAAAAATTGAAATAAATAAGTTTTACTAAAATTAATAAACAAATAAATATTATTTGTTGGAGGCTGAAAATAGAATAAAACAAAATGATGGCATCAATTATCTTCTTCATATGATACAAACACCAACTGACACAAGTGCAATGTCTTCCAACAACAAAATAGTAAATAAATGACAAAGATCTTAATAACATCAATAACAAAATAGCATATGCACTCATCTAAACAAAAGACGTTTAAAAGTGATGGATATAGGTCGCGGTCCAAGAAAATCAGACATTGCTATAAACAAATCCTGCGCTTTTATTCATTATTCTCTAGAAAAAATATCCTAACAATATAAACACAATGCCATAAAAGTGCCATAAAAGTGTTCGCATTTTGAATCAAACATAATACAAACATCTATATAAGAAACCCGTGTTTCCCTAGTTCATATCTAAGATCCCAACTCAAAGCACAGAAAGTGAGATCAGTTATAATATCACAACACAATCAAAGGAGACACAAATAAGCAAGCAACATTCAGAAGTCATTTACACCCTCTTTGTGATTCTAAAGCACTCTTCCCTCTATAATCTGATCATAGAACAAATTATCCTCCATTTTTTCAATACTTCTGTTTACTTAAGACACTCAACCCTTCAGAATACACAGCAAATTAGGTGAAGCCAATCATAAGGCCAACATTATTTGAATCTTCAACGCTGTCGCAGGATAACCAGAAAACTACTAAGATACAAGCCTACCATCCTACATTCTTTATTAAGGAACATGTGTAATGAGGTAAAAGTATATTACTTGACTCAAATCAAGCGTTGAGATATCCAATGGATAAGACATGGGAAGTTACTAGCTAGTGTGCACAGACATTCTAAATAAACGATATTGATTCTAAAAATGATAACAAAACCCTGAAATGAGTGTATATTTGCAAACTATTAATAACTTCCAAAGACACCGACTAATACAAGCTCACTTCATTGATAACTTTCCATGCAAAGTGACTCGATCTGGTATTATCAAGTCAGGTGAGCCTCGGCAATGTGATGGTTGGACCCTGATTTAATCAATTCAGACCAACTCAATGCAAAGCGACTGCTGGCCTGAAATGCTTGAAATGCATGAATTTAGCAATTAGTCATCCCACGTAGTAATAAGTGTAAATTAAGCTGCAGACATGATATAATGCACATATATGCATACCTGACCTTGTGGGCTAAGAGGAGAGGGCTGACCCTCCAGATTTAAGAGCATCCCTCAATCTCTTCATCTGTAAATAAGTGAGTAAAAGGTGAGTAATTTGCAAATAACCCAGTAAAAGGTGAGTGAAACTAGAGTCCCATATATGACAATAGCAAACAAATTAGATGACATGCCAATAAGCATTTGATGGATGTACTAAACTAGAGTTCCATTCATGTTGTGTACACAAAGACAAACAAACTGATTGCACACACAAAGCTTGATCATTTTGTTTAACGAATGTGTTTTTAAAAAATCTGCTAAATTTAATAAAATTGCCATAAACATTGGTCATATTTCTTAAAAAGGATATATGCATCTTTAAAGTTACAAAAAAAAATGAAATATATACATAAAACTATGTCAAACCTTTTCAAGTTTAACCAATGCATGCATGGGAGTTGTCTACTGAATCTAATTCAAACGGGGCATTGCCCTGTGAGATACAGTTTCCTGATCAGCTCTGGAGTAGTGTGAAGTGGTATTTAGTCATTGTTGTAGAGAAGTCATGTATTCTGTGCTGTTCTCACTGAGCTCTATTATGCATGTCTCCCTTCTTGAAGTCGATTAATTGCTTTGCTCTGTAGTGTTATTTTTCAACGCTTCATTGCATTATGATACCCAAGAAAATCTCTCTCCATTGCTTCAATCCGTATGTAGATTGACTGTTTGAGTCAGAGTTAGTTTCTAGCTTCAAACACTTTGGGTTGTTCCATAAAGATCTTCCCATCCAGTCATTGGTGGAAAAATATTGTCAGAACGTCCATCTAGACCAGTTTCAAATTTAGATGAGCAAATATCATCAGTATCGTGCAAATAGATATCACTGCAACTATCATCAATACTTTGTGGGCATTCCAACTTCTGTAGTCTTGGCTTTTGTTCTCCATATTGGAACACCGGTTAGTCATTCCTTTTGAACCCAAAATCATGTCTGAAATTTCAATGTTTTTATAAAACCTGATGGTTTCCATGTGTGTTAAACAGGGTCTTTGGACAGAAATCATCTGTGCCCTGGCTATTCAAGCTTTACTTCTTGCTGTCATTACAATTTGTACAGATTGGGATAAGGAAGTAAGTTTCTGTGATGTTATTACTACTGAGATTATTTTCTCAGTAGAAATAACAAATATGCATGCACGCTTGGGTGAATGAAGTTGAGGATAGTTAAATAGAAGGCTTCTACCTAATTGCTTAGCCTTTTGGGTGAGAATGTCTCGGCCAAAATTATGCCCCCGTCAAAAAAAAATTAACGTATCATCGGCCTGCCATTCCTGTTCAAATTTAACTAACAGTCTTCAAAGCGTTTTCTTATCAATCTGAAATGTGAGCTACCTCTGTTTAACAGGTTAAGAAGGCCAAAGATCAAGTTTTTGAGTCCACCATTCCCATACAAACAACATAACACAGAAATTTCTTTGTGATCTACAAAGCTGTACATGATCGGTATATAAATTGAAAGAAAATTGACATATTATTTGATTGGAAACTTGAGGAATAGATGTGATAGATTTATTAAAAGAAACTTTAAAGAAGTCTGAGATTATAGAGGAGAGAATATGTTGCACAGACTATCGTGAAGCCATTTCCTATTTCATACAAAACTCATCCCACACTTCTCAAATGTAATCTCCATTTTATTTGTCTTTTTAAATTTAAAAAATTTGAACATCTGCAAATTTGAAAATATGGCTGATCAGCATTAAGCTGTACATGCAAAAAAATCTTAGCAAAAGAAGAAGAAGAAGAATAATAATAATACAGGGAAAAGGAAAACGAAATAGTAGTTGAAAGGTAGGTAGCTACCGGGAATCATACAGGTGAATAGAAAGGGAAATCAGTGTTTTCTTCTATATAATAATACAAATTCTCCATGCATGACCCTCAACTTCACAGACATTCATAATATCCCCCTCATTCTTGGCTGGCTTGATTGAATGACCAGAATATCCATCATTTTACAGTGCAATATGGAAATTACATCAAGAGCGATAAAGGTGCAATATGGAAGCGTAAAAGTTGAGCAGTTGACCATGTCAAGAAAGTAGAAAATATCGCTTCTAGTTGATTTCATTAGGAGAATAACTGCACATTAGTAAGTAGGATAAAGGAGTCACCTTCATTGAACCTTGCAGGGTTCAGATCAACGCCAATAATCCTCGAAGCCCCTGCAATCCGAGCCCCTTCAGCAGCCTAATGATAATGTGGACGTATAAATGAGTTGCTGAACCAGTAATGCAAATTTTGAAATTAGCGAAGATAGACTCACAGCAAGGCCAACAGACCCCAATCCGAAGATGGCCACAGTCGAGCCCTTTTTCGGCTTTGCAACATTCAGGGTAGCTCCAAGGCCTAAGAAGAACCAAACGAGATCTGATAACCTGTTAGTTAGTTCTGCAGCTGCTCGAATTCCTTGATACAAAGAAATTCAATTCTGAGATCTCAGTACCTATTGAAATACCACAGCTAAGGACGCACACTTTGTCAAGGGGAGCCTCAGGGTTGATCTTGGCGACGCAGCCGACGTGGTCGACGGTGTACTCGCTGAACGTGGAGGATCCAACAAAGTGGTGGATGGGCTTTCCGTTGATCGAGAACCTCAACTGCCCGTTGCCGATCATGACTCCTCTGTCGGTGTTGATCCTGAGGAGATTGCACATGTTGCTCTCCTCTGACTGCAACGTGCACAATCTTTGCATTTGCTCGTGAAAACAGGAAGAACATGATCCCCCGGTGCAAGGTCTGTTACTCCCTCACCCACACTCTCCACAATCCCAAGAAATTCAAACATAAAAGGTTTAGGGATCTACATATGAGAGCATCTCCAATCGACCGAGGTAACTCCATTTCTGGCGGGATTTCGTCTCCAACCGACCGGCAAAAAAATCAACAAATTAGGCTACAGTGGCCGGCCACATTTGGCGCGATGGAAAGGAAATGGCGGGCGGACAAAGGGGAGAAATGAGAAGAAAAGGTTAGCCATGAGAAGGGCTTATAATTTTAGGAAATTTTAAATTAGTTTAAAGGTAAATTGGAGTAGAAATATGGAGGGTTGGGTCGTAGCTCCCTCCATTTCCAACCCTCCATATTAGGAATATTTTAAGAATATTCCAACACAACCCTCCATTTATGAAGGGTTGCGTTGGAGATGATCTGATAACTATGTTCTGATAATGAGAAGTATCATATGAAATATGTGAGATCCCCAAGGTGTCTAAGGTTTCAACCAAATAATTTGTTTGTCTATTCTTTGACAGGAACGAAACATTAATCAAAATTTTCCAAGAGCAATGGAACAAAAGGTGGCCTTCAAAAAAGAAGAGAGAAAACAAAATCCTTACCCTCCTGCTTCATGCCCAAAGATCCGAGGAAACACATGATTCTGGCCCTGAAAAATCCAACAACAACACAATTTTAATAACCAACATATATTTTTCAGAAAATTGCAACTTTAAAAAGGCAACAAATTGTAAAAATTAGAAATTTTTACATACCTTAGCTTCCCAAAAGTAGACGTCTGTGTGGCAGAGTGAAGTGAAGAGGATCTTCAGCCGGACCTCGTTGGCCTGCGGCGGCGCCACCTCCACCTCTTCGATCACCAGTGACTTCCCAGCCTCCCATGCCACCGCAGCTGATTTTTGATCAGAGCAAACAACATATCAACTAATTAATTAAAAAAGATTTGAAATATACATGGAAAGACCAAAAAACTTCACAGACATCACTTGACTCAAAACCAATTACAGAAAACAAATGCTCACATAAGAAACGCATGAAACATCAAAATTGAAATTTACACACAACAAAAGAAAATTGGGCATGCATCAAACATGAGAAGATGTACACACTAAACGGCAACATAAACCAAAATTATTGCACCAGATCTAATACGACTGCCCCAGATACAAGACAAATAATGCAGCGCCCATAGCCCGCAAACCCTGAAATTGAGGAGAAAAGAGGGGGGAAACAGTGATACCTTTTGATCGATCGGAAGTAGTCGCGGTTCGCCGTTCGTCGATAATCGCTTGAGAAGAGGCGACACGATGAGAGTCGATGAAAAAGACAGGCGCTTAACCCTAACTTTCGATGAAATATGCGATGAAAAAAATAGGCGCCTAGAATTTCTGCAGCGCCCGCTCTTCTTTTGTGTGAAATTGTTAGTACGCGTAGAAATAATGCATCGCCCGCTCTTTTTTTCGGGGGAATTATTAGTTTATCAATTAGGGTCGCTTCAACAAATATGTATCTGGCAATTGGGTTTCTATGGCAATTATGTAATTGACACGCACTGTTTATGGTTGTTTAACAATATTTACCACGGAAATTTTCATGGTAAATTGATTTTCGACATGGCTTATCGAGTTGATGATGCTTCCGTGACAATTATGCATCTGTCATGACAATTCCGTGGCTAATGAATTATCTGCCACAGAAAAATCGCCACGGAACGTTTTGTGTCTAATGTTTCTACAATTGCCACGGATTTCAGTCCGTGGCGGATGTTCCAAGGCTTTTACTCAGTTTTCTAGTAGTGGGCCTCTGGCGGCGGCTCAGGTGGAGGGGATAGGGTTTTTGCGTGGGTAGGGTGTTTTTTTCTTAGGGCCGGCGCTTGGTTGCTTGCGGCTGCGAAAAAAAAAATAGGAGCTAGGGTTTTCTTTATAGAGTGGGGCCCACGTGACTAAGGGGAGGGGTTTACACGTGAGGGGCTGCCACTTAACTAGGTTTAGGGTTTAACTAAGGTTTAATAGGATTAATTTGTTAGGGGTATACTCGTAATTAACCGGCTTTATTAGTGCACAAGGGTCAAACGGTGCCCAAAAATTATAAGAAAAATACCGGGGCGACCGGGGCGACGAGAGCAAGAAGTCGGAAGAGACGGATTACAATTTCGATGTCGGGAAACAAAATTAAAAATAAAAACGCCTCAAATCAAAAGTGCGATACGCGACGTCTCCTCGGAAAAGGTCCAATCGTGGACGAACGGCCCGTGAAATGATGTTGCAAGTCAACACGGCAAATGCAGTACCCTCAGAGAGAGTCACAACGACATATCACACGATAGGGTTCGGAAACAAACAAGGTCTAAAATAACTACGTGCACGGTCAAGCACACGTGCACGAAGAACTTATGATCGGAAACCGACCGTTACATCCTCCCCAACATAGAAATGATTCCGTCCTCGGAATCAACATCAGGCACTGCCCGGGAATAGATGTGGAAAGCGCTCTCTCATATCATCTTCGCGCTCCTAGGTGGACTCTCCAGGTGATCCGTGACACCACATCACTCTCACCAGGTCGACTACCTTATTCCTCAACTGCTTCTGTCGACGGTCCAAAATCTGCACAGGCTGCTGGTCATACGTCAAATCCGGGCGAACTGTAATCTCTGAGAAGTCCACAGTGTGCGATGGATCACTGACGTACCGACGTAACTGAGATACGTGGAATACGTCATGAACACCCTCCAAAGATGGTGGCAGAGCGAGGCGGCAGGCCACTGCTCCCACACGCTCTAGCACATCAAACGGCCCAATATACCTTGGACTCAGCTTTCCCTTCTTCCCGAAACGAATAACTCCGCGGTTCGGAGAAATCTTCAGGAAAACGTGATCTCCAGGCTGAAACTCCAAAGGTCTCCTCTTGGCATCTGCCCAATGCTTGAAGCGATCCTGTGCAACTCTAAGCTTCTCCCTGATGTCTCTCACGACATCCACAGCTTCCACTATCATCTCTGGACCCAACAGCTCCCGATCTCCGATGTCGTCCCAGCTCAGTGGTGAACGACATTTCCTTCCATATAGGGCAGCAAACGGCGCCATGCCAATGCTCGCCTGGTAGCTGTTGTTATATGAAAACTCCACCAAGTGAAGATGGTCCTCCCAAGAACCCTTCAAATCGAGCGTACAAGCTCGCAGCATATCCTCCAGGATCTGAATAGTCCTCTCGGACTGGCCATCAGTCTGCGGGTGGTACGTCGTGCTGAAGCTCAGACTCGTACCCAAATTCTCCTGCAGACTTCTCCAGAACTGAGATGTGAACCTCGTGTCTCGGTCAGACACAATGCTCACAGGGACTCCATGTAAGCGTACAATCTCCTGCACGTACACGGACTACATCATGACCATTTCAAAGAGAAAATCAAAGTGGTAGTAAAAGTAGAACGAAAATTTACCTCCAGATATTTTCTCGCCAAAGCTTCCGTAGACTGGCCCACTCGAAAAGGGATAAAATGCGCAGACTTGGTCAACCGATCCACGATCACCCAAACTGCGTCGTTCTGCCTCGGGGTCCGAGGTAAACCAGTCACGAAGTCCATCGTAATATGTTGCCATTTCCACTCCGGAATAGGAAGCGGTTGCAGCAACCCGGCAGTATGATGGTGCTCAGCCTTCACCTGTTGGCATATCAGGCACTTGGCAACGCTCCGTGCCACGCTCCTCTTCATGCCAATCCACCAATAATTCAGTCGGAGGTCCTTATACATCTTGGTGCCTCCAGGATGTATAGAATAAGGCGAGCTATGAGCCTCGCTCAACAGCTCCTCGCGGACATCACCTGCCGGTACACAGAGTCTACTGCTGTACCGCAGTGAACCATCCTCATGAATCACGAACTCCGTCCGTAGGCCAGCTTCAACCTGCCTCCTAATCCTCTGCAGCTTCGGATCTCCTGCCTGAGCTGCCTTGATCCGATCCACGATTGTGGACTGAATCTGTAGATTCATGAATGAATGAACTACACCAGGTAGGACAACCTCCAAATCCATCTCCCGCAGCTCCTGCTGAATCCTCCAATCGGCAGTATGTATCATCGCGGCAGGGAGTCTACTCAAGGCATCCGGCACTACATTCACCTTCCCCGGATGATACTGAAAATCAATCTCGTAGTCAGCCATGAGCTCTAACCATCGCCTCTGACGCATGTTGAGCTCCTTCTGCGTAAAGATGTACTTCAAGCTCTTGTGATCGGTGAAAATCTTCACACTCTCACCTAGCAAGAAGTGCCTCCAAATCTTCAGTGCGAAAATCACTGCTGCCAACTCCAGATCGTGCGTCGGGTAATTCTTCTCATGAGTCCTCAACTGACGAGAAGCGTACGCGACCACGTGGCCATGCTGATGCAAGACGCACCCTAGGCCCTTCCCTGAAGCATCACAATAAACCTCGAAGCCTCCGCTTCGATCCGGTACTGCCAACACCGGTGCCGTGGTCAATTTCGCTTTCAAGATACTGAAGGCCTCCTCACAAGCATCTGACCAGAGGAACTCCACATCCTTCCTTGTCAGCTTCGTCATCGGCTCCGCAATCTTCGAGAAATCCTTGATGAACCGCTGGTAATAGCCTGCTAATCCCAGAAAACTCCTGATGTCTGATGCTGACTGCGGAGTCGGCCAATCTCTGACTGCTCTGACCTTCTCCGGATCCACAGATATGCCATCACCGGACACCACGTGTCCCAGGAATGCGACTCTGTCCAGCCAGAACTCGCACTTGCTATACTTGGCATAAAGCTTATGCCTCCTCAGCGTCTCCAGCACTGTCCTCAGATGACAGCTGTGCTCCTCCTCAGACTTCGAATAAATAAGAATGTCATCGATGAAGATGACAACAAACTTGTCCAGGAAGTCGTAGAATATTAAATTCATCAAATTCATGAACACAGCCGGCGCATTGGTCATGCCAAACGGCATGACCACGAACTCATAATGTCCGTACTTCGTCCGGAAAGCCGTCTTCTGAACATCGTCCTTCTTCACCCTCAATTGGTGGTATCCACTCCTCAAGTCCAACTTCGAAGACTCTCGAACCTCCAAGCTGGTCAAAGATATCGTCGATGCGCGGCAGCGGATACTTATTCTTTACGGTGACAACATTCAATCCTCGATAGTCCACGCACATCCTGCGGGACCCATCCTTCTTCTTCACGAGTAGAACTGGTGCGCCCCATGGCGACACACTAGGGTGGATGAAACCCTTCTGCAACAACTCATCCAACTGCTTCCGCAGCTCCTCGAGCTCAGCGGGAGCCATACGGTACGGCGCCTTCGATATCGGTTGCGCTCCCGGCATAAGATCAATTCCAAACTCTAAAGCTCTGTCGGGTGGCAAACCCGAGATATCCTCTGGGAAGACGTCGTCGAAGTCTCGGACGACTGCTGGTCGTTCGATCTCTATCTCCATCTACATGGCTGTAACAATCGACACTACCGGCGTGGCCCGATACTTGATGGGTCCAAGTGACTCATCTCTGCTGCGGAACTCGATCTCTGGATGGCCTGGAATCCGGAACACCACCCTCTTGCTGCGAAAATCGATCGAGGCGTGGAAATCTCCCAACCAATCGATGCCAAGAACGACATCAAAATGTGGCAGGTCGTGGACAATGAAATCCGCAAAGAGCTCGTGTCCACTGACCACCAAAGGAATCGATCTACATCCCAAGTTTACTGTCACCACTCCGTTCCCTGTGGTGATGTCCCAACACTTGGGAAGTGTGTGGGTGGGAATGGAGTGTCTTGTCACGAATCTCCGGGATAAGATGCACATGGATGCACCGGAGTCGAACAAGGCCAGGGCCGGGTGAGAAGACACTAGAATGGTGCCTAAGATATTAAAAGAAACTACGGTCAAACCAAGCTACTCTAACAAACAAGTCAGGCAAACAAGACTAACAATTTAAAAGCTAAACTATGAAATGAAAGACTAGAATTAAGGAGTTACCTGCAATGACTCCATCCAGCTCCTCAGTCTCCAAAGCCGTCATGGTGTACGCCGGCCTCTGGGGCTGCGCTGCTCTCTGAAACATCTGCCTCTGTGGCGCCAAGGGTGGTCCACGAACGGCAGGTCCTCTCTGAACTGGAGCAGGCGCTCTCATCTGCAGCGGGGCTGGCGCTCCAACTACAGCATGACGGGCTCTCGGACAATCCTTCGCAGCATGCGAGGCATCTCCGCAAACTAGGCACAGTCCCATCTTCTTCTGACAATCCTTCTGAACGTGTCCCAGCTTCCCACAGTAATGACACGGTCCCTTGCTCTGACTCTGAATGGGTGCTCCAGGCCTCTTAAATGGTACTGTCTGAACTGGCCTCATCGCCGGCCTAGCAGGTGGCCGGTACTGCTCCATAGGACGCTTCCCCTTATCAGCTGGAGGGTCAGGTAGGAGCGAAATAAGCTCATGATTCTTCGCAGCATCCAGTACCTCCCTCATAGTCGTGAAACTCGCCGAAGACATAGAAGCCTGAATCTTCGGACGCAGTCCCTGACGGAAGCGATCAGCTCGCTTCTCCTCCTTCTTCACCATATGCGGAGCAAAGCGACTCAGCATCTCAAACTCCGCCTCATACTCCTCGACGGTCATGTTCTCCTGCTTCAGATCTATAAACCTGCTCAGCAGCTCCCTCCTAGTAGTCTTGGTGAAGTACTTCTTCCTGAACATAGACCTGAAAATCTTCCAATCCACTGGCTTCTCCAGACGCCTCTCCTCAAGGCGCCACCAGTTCCTCGCATTCTCTGTCAGCTGCATCTTCGCTATCTCCACTCGGGTATCGTCTGGAATCTTCGCAGCAACTAACTTCTCCTCCGTGCTCTGGATACACTCGTCAGCAGTTAGGGGTCCCTCCTTCCCTGAAAATGTCCTCGGCTGGAGCTCGTTGAACTGCTTCACTCCTGGAGCAGCTCGAGGGGCAGGTGGAGGTGGCGGTGGTGCAACTGGAGCAGCCTGGGCAGCACGCTGGGACTGCTGAACCAACTGATGCTGCACCTCCAGCATCTCTCTCATCACGCCCAGAACCTGACGGAAGTCTCCGCTCTGGTCTTCCTGAATCCCATCTCCAGAGCTCCCCGATCGGGTAACACGTCGTCCTGCCATCCTATTGACAGAAAGACACAAATTAGACTCGTACAATTTCCGGATAAAATGAAATTTAATACTTCAATTATTTCGTACTCGCAGAAGAGGGGACCTGCATGGGCCACCACTAAAACCTGTCACGCCCCGCTTCCCAAAAACATGGAGGCGAAGCATGACGAAGGCCCGCTTAGGCCGGGGCTAAGAGCCCAGACCCAATAAGCGTCTGTAGTTTTCCATAGCGAAGGTACAGGTCCCTGCAAGTTAGTACGAAATAACAAAAGTACTGAAAGGAAACATTTCATTTTATTCCAAATTTATCATCAAAGTACTGAGAGTCTAAAAATGCCGTAAACGGCTACAACTGCTGAAAGGAAAACTAATGGTGCAAGCACCCAACCTAGACGAGAAAGTAAGAGTGCAACGCACCCAACTCAAACTGAAATGGAAAATCTCTGGAACAGCAACCGAAGATCTCTAACTCTGATAGTCCTCTGGATCGTACACCGGATCGGTGCCCTCCGGCTCCAAGTCAACTGGCAGGTCCGCCTCGTACTCGTACTCTGGCTCCACACCTGACGTACAACACCAAAAGAAGGAAACTGTACGTCAGGCAAAGTCTACACAAACTGTCAGACTCTACTGCAAGTGTATCAACTTTTAACAATGATTTACTGGTTGTTTTAGCATGCTGGGGTTATAACTGAGTAACGAAAAGTAGCGTAGCAGGAAAAGTAAACGTAGCAAGCAGTAGACGTAGCGTGTGCTACCGACTACGGGACTAACCTACAGGTGTCAAGACAAGACGGGACGTGACGGACAGGACAAGACAAGACGGGACAGGACAAGACAGACACGAAAGGGTTCACGCCTTACGGTTCGAGGGGGATCAGACCCTCTTGCCGTGCGCACGCTCAACCCAACCCCAACCCAGGAACTCAGGACAAGATTCACAGGGATCATTTCCGCTAGGGAAACATCCGAAACGCCCGAAGGCTTTTTGTATAACAGGGATCACTTCCGCAAGGGAAGCATCCGAAACGCCCGAAGGCTTTTTGGTCACAGGGATCACTTCCGCGGAGGGAAGCATCCGAAACGCCCGAAGGCTTTTTGGTAACAGTCATGGGGATCACTCTCGCATGGAGAGCATCCGAAACGCCCGAAGGCTTTTTGTATCACGGGGATCACTTCCGCGGAGGGAAGCATCCGAAACGCCCGAAGGCTTTTTGTATCACGGGGATCACTTCCGCGGAGGGAAGCATCCGAAACGCCCGAAGGCTTTTTGTGTGACAGGACACGACATGAAAAGTGTAGGGAAAGTTATTCTAGGGTGTCCACACGCACGCACACACAAGATAGTCCTATGTTGTCAGCAGTTCATTGTTGTCAGGCTCAGACTTCGTCGTCAAGTCGGAGCCGTCACGGGTCGTCCCGGACGCTATCATTTCACGTCCGGTTCTCATCACACACAATCTAACAGTTCTACAAACTAGAACTAAAGCACAGTCAAATCGCAAGTGGGTACACTTGCCTGAAACAGCGGGTGCGTCGTCTGTCCGGGGCGTCGCGTCCAGTCGTCGCGTCCGTGGTAGTCCGTCTGAAAAGAGATCACGGCGACGGTGTCAAGTCGCGATTTTCGTCAAATCCTATTTAGGTTCATTTCTAAGTTGAACGTGGCTACCCTAACACGAGTCAAGTTGTCCGATCAGCCTATCTGACGATTCTACCCTATGTGCACAGTCAAAAGTCCAAACGTCGGCCTACCGTTATACATCGATTTAAGAGAGCAGAAACTAAATTTAGTGAGTTAAGTTGCCAGTTTTAGTTAGGTTCTCAGTTTTGCTATTGTGGGGGGTTTTGCTACGAGATAGGGGAACCAACCTGTCCGGAGTCTGGGGTAGAGCGGACGTAGTGTCTGAACGGCGACCGATCTGACTGGCACGGCTACGGATCGTCTCCTAGCGGTGTCTCGGTTACGGGCAGCGTAGCCAGACACGTTCCGGGCAGCGGACGGGACGCGTGAACAGCGATCTGTGCGTCGGGAGGCGTACTACGGCTTCCGGAGAACTTGCAACGACAACCGTGATGAACGGTTTGTCGTACCCAACGCCTACGACGTCGGGAGTCGTAGGAAAAGTCCGGGATGACGATGAATACTCCCAGAAGGTGAAGGAGACTGTCAGAGAGCTCCAACAGCGAGGAGAGGCGATGAGATCTCGGCGGCGCGATGGTACGACGCCAAACACGCAAAACAGCGAGTATACTCGCTGTTTCAGAGGGTTTCGCGGCCTGGGGTCGCTGCCAACAGCGTGAGGGGGAAAGAGGGGGTTCACGGCGACGTCAAGGCGGCTCCGGCGGCGGCGGCAGCGGCGGCGGCGGCCGTCGCGGGCTGCAGTTGCTGCTGCTGGGGTTTTGCGGCGGTTAACGGCGACGGGGGGCGATCTCCGGCGGCGCTCAGGTCGACGGCGAGAGAGGGGAGGTCGGGGAGCAGGTCGGCGGCGACGGCGGCCTCCGGCGGCGGCTCAGGTGGAGGGGATAGGGTTTTTGCGTGGGTAGGGTGTTTTTTTCTTAGGGTCGGCGCTTGGTTGCTTGCGGCTGTGAAAAAAAAATAGGAGCTAGGGTTTTCTTTATAGAGTGGGGCCCACGTGACTAAGGGGAGGGGTTTACACGTGAGGGGCTGCCACTTAACTAGGTTTAGGGTTTAACTAGGGTTTAATAGGATTAATTTGTTAGGGGTATACTCGTAATTAACCGGCTTTATTAGTGCACAAGGGTCAAACGGTGCCCAAAAATTATAAGAAAAATACCGGGGCGACCGGGGCGACGAGAGCAAGAAGTCGGAAGAGACGGATTACAATTTCAATGTCAGGAAACAAAATTAAAAATAAAAACGCCTCAAATCAAAAGTGCGATACGCGACGTCTCCTCGGAAAAGGTCCAATCGTGGACGAACGGCCCGTGAAATGATGTTGCAAGTCAACACGGCAAATGCAGTACCCTCAGAGAGAGTCACAACGACATATCACACGATAGGGTTCGGAAACAAAAAGGTCTAAAATAACTACGTGCACGGTCAAGCACACGTGCACGAAGAACTTACGATCGGAAACCGACCGTTACAGAATAGGATAATCGTCATTCGTATAATCCATTGGTGAAGGTTGAAACGTATTTTCGTTTTCACCAAGAATTCTCCCACTCGAATGAGGTAATCCTTCTTGATCATAAATCTCAAATAGAGATAAGTCCTGACTTATCTCGCCCTGTCTTGGAAACTCGTTTTCCAAGAAAGTGACATCCCTTGATTCAAACTCAATTAGCCCACCATTGTCTTCCTGACTAACAAAAACATAACCTTTGGAGTTTTCTGCGTATCGTATAAAGATACATTTCCTTCCCCTTGGCCCAAGTTTGCCATACTTATGGGAGGAAATATGTGCGTAGGATGCACAACCCCAAGGTTTTAAAATGTTTAAGTCAGGAGACCTTTGGTTCCACAACTCATAAGGAGTGGAGCTAACTGATTTCGAGGGTACGCGGTTTAAAATGAAAGCGTCCGTCAATAATGCATCACCCCAAAAGGTGATTGATAAGTTAGCTTGCGCCATCATTGAACGGACCATTGCCATTAAAGTCCTATTTCTCCTTTCTGCAACACCGTTTTGTTGAGGAGTATAAGGCATAGTTACCTGATGTACTATGCCTTTTTCATCACAAAGTTCCTTAAAACTTATTGATTGATATTCACCGCCCCTATCGGTTCGCAAAACCTTAATCTTGCGATCTAATTGATTCTCCACTAAACTCATATAGTTTTTAAAGCAAGCCAAAGCTTCACTTTTGTGGGATATCAAATAGATATGTCCGAATCGGGTGAAATCATCAATAAAAGTGATGAAATAGGACTTTCCGCGTCTTGTCTTGACATTCATCGGACCACATATGTCCGAATGGATAAGCTGTAATGGAACCTCGGCCCTTGTGCCGGTTCCAAACGGCTTGCGACAAGATTTCCCCACAAGGCAATGTTCGCAGGTCGACATTTCAACCTTTGAAACATTGGATAGAAGGCCACGTTTGGCAAGTCTATCCATACGCGTTGGTCCAATATGACCAATCCTTGCGTGCCAACAAATCACATCAGACTCATAAGTCTTAGGATTTGCAATAAGGAAATTTTCATTACATGAGGAATCATACATTGTACTCATTACAATAAATCCTTTAAATACAAACCCAGTACCAATAAGAGTATTATTACAACTTAAGTCCACATTACAATCATGAAAAAACCAGTTATAGCCAAGACCCATTAATACGACCACAGAAATTATATTCCTTCGAATATCTGGAGCGAAGAGGACATCATGAAGTAGGAGAGTGCGGTCGTTGTCCAAGACTAGCTTGCAAGTCCCAACGCCTTTCACTTCAACACGTGTGTTGTTTCCTACATAGATCCACTTCGTTCCTTGGGGTATCCGGTGATACTCCACGAAGGACCGTCTGTCCCTTGCTATGTGGTCGGTGGCACCTGAATCAATTATCCAAAATGGATTAGATTCCACAAGAAATATTGAACTAGAAACACATATGTAACTAGTATATTTACAAGTTACCTCGTCGCCTCCACTCGTACACGAACGAGCATAGTGACCGAGCTTGTTGCACTTGAAGCACTTGATCCTTTTCAAGTCTTTCTTCTTGTGCCATTTCTTATGCCCACCCTTATGTTTGGGTTTCTTGGTAGACTCAGGTTGCTTATTACGTTCATTAGTGAACTTCGAACGATCTTTCCGTTTCTTCCCCCCGTGTGAGGATCTAGCAACCATGTGCACTTCTACACTTGGCTTGGCAGCCGCAAGCCGCTCTTCCTCTAATTCGAGGTGCTTGGAAACGTCGCTGAAGGTCTTGATGCTCTCATTGTGAGTGAGATGCATCTTCATTTGATCCCACCCATTTGGTAGGGAACGTATGACTGCTTGGATTTGTTGCTCATCAGTGAGCACATGACCTGCGTCCTTTAACTTCGAGATAAGGTTCGCCATATGTCGCAGATGTTTCCCCATGGAATGATCTGGACGTTTCTTATATGTATCGAACCTTATAGTTAAGGCGCGAAGTTTGGACACCGATGTGCCACCGAACTTCTCCTCTAGCTTGGACCATATGTCCATGGCTAGGTCATGTTCTCGGAAGATGCGCATTATGTCATCAGCCATACTGCTTAATAACGTAATGCGCGCTATCTTATTCTTCCGAGACCAAGCATCAAAAGCTTCCTTGTCTCATCGGTGTTGGACCGTAGTGCCCAACTCGGGTTCAATCATAACGTTCTTTAGAGTTTCGAGCACTTCTTGCTCCTCTAGAACGTATTGTATCTTGATGGACCAAAGGTTGTAATTATCGCCGTTGATTTTTTCACCTCTGTTTAACTCAGCGACGATATTCTTTGAAGCGGAAGACATTTTACTTTTAAAATGCTGCAAAAGACACAAAACCGAAGGTTTGATCAAAACATTGCATAAAAATTCTTAAAATATAACTCCCACTTGAAATGATAATAGAATATCCCATTTGGATAGTTCTAAAAATTCAAATCCCACTTGGAATTATATTATATTTGATAAGTTACTTTCGAAAAATATTGAAGATGTTGTTCTAGAATCGAAAAGGTCTCTATGATTCCAATCACCATATAGAACAACCTTCAATATTCCCCCATCACTTATCAAACAATCGTACTCTTATAGTACTTCGCAGCGGTGTTTCAGAGTGTTTTCTCACTACAAAGCGTTGACCGTGGACAACCCGGTCAACGTGGTCAGGGGGCCTGCTTGGGTCCCTCAGATGAGTCGAGTTGGTGCAGTCGAGGCTCGAGTCGGATCTGCGGACGACGTGGAGCATGTCGGCTGGGTCGGATCGGGTCCTCGGTCGTTGGTAGGGCGAGGGGAAGCCTCGGCCTGGGTGAAGATGCTCGGCCTCGGTCGGTTGTGCTCGGCCTCGGTGATCGGACGACGAGGGGAAGCCTCGGTCGTCGAGCTGGTTGCGTGGCCGGCGAGGGGCGGAGGGGAAGCCTCGGCCCGTGGATTGGATATCCTCCTGCGTAGATGAGAACACTCGTCAGGGGGGCCGGACCTTGGTTCCGGCCAAAACCCCTCCGATGCCTAAGTCAGACAGTGATCTGAAAGAGGAGGCCCGGCGGAGACGGTACGACTCGAGAGGAGATCGGTACGGCGTCTCATGGCGCGAGCGGGGGAGGAAGGAGGAGAAATGGGGGAACTAGGTCGTTGATGGAGTACCTTAGGTTTTGGATACCTGAGATGCGGTCCCCTGTCCTGTCGTCCTCTTAGCCCCTTTATAGACCTCCGCCGTGATTGCCCCCGACCCACGTCGCTCGTCCACCCTCAATCGTGCCCCCTCAATCCGCCCCCCGTCGCCGCTCCCTGCGCCATGCCAGCATCTCCCCATAACTGCCATTCAGTGGTCACGGGACCGGGGGAGCGGTTATCGCAGGAGTGGGCGAGTGGCCAGCGTGTTATCGGGGCTGGGCCGGATCGACATTCGGGGGGGTCCCTTATAGGGCCTTATCGAGTGGGCCTGAGCACGCAGATGGGCTCTTGACCGGCAGTCAGGTTTCTGGGCTCGTGTCTTTCGGGTCTCAGTTAAATAGGCGTAACAATTGCCCCCATCGGTCGGGTTGATCTGCTTCAGCCGGTTCGGCTCGGCCGATGCGACTCCCGTCGACTTTGACAGGCTCGTCAGTTGATGCCGACTCATTTATTAGTCGTCATCATGAGTTGGTCCGTTCGATACTTTTAAGGCGCGGGCTCCGAAGCGCCGTCGGTCCTCTGATGCTGCCACGTGTAGCTGCGAGCTTATCCCCATCGCTCGCGGGGTCGTTTTAAGTTGAGAAGCCGAGGGGTTCGTGAGCCGCCCTCGGTGGGGTCGATCAGCCTTGGCTTGCTCGGTTCGACCGCTGTGCCTCCTGGGGTTCCGAGTGGCACTTTAATCGAGGCGTGGTCATAAATGTAGGTCATGATGAGGCGGATCGATTGGACTTCCCTTGGCGCCGATTCCAAAACGTCACCTGTTCTTCGAGGCCTGCCACGCGTTCTTGTCAGGCGCTTCGAATTCGTCCCTGTGCCCGGTATATACGATCCCCAGCTGCGTTGATCTCCACTTCTTTCTTGCTCTTCCCATTGTTCTAGGCTTTCCACAACTCGGAGTTTCCCGTCGCCTTCGCTTCCTTGTCTCCTCCAAACTAGTTAAAAGGTAATTCCTTTCTCGCTCTCGTATTATGGCTGCTCTTAGGATAGGCAGTTCTGGCCAAGGGGCGAGGGATCCTCCGGAGTCCAGGCGAGGCGGGCCCCAGCAAGGGGGATCAGGTTCCTCCGCCGGGAGTCGTCCCCTCCGAGATAAGGGGAAAGGGAAGCTTTTCCCAGACTTCGCCTATGATGACGTGGCGTCGGCTGCCGTGCGGCTTAACGTGCCCCCGGTTGTCCTCCGAACGCCGTCGGGGACCCCTCCTTCAGTGGCCACGGAGATCCGGGAAAGGTATCTCTGCTTCCCGTACGATGTCCGAGTTCCATTCGTCGACGAGCGGATTTGCCTTCTGAGGAGCAATGAGGTCGGCGTCTACGTCAAAATGTTCCGCCTGGGTCTTCATTTCCCGCTCAATCCCTTCTTCATCCAGGTCATGGAATATCTCATGGTGCCCCTTTGCCAGTTCACCCCTAGTTCGATTACGGTACTGACAGGCTTCGCGACGCTCTGCTGTACCCGCGGTCTGGAGCCGTCTCTCCCCCTTCTCTTCCACTTTTATCAGATCCAGACGGTCGGCCCGGGGTCATGGCTGCAATTCTGAGCTCGCTCGAGGAGGGAGTGCCTGATCGGGCTACCCCGCTGGTCGGGGGATTGGAGTTCGGATTATGTTTTTGTGATCTTCCTGGAGGACGCCCAGATTTTGACAAGTTGGGGCGGGTCTGTCCAGCCTCGCCCGCCGCTAGCCCTCTCTGATGTTGATCAGGCAGCTGCCACGCTGCTGTCGGCCCTCCCCTTGGAATCGAAGTCCATCTGGTCTTTGTTGGACGACCTACTCCTGAAGGCCGTCTTGTGGTCTCCGGGTAGGTCGCTTTTTCTGTCTCGAATCGCCCTGTGACTCATCCTGATTTTGGTTTCCCTTGCAGGGATGGCTGGCCGCGAGTTCGTCTGTGACGTCGATGAGCTGATCCGTCGTGGAGCCGCTCGGAGCCGAGGTAGTACCTTTGGAAGGGCGCCTCGGCGGACCGTTGAGGAGGAAGTGCGCCGAGCCGAGCCTTCCGTGGGTAAGGTGGTGGCCGCGCCTCCTGCCTCTTCTTCTGGCGATCCTCTTCCCAGGGGGGTCACAAGGGCCGGACCCGCCCCGCCAGCCCAAGAGGCGGGGGGTAACGACGGGTCTGGTGGAGTCCTTTCTGCCCTTGGCGCGCCCCCTCTGGTTCCCGAGGGTGGGGATGGTGCGAGGCGGAAGCGCTCCCCTCTGGCGCCCTCGGAGCCTCACGGGGGAAAGAAGAGGAGGGAGGACGCGGATCCCTCCAGTCCGGCGGGTTCCGTGCTCCCTGCGGCGACCACCGGGGATCTTCCGGTTGCCTTGACAACCACCCCCCTCACAGCGTCCTCGCCCATATCACCGGGGATCGGAGCCCTGTTGGCGAGCAATTTGGCTTCCCTCGATGTCGTCCCTGGGAGTTCGATGTTTGTCAACCGAGCTTTGGCCCAGCAGGTTACTGAGGTCTCCGTCCCTCCCCGTGACCGCAGCCTTCTCAAGAAGATCCCTGCCGAAAAGATGTCGGATTCCTTGGTTTGGATCCTTCAACAGGTTCGGTTATCTTGCTATCCTCTCCTTCCCTTTATCCTCTTCTTAGCCCATGTCTCGTCTTCCAGGGTTCAGCGCTCGCCGTGGAGTTGCAGTGCCGAGCCGTCCTCTTGAGGGAGCTGGAGGAGTCCTCCATGAAGGCCCACGAGCGGGCCGGGGCGGCGGAGGTAGCTATGACGGAGGCTCAGATGGAGTCTCGTCACCTCAAGCTCCGTGTGGCCGAGCTGGAGGGGTGAGTGGGTGACCTCCAGGGGAAGTTGGAGGACGCTCGGCAGTCGGCTGAGGACGCGGCTGAGTCGTTCCGCCTGGAGAGGGAGGAGCTTCAGAGGGAACTATCGGATCGGCGTCAGGTGGCGCGGCTTGCGGAGGAGGTGGAGAGGGGCGTCGTCGGGACCCTGGGGAAGAAGATCTTCGAGGTTCTCAGGGAGGCCTTCGGTATGTATGAAGACCTCATCGCCCCTCGGATTGTCGAAGTCGTCCAGTCTTCCTTCCGGGATTGTGCGGAGCGCGTTCGGCAGGCTCCCCCGCTTGTCGATCCCCCTCGCTCCGAGCAGGGCGAAGTGCCCGAGGATGTGTCCTCCTGAGCCCGGGCTCCCTAAGCCATCCCTCCTGGCCTTATCCTCAAATTTTTTAGCATCCGCTTCGCTTTGGGCCAGTCTACTTGAAATGGATCCCTGCCCCTGCTATCTCCTTCGGCTTCGCTACCGGCTCCGGAGCCAATAATTGCTGGTTGCATGGCTGCTCGCTTGGGCCGACTACTTTGGGTCTTTTGTCAACAAATTTTGCTCTGTCGGTGTCGACCTAGCTTCTGTAGGTGACGAACCTTGTCATTCGTCGTGAGTGGATTATTTGTAGAGAGTTTTCTTCGCTTCGATTCCCTGTAAATAAGACACATTTTTGTACCATGGTTAACTGTTATAAACGAAATTGACTTACTCGGACTTCTCACGTATTTTGCGTTGCTGCCTTGTTCTTGGCCTAGGACTGGATGACGTCCGTGCCTGTTGGGGGAATTGCCCCCAGACTTATGAGCGCAGGAGTCGGTCGGCGAGGGCAAAGCTCCTCGGCTTAGGACCGATCGGCGTCCGCGTTGGCTGGGGGAACTGCCCCCAGACTTATAAACGCAGGAGTCGGTCGGCGAGGGCAAAGCTCATCGGCTTAGGACCGGTCGGCGTCCGTGCTGGCTGGGGGAATTGCCCCCAGACTTATGAGCGCAGGAGTCGGTCGGCGAGGGCACAGCCCCTCGGCTTAGGACCGGTCGGCGTCCGTGTTGGCTGGGAGAATTGCCCCCAGACTTCTGAGCGCAGGAGTCGGTCGGCGAGGGCAAAGCTCCTCGGCTTAGGACCGGTCGGCGTCCGCGCTGGCTGGGGGAATTACCCCCAGACTTATGAGCGCAGGGGTCGGTCGGCGAGGGCACAGCCCCTCGGCTTAGGACCGGTCGGCGTCCGCGCTGGCTGGGGGAATTGCCCCCAGACTTATGAGCGCAGGAGTCGGTCGGCGAGGGCCTAGCTCCTCAACTTAGGACCGGTTGGCGTCCGCGCCGGCTGGGAGAATTGTCCCCAGACTTCTGAGCGCAGGAGTCGGTCGGCGAGGGCAAAGCTCCCCCTCCAGTGAGGCGGCGGTCTTCATCCTTCTGCACCCTTAGTGAAACGTCGATTCCGTCGAAGATTAAGAAAAGACAAAAGGGAATGCAATTGTACTCTTAAGAGTCCTGTCGGACTAGTACATTTGGAGGAAAGGAAACAAGGAATAAAGCTAGACAGAGGGATGTAAACCTAGATAATCCCCTCGGACTAGGCTACGACTGGGGGGAGAGAGCTCACCCGCTCACTCTATGATGCGGAGGGGTCCTTGGACGGTGTTGATCTTCTTCCCCTTGTCCGGCTGCATAGAGGTCCCTTCCCCGTGAGTCGGCTCGTCGGCTAAGTTCCTAGCATGCCCCCGGCTCATCAGCTTCTCTATGTCCTTCTTCAAGTGCCAGCAGTCTTCAGTGTCGTGGCCGTTGTCTTTGTGGTACTTGCAGTACTTCTCCCCACTCTTCCCACCTCTTTTTGCCTTTGGTGGGGGGCGATCGGCGCGCTCTTCCTTCTGTACTTGAGCGAGGACAGCGTCTGGGGTGGCGTCCCTCGTACCTTCTTCGTGTTGCCTGTTTCTTGGCCTCTTCTCGGTCCGGTACCCTTCGGGGCTGCCTCGTCCGCTGTCGCCGCGCTTGGTCCCTCGAGCGGCTTTCCCCGCATCAACGGCCAAGGCCTCTTCGGTCAGCATAAATCGCTCGGCCCTCGCCATGATCCCGGGGAGGTCCTTAGAGTTTTTTTTCTTAGAGTTTAGAGTTTTCTTTTTCTTTTCCAATGGCTCTGATGGACGATCTAGGGCTTAAAGTTTTCTTTTTCTTTCTTTCTCTCTATTTTTCCCTTCCGAGCTCCCACTCTCACTCGTCTTCCTCGAGGACGAGGAAGAGTTCAGCTTGGGGGATTTTGACGTGCGTCTATATTTCATATATTCACGCACGTTTTCTTTTGTGTTTCTCCATGTTTTCCGCCGTCTCTTATTCGTTTTCGTATGTTTTCCCGTTTTCTTTCACTTTTCTTTGTTTGTCCATGATTGCAGGAGTTCGACCACATAGGGGACCTTTTACGATGATATCCCAAGTCCCCGGAGCAACGGGAAAAGTCACGTGTGATCCAGGGGGTCAAACGGCGAAGTATTCATCTTTCTGCCCCTCACCCGGTCGGTTGGTCATCTCCAACCGATCGGGTGATGCACGCGTGCACCAACCGGTCGCTACCGCAGCTCACGAAGAAGTCACCCGACCGGTTCACAGACCGGTTCTGCGGGCGGCTGTTCTCTGTCTTTTCGAGCAGAATTCCAACCGATCGGGTGACTTTCACCCGATCGGTTCATCTGTAGCTGAGAAAAAGAGCTGATGACACGGGCGTCGAACCGACCGGTTCACCCGACTGCTCCAAGATCCAACCGGTCGCTCAAGAACTCACCCGATCGGTTCGTGAGATCGGGTGAAAACTCGCCGTTTTCTGTGATTTATCTGTAATGGATCAACCGATCGGTTGACTTGTCACCCGATCGGTTGATCCGAAAATCTATATATAGGACCCCTAGGGTTCCAGAAACGGGAGAGTTGTATTTTTTTACTGTTTTATTTCCCTGTGACGGCTGTAATTGTTACTCTTAAGTAAGTTTTCAGATCTTTCTAATTTTTTAGTATTGTCTTTACTACTCCTTTACTTCCGCATTGCAATTGTTGGATTATGATTCTAACGGTTAAATTTCATTTAGATTGCTTTTTCATGAATTTTTGTGAGTAGTTCCCAAATCTGGGATTTTGGTGGAAGCCCCTTCGGGGGCTCTTCCCGATGCGTCCATAGGGTTAGGGAATCGATAGGGAGTAGGAATCTAACGGTTACGCGGGGCGTTTCATTGTCATCGGCGGGAAAAAGACCGCCTTTGACCGTCGGGCCAAGGGGGAATAAACTTGGCGGTTGACTCCCTAGCCAAAGCTCACGCCTTTAGCGTAGACGCCGAATCCTAGAACGCGGGAGCGGCAGGATGAGACGTCGGGAGATATCGTTGCGGACTTAGTGCTCCCGAGATCGATCAGTGTTTATGGACACGGGAGTGCCCACTGATCGAATCCGGGAAGTCCGGTGTATCATCCTGGGCACCGACCGGAATATCGGGCCCATGGGACGCCGGTACCACTTTCAGAGGCAACGTCTCACCATTAGACCCTAATCCCGATTGCTATCCATACCCGTAGGCCGTAGCGGCGAGATCCTCTCGTCGGGTCGGAAACCAAAGTCCCGGGTTTACTTTGTTTTTGTTCATACGCTTTCATTTCCTTTCGTCACAACCAACCACCGATTCGGGCTAGCTCGCCCCTCGGGGTGATTTAGGTCCTACCTGACCCAAGCACAACCTCGCCTCCCTGAGTTCGATATTCCCGCACCCTACACTAACCGTGAAACTTGCGGTAAACGACACCGCGCCGCCGCGACGCAAGCGGGGCGCCGGTCAAGTTTATGGCGCCGTTGCCGGGGAGGCAACGTGCTTGATATTTTAGGATCTCTTGAACCATCGTGTCTAGCTCACATCCCTACCTCGCGATAATTTTCGCATTCTTCTTTTTCTTTTTCTCATTTGTTTTTCTTATTTTTATTTCTTATTTTATCTGTTTCTTTCCCACTTGTCGCTTCACGGGTGTCTGTTGTTTTTCATGCGCAGGAGTTCAAGGAGTCTTGACGACTTGATCCCCCTCGATCCAGAGATTAACGCCACCCTTAGGCGTTTGGCTGCCGAGAAGCGAAGAAGGGAAGATCCCGAATCCATGGAGGAGAACACCCCACCTCACAAGTCTCTGCTGGAGTACTCGATGCCATCCATCGAGTCGACTTCTGCCATCCGATCTCCAGCTATTGCGGCCCAAAGCTTTGAGCTGAAGCCGTCTCGAGTGACATGGATCCAGCAGGACCAGTTTGCGGGTGCGCCCATGGAGAGCCCGATAGAGCACTTGGACTCCTTCTTGGAGAAGTGTGACACCTTCCGAATTAACGATGTCACTACAGAGGCTATCCGTCTGAAGCTGTTCCCTTTCTCTTTGCGGGGCAAGGCCAAGCAGTGGTTAAGGGGGAAGGACCCCAATACTTTCAACACCTGGGAGAAGCTCTCCAACGCTTTTCTGACGAAGTTCTTTCCTCCGGGGAAGACCATGAAGCTGAGGAGTGAGATCTCCTCCTTCTCCCAGGCCAGCCACGAGTCCTTGCATGAGGCTTGGACGAGATATAAAGAGATGCAAAGAAGATGCCCTCATCATGAGCTTCCGAAGTGGCAGATTATCAATCTGTTCTACAATGGGCTGAGGGATGACCTTAAATCTTCTATGGACGCCGCGGCTGGGGGTTCCTTCATGTCCCGAAGCGAGGAAGATGCCAGGAATATTCTGGAAAACATGGCATCCAACAATGAGCGGTGGTGTGACGAGAGAGCCACACCAAGAACTGGGGGTATACACAGAGTCGAGGACGTCGACAAACTTTCGAGCAAGTTTGACTTGCTTTCGACCCAGATCTCCGCACTGATGGTTAGAGCCGGTGGGGCCGGTACACAGCAAGTTTCTGCGGTGGAGTCTGAATTCCTTGGGGAATTCGACGGTGGTGACATCTCACCACCGTTGGATCAGGCGAGCGCACTATTTTACAACCCCACGGGGAATGCGCCATATCCGCCAAGGACAAATTCCAACCCGGCCTACTCTCCCAACAACCGGAACCATCCGAATTTCAGTTACCGGCCACCATTTCAGCCCTCGCCGCCGCAGCAGCCGCAGCAACAAATCTATCAGCCGGCTAGACCACCGCAGAATCAGGGTCAGCTGCAACCATTTCAGCAGCAACCTCAGCAACAAACGTACGCTCCCAGGAATCAGCAGCCGTTCCAGCAGCAGCAATATGGCCAACAGAGGGCCGTCTCTCCGGTTGAGTCTCTCTTGACTCAATATATTACCAACCAGGAGAGGATCAACCAAAAGCTGGAAATGGGCCAGCGGACCCTCACGGACCAAGTAACCCAGCTGGGGTTACAGGTGGCGAACCTCGCAAGGTCACAAAACCAATTGCCGCCACAACCGGAGGTGAACCCTCGAGGAGCAACACAAACATCGGCACTCGTGCACGAGCACGCGAATGTGTCCGCTATCATTCTGAGAAGCGGGACACAAATTCCTACTAGAGTGCCCCCTAGCAACCCGGAAGCACCATTGGTCGTTGAGAGACCGACTGAAAAATTAAACGACACCGGTGCTTCGTCATCAAATCCCATGACTCAGGAGGGAGTATCTGAAGAAGAGAAGAAGAAGGAGGAAGAGAGCCCAAGAGTGTATAAACCCGTTGTGCCATTTCCACAACGGTTGGCTCAGGCGAAAATTGATGAGAAATATGGGAATTTCTTCGCCATGGTCAAGGACCTAAGCCTGCAAATCCCCTTCTTGGAGGCAATTGAGACAATCCCCTCCTATGCAAAATTCTTAAAAGATTTGGTGACCAAAGGGTCGAGAAAAGAGAAAGTGGTGCTGACGGCAGAATGTAGCGCTCTTATCCAGAGGGATAACCCGCCAAAGCTCAAGGACCCGGGGAGCTTCTCTATCCCTTGCACGATCGGGGCTGTGAAGATTAATCGTGCACTCGTCGATCTAGGAGCGAGTGTTAGCTTGATGCCCTTGTCGATGTACAGAAGGATAGGAATGGGTGATTTGGAACCCACCGGGATGACCCTACAACTAGCTGACCGGTCGGTCAAATATCCGGTGGGAATTGTTGATGATCTCCCCGTGAATGTGAGAGGGGTGCATGTGCCTGTGGACTTTGTAGTCATGGACATGCCCGAAGACGCACACACCCCCATTATCCTGGGACGACCTTTCATGGCCACTGCTGGCGTTCTTATAGATGTGAAGAACGGAAAACTCTCCTTGAACGTCAGCGGAGAGAAAGTTGAGTTTGACCTGGGACTATCTATGAAGCACCCCGACCCTCCTGATGACCTCCGGTGTAATCTGCTTGAGATAGAAGAAGAAAAGGGTGTGGAGGAGATCTCCTGGGAGATTCTCCTGAGAAACCCCCCCGATGAATTGGGGAATTCTGAAGATGAAGAAGGCCCCGAAAACAAAGAAGCTGCTGGAAGACCGAGTGCAGCGAGAACGACCCCTCCCGGGTTCACCAAGTTTCCTCCTGTGAAGAGAACGGGGAAAGAGCTCACGGACCTCACTAAAGACGAGGTCCGAATCCTGAAAAAGATGGCGGGAAGCGCCAACACCAAGGAAAAGCCCCCGGATCTCAAGAACAAAGGGAGGGTGGTCGAGCAAGTATTTTTCCAGCCGCTGACTACCCCGAGCGCCTTCAGCTCCAACAAGGAAGAGATGCCTAAGATTGGGCATCACCCGTATCAGCCACCATGAGCATCTCTTGCGGGCGTCGAGCCAACGATGTTAAACAAGTGCGCTTCATGGGAGGCAACCCATGTTCTAAACTTTTTCTCTAATTTTTAGCGTTATTTTTTACTTTATTTTATCTATTTCTATAAATAAAGTCAGCAGCGAGAACATCCGTTAGGGGACTTAATCAAATTTCTTGGTTTTTGCAGGAAACAAGCCCCAACCGATCGGGTGATAACTCACCCGATCGGTTGGGATGTATCAGATACATGCCGAGATCTGTCCCCGAATGAACCGATCGGTTGAATAATGAAGAGACCGGGTGGCAGACCGGGTGAGCTGGGGAGAACTCTCGGAAAATTTTCAGGAATATCAACCGATCGGTTGAGTTTGAGCGCGATCGGTTGACCTGACCGGGTGAGAAGCCCTAAGTTCTCGGGAAATTTAGTGGAGCGGCCAACCGATCGGTTGACAAGTCAACCGATCGGTTCGCCTGTAGCATTTCTTCGGCAAAATTTTCGACCTAACCGTCAACCGACCGGGTGACAAGTCACCCGATCGGTTCGACTTAAAACCCTATAAATACCCCCCGACGCCCGCTCGTTTCCGCCCTCGCCCGATCGCAAATCTCGCCATCGTTTCGTCTTCCCCTCTTCTCCAACAACCGATCCCCACTCCCCCACGTCCCCTACTCCTCCATTACTCCCACTCTCCACCTCCTTCATCAACCCCTCCATCATCTACACCCTCTCTCTCCTCCCATTCCGAGATTTTTGACCTAATTTTCCCAAATCCACCTCCATTTCGAAAATTTTTGCCGAAGGAATTCGCCGCGGCTCCAAGCTTCTCTCGCTGAACAGTGAGGGGACATCAACGAGCAAGCTCCACCACTGCAATTGGGTAAACTCGCTCCTAAGCCTATTTTATACTTTTGCCCTACTTATTGTGCTTGCTCGTTTGTTTGTGTTAGTGTGCATCCACGATTTTTGCACTAATTCTTGCTCACACTCACACACATGGCTAAAGATAAGGATAATGGAAAGGGTATCATGCGGGAAGAGGAGCCGTCTCGAAAAAGACGAAAACAAACACGCCCCCCTTCCCATACACGAGCACTTACACTTGGCCCTCCCCCGCCTGTTGTCCCCCCTGTGGACCCAATGTTGGGCCCGCACGGGTATATTTTTCGGAACCAGGAGCACAAAGATTTTTACCATAGGCTTGATGCTCGAGGGCATCTATCCACTAAATTCCCGCATGCACAAACACTTCTCGATCTCGGTGTCTTCACCGAGATCGAATATCTTTTCGGCAACTTAGGATGGTTAGCCTTCCTTAATGCATCTGCCACTTCCCACCCGGCACTCACACTCGAATTCCTCTCCACACTTGTTTTAGAGTCCGGGTCGATCGTTAGATTCCGGGTGCGTAACCGTAGTGTCACCATAACCCTGAACACGATTAATGATATATTTGGTTTCCCCAATCTCGGGGATAATTCTATCAGACACCATGGGTACACGCCCGAATTTAGCGTCGATCAATTCTGGTTCCGCCTCACATTGATCGGTGACTACCCCCGAGGTCGGGCCAAGGCCTCCTCCATCATTCATCCCGTGTTTCATCTTGCCCACAGGATCATCTCTTCCACATTCTTTCCTAGGGACGAGTCAGGCACTGTGACTATCCCCGATCTTTTTATCCTTTGGGCCATGACTTTTCCTTATGTCCGGGATGATGATGGAGTTAGCTTCAGGGCCCCTACCGTCCCCATTCATGGCGGCGATTGGCTTGTTCACAAGCTACTCGAGATTAGCCGGGCCGGTAAGGGAAAGTTTTGTTGCGGGGGCATCATCACTATCATATGCTCTTACCCCCAATTCAATATCCCCCTCCCCAACAATCTTCCTGTTGCTGCAGGACCATCACGTCTTGATAGTGACGTCCTGCGGCACATTCACATGATTAGACCCTACTCAGCTGGCCGCTACATCTTCAACTATGGCCACCCCCAGCCCCTTACACCATTCTGCCCAACCCCGCTCGCATGCCCATTGCTCTCGTGGGAGATTGGACTTTCCCTCCTGATCCCGACTTCTTTGCGGGGTTGAATCTTCCTTTTCTCCCCGTAGGCGCCCGCAGATCACCGTCCCCTGCCGCCCACTTAGGCGAGCAGGATATCCCTGCGTCTGGGGGAGACTTAGGGGCTGGCCCGAGTCGTCCCGTTTTTGCTCCGGGACCGATCACGTCTGAGCACCTCCTTGCGGCCATTTCTGGCCTTGTCTCCTGTGCTGGCATGACCACTGCCGCCAGCACCTCTTCGACCTTACCTGGCGGCACCACCGCTACCTCGCGCCAGTCTACGTCTTTTGGTCGCCGTCAGGTATCTGCCCGTCTAGGACTTGAGAGGGAGGTCACCGCCCTTCGTGAGCTCGCCATGTCCTCTGTTTCCTCGGACCCATCACCATCCTCCTTTCTTACTCACCCACGTTTCCTCGCACTTGAGAGGAACGTGGTCGCCATTCTCCGCCTTCTTACTCATATCCACGGACCACCTCCAACTTCACCACCTCCACCTTCACCACCCAGGCGATCTTCTCCTCCACCCACCCACACTTCTCCACATCCATCACCCCCCTCACCACATTCTTCTCCTCCCTCTTCACATCCCATCCCGGCATCCACTTCACCCCTCCCGACCACTTCCATCGCACTCACGCTACCTCCTTCCTCCTCCGTCACTCCATACGTGCGCCGGAGGAAATTACCGGTACGCTCCAGATCCCTCCCACCACCCCCCACTATCGTCACCACCGCACCTACTTCCTCCACTTCTATTCCTCTCACTACCACCTTGATCGCCTTCCTACCAACACCACCCATCACCACCGACACTTGTCCCATTGTTCACACCACCACTGCCCCTACTACTTCGCCTCTTCCCCCACTTCTCAGCACACCCCCAGCCTCCCCCGACCACCCATCCACACCCTCTTCCGAGGAGGACGAGGACTCAGCTCCTCCTGCTTTCTAGATTCACCCCTTTTGTTTTTGACTCCCCCTTGCACATATCTAGATTTCATTGATCATATCATTTCGCTAGCACTTTCTGGTCTAGCTTGGGGGACGTCTGTTTTGGTGTGCTGTCGTGTTTTGTTTGTTTTTCTCATTTTTGTGTGTGTGTGTTTGTTTTTCACTTTTTGAGTGTCGTGTCGTGTGATTTTATTCTATTTTTATTTTTGTATTGTTTGATTTTGTTCTTGTTTTTTATTTCTTTTTCAGTTTTATCTATGTGTTTTCCTCGTTTTCATTTCTTTTCGTGTCTGTGCGTATTCCCCCCCATTTTCATTGCCCTCCCGTACTCACTCTTATTGCATTGAGGGCAATGCAAGTTTCAGCTTGGGGGAGTCGCACTTCGTGCGTCATTTGTGTTGTTTTTCTACGTTATTTGAGTCGTTTTCCATCGTGTTTTTCTTTTTTTTTCTTTTTCCTTCTTTCTTTAGCTCTTTCTCCTAGAAATGAATCCTATGATGAATCGCCACAAAGTCACACACACCTAGCATTGCATCGATAATCACACTCACTAACCCTAGGATTTCGAGTCCTCTTGCATTTCACGCATCGTGGGTCCACTTAGCTTTTTTGTGAGTCGTGTGTCGTGACTAGCATTTGGTGTGCTTCTGCTTTGTGATTTTACTTTATATACCTGTCCAGGAATGACCCCTAGATTATCATGCTTCGATATTGAATACACGGTATTTGCTTCTAATGTCTGCTTCTATATGCATGCTATTTATATCGTATACTTCAATTCGCATGCGTCGGGATTCCACAACTAAGGACTAGGATACCCCATTTAGCCTAAGCTCTATTTAGCAACAATAGTCCCCTTTGCCCGAGTGTTTAGATTTCGACTTCTTTTTTGTTTTACTTGGTGCAAATCCCCTCGTCGTGTACCGTTCCCCCACTTGGGAGAGTACACAAGTGTATAGCCAAAAAAACCAAAAAGCCAAAAAATGGGAGAAAAGAAATGAAAAACCCAAAAAGAAAAGAAAAGAAAAAGATTGTATAGCCAAAAAAGCCAAAAAAAAATATGCAAATACCCAAAACCCAAAAAAATTCCCGTGTGAATATTTTCATACTTGCCAAGAATAAAGGGAAGGCGAGAATTTGCACCGAGTGTTCTTCTCCACATCATCTCAACCCCCGTCGTTATCAAAGACACTTGGCTTGGGAGATATTTAGCTAGTATCTAGGCTATAGTGGCGTGATTTCCTTAACCCTAGTTGTGGAGTCCCCGATGCATGATACGCTCCTATTCTCTCTATTCTCATGCATGCTCGAACTTATATTCGCCGCTTAATTCAATTCGATTCGATATTTGGGTCATATCTTGGATTTGTGTATATCGAGCCTCGTAGCACATCGTAGAAAGCATCACCATTTGCTAGCACACGACCACGCTCACTCGCGCTTCACTGCGTGGACCCACGACACTTATTTGGACTCGCTTTCCTAGGTTTAGTGGTGTGATTTGACGTTTGCTTGCTGGTTGTGTCGTTTTTGATTTTGATGGCTCTGATGGACGATCTAGGGCTTAGAGTTTTCTTTTTCTTTCTTCCTCTCTATTTTTCCCTTCCGAGCTCCCACTCTCACTCGTCTTCCTCGAGGACGAGGAAGAGTTCAGCTTGGGGGATTTTGACGTGCGTCTATATTTCATATATTCACGCACGTTTTCTTTTGTGTTTCTCCGTGTTTTCTGCCGTCTCTTATTCGTTTTCGTATGTTTTCCCGTTTTCTTTCACTTTTCTTTGTTTGTCCATGATTGCAGGAGTTCGACCACGTAGGGGACCTTTTACGATGATATCCCAAGTCCCCGGAGCAACGGGAAAAGTCACGCGTGATCCAGGGGGTCAAACGGCAAAGTATTCATCTTTCTGCCCCTCACCCGGTCGGTTGGTCATCTCCAACCGATCGGGTGATGCACGCGTGCACCAACCGGTCGCTATCGCAGCTCACGAAGAAGTCACCCGACCGGTTCACAGACCGGTTCTGCGGGCGGCTGTTCTCTGTCTTTTCGAGCAGAATTCCAACCGATCGGGTGACTTTCACCCGATCGGTTCATCTGTAGCTGAGAAAAAGAGCTGATGACACGGGCGTCGAACCGACCGGTTCACCCGACTGCTCCAAGATCCAACCGGTCGCTCAAGAACTCACCCGATCGGTTCGTGAGATCGGGTGAAAACTCGTCGTTTTCTGTGATTTATCTGTAACGGATCAACCGATCGGTTGACTTGTCACCCGATCGGTTGATCCGAAAATCTATATATAGGACCCCTAGGGTTCCAGAAACGGGAGAGTTGTATTTTTTAACTGTTTTATTTCCCTGTGACGGCTGTAATTGTTACTCTTAAGTAAGTTTTCAGATCTTTCTAATTTTTTAGTATTGTCTTTACTACTCCTTTACTTCCGCATTGCAATTGTCGGATTATGATTCTAACGGTTAAATTTCATTTAGATTGCTTTTTCATGAATTTTTGTGAGTAGTTCCCAAATCTGGGATTTTGGTGGAAGCCCCTTCGGGGGCTCTTCCCGATGCGTCCATAGGGTTAGGGAATCGATAGGGAGTAGGAATCTAACGGTTACGCGGGGCGTTTCATTGTCATCGGCGGGAAAAAGACCGCCTTTGACCGTCGGGCCAAGGGGGAATAAACTTGGCGGTTGACTCCCTAGCCAAAGCTCACGCCTTTAGCGTAGACGCCGAATCCTAGCACGCGGGAGCGACAGGATGAGACGTCGGGAGATATCGTTGCGGACTTAGTGCTCCCGGGATCGATCAGTGTTTATGGACACGGGAGTGCCCACTGATTGAATCCGGGAAGTCCGGTGTATCATCCTGGGCACCGACCGGAATATCGGGCCCATGGGACGCCGGTACCACTTTCAGAGGCAACGTCTCACCATTAGACCCTAATCCCGATCGCTATCCATACCCGTAGGCCGTAGCGGTGAGAGCCTCTCGTCGGGTCGGAAACCAAAGTCCCGGGTTTACTTTCTTTTTGTTCATACGCTTTCATTTCCTTTCGTGACAACCAACCACCGATTCGGGCTAGCTCACCCCTCGGGGTGATTTAGGTCCTACCTGACCCAAGTACAACCTCGCCTCCCTGAGTTCGATATTCCCGCACCCTACACTAACCGTGAAACTTGCGGTAAACGACACCGCGACGCCGCGACGCAAGCGGGGCGCCGGTCAGCTAGGCAGGCTGCGGTACCAGGTCCTCGCCGCTCCCCTGAGAGTAGAATAGAAGCCTCGGCAGAGCAGGTCATCGTCGGCTCCTTGGAAGGACATGTCCCCTTCGTAATCCATCACGTGGTTTCCCGGGTCCCCTATCCCGTCGTACTTCCCCAGCGTCGGGATCTTGAATCGAGTGGGGACCCGCGCGTCGGTTATCCTCCGTGATAGGGGCACCGGTCCCCGTGGATGCCTCCGGGGGTTTGACACCCGTCTGCCTCCAGTTCGTTCGGCGGTGGAGGGTGCACCGGCGCCGGCGGGGCTGGCTCCACGGCCCTCGCCACACTGGGGGTTGGGCTGACCCGGCGCTCCCGGCTCCTCCGTCGGGAGCTCCTGCTCCGCCGCGATCGGTCTCTCGAGTGGTGTCGGCTGCTTATCCTGTGGTGGGGTGACCGTGGTCGACGAGACGACGCGGTCACCGATTCGTCCCCCGTGCCCTCAGTTTCTCTTCGGCTCCTTTCACGATGAGGGGAGGAGGCGCGTGATCTCGCCTGGCGGGAGCCGGACAACGTGAACCGACGCTCCGCGTTCGGTCTTTGGTTCCCGTGGTCGTCGACCACAGCGGATCGTAAGAGCGGGGGACCCCCCGCCCAACGATGGTCGTCGCCCAATGCGCCTCTGTTAACTGGCGCAGTGCTGACGAGTTGCTGTACTGTCGCGACCAGCGTCTGGAGATTCGCATTGGTCTCCTGGGCCAGGGCACGGAGTTGCCCCTGTGTGGCCAATTCCGACCCGCCAATCTCTTCAGTTGTGGGGGCGGGGTGGTTGTTGACGGGCGTGCCTTCGAGGTTGCCGTTGGATGCGCCATTCCCCTCCTCCGGGATGGGGGGCATGCGTTTCCTTCCGTTGCTGGCTCGTGCCATTGCAGGTGTGGTTTGCTTCTTCGTGGAATAGTCCGTTCCCACAGACGGCGCCAGATGTTTCAGAGTGTTTTCTCACTACAAAGCGTTGACCGTGGACAACCCGGTCAACGTGGTCAGGGGGCCCGCTTGGGTCCCTCGGGTGAGTCGAGTTGGTGCAGTCGAGGCTCGAGTCGGATCTGCGGACGACGTGGAGCACGTCGGCTGGGTCGGATCGGGTCCTCGGTCATTGGTAGGGCGAGGGGAAGCCTCGGCCTGGGTGGAGATGCTCGGCCTCGGTCGGTTGTGCTCGGCCTCGGCGGTCGGACGACGAGGGGAAGCCTCGGTCGTTGAGCTGGTTGCGTGGCCGGCGAGGGGTGGAGGGGAAGCCTCGGCTCGTGGATTGGATATCCTCCTGCGTAGACAAGAACACTCGTCAGGGGGGCCGGACCTTGGTTCCGGCCAAAACCCCTCCGATGCCTAAGTCAGACAGTGATCTGAAAGAGGAGGCCCGGCGGAGACGGTACGACTCGAGAGGAGATCAGTACGGCGTCTCACGGCGCGAGCGGGGGAGGAAGGAGGAGAAATGGGGGAACTAGGTCGTTGATGGAGTACCTTAGGTTTTGGATACCTGAGATGCGGTCCCCTGTCCTGTCGTCCTCTTAGCCCCTTTATAGACCTCCGCCGTGATTGCCCCCGACCCACGTCGCTCGTCCGCCCTCAATCGTGCCCCCTCAATCCGCCCCCCCGTTGCCGCTCCCTGCGCCATGCCAGCATCTCCCCATAACTGCCATTCAGTGGTCGCGGGACCAGGGGAGCGGTTATCGCAGGAGTGGGCGAGTGGCCAGCGTGTTATCGGGGCCGGGCCGGATCGACATTCGGGGGGGGGTCCCTTATAGGGCCTTATCGAGTGGGCCTGAGCGCGTAGATGGGCTCTTGACCGGCAGTCGGGTTTCTGGGCTCGTGTCTTTCGGGTCTCGGTTAAATAGGCGTAACAAGCGGAAAATTACTTTTGAAAAACATATCTTTCAAAATGGAATAGGTGAGAGTTTGCGCAAAGAATTTTAGCGCAACAATTGCCAAGCCACGAGACCTGTTCTACACACCCATGGGTTAGATAACCATGGCCGGATCGTGGTAGGACTTGGAATTCTAAATTGCGCTATCCCGATTAAGGACGGGACATAACCTATTTGAAAACATCTTTTTCAAAAAAAATTTAAAATACATTGGCTAATCTCCGTAGAGTAGAGCACAACGTCATAAGTACATTGGCTAATCTCCGTAGAGTAGAGCACAATGACATGGCTAATCTCGCATGAAGTAGAGCACTATGGCTAATCTTCAAGGAGTAGAGCCCAAGGAAAAACTTCATTAAAATGTTAGCCCCGTATGGGCTAGTCGGCACTGTGGTTAGCCCCGTATGGACTAATCGGCACATTCGAGTTTGACCAAGGCCTTTTGTCACCCCATATGGGTCAGTCGGCAAGTTTACGATCGACCAAGACCTTCTGCCGGATTGGTCGACCAAAACAACTAAATTGGTCGACCAATTATTTGGTCTGCAACTTCTCCCGACCAGGGCCTCTGCCCTGGCCGAGGCTTGGCCAAGGGCCGGCCAGGGCCTCTGCCCTGGCCGGCCAGGGGCCCTGGCCCCCTCGGCCAGGGCCTCTGCCCTGGCCGAGGCCGGCCAAGGTCGGCCAGGCCCTGGCCTCTGCCAGGGTCGGCCAGGCCCTGTCCGAGGCCAGGGCGCTGGCCCTGGCCACTGCCAGGGCCGGCCAGGCCGGCCAGGGCCGGCCCCTGGCCTTGGCCGGGGCCGGCCACTGCCGGCCTGGCCATGGCCGGCCATGGCTTGGCCATGGCCGGTCATGGCCAAGGCCATTTTTGCCTTGGCCGGCCATGGCCCTTTGGCCATGGCCGGCCTCCCCTTGTGTGGGGTGGCCACACACCCCCGCCGGTGGGGGTTGCCGCGGTGGTTATTGGCCATAGCCAACCCCCTCCGCATGGGGAGGGGGGTGCATGGCCTTCATAGCCCATTTGGCCATGGTGCACATGCACTAAAATTCATCTTCCCCGATGGGAATAACCACCACCTTCTTCCTCGATGAAGCACCCGTTCGTCGATGAAGCACCCGTTCGTCGAGAAAGTGGTTATTTTCTAATGGCCGTGTGCCAAAAATGAAAAATAACATACTATGTGAACGGTCGGTTCTTCCCGTCACGGAGAGTTCCTACCATATCCGTAATGATAGGAGACCCTAACGTGAAAAGAACAACCGCTGCGTTCTCTCTGTCACGAAGCGTTCCTACCATATCCGTAATGGTAGGATACCCATTCATGAAAAAGACAACGACTCGTTCATAGTTTCGACGGGGCGACGGTTTGACCGGGGCGAACCCGTATGGCTCCGATACCAATGTTGGATCCTGCCAAAACAGAGTTAGGATCGATAAATGAAGTTGAGACTTACGCTTGCGTATGCGGCACGGTAGTCTACGAACTTCGCCTTCGGATTCGCCACGACGGATCGAGTCTTCTCACGAACGGAGTAAGGCTACTAAATCCACAATCTAAATCTCTACTTTTGGATTAAGAACTTGGATAAAGGGAGATGAAGTATTTCGGCAGAGCTTCGCTAGAATGAAAATGCATGCAAGAATGCCATGCAAAAGTGTAAGGAAATGGCTAACCCTTGGGTCTTATTTATAGCCCCCAAGGTAGTTATTTTAGGAGTAATTGTTCCTTTGGAACACTTTAACTAAGGTGTACCATCATACATGGCATATTATAAGCTTAAGTTGTACCATATGTATGGTACAATATAAGCATAAGATATTACCCCTTTATTAGCCATATGTCGCATGCACTTATGCACATATAATGTGACTTTCCCATCAATCTAGAGATTCTCTCCGCAAGGGAACATTTTCCCTTTGCACACGACTTCGTGTACGCGACGTTCGAGGTCCGTATTCCCTCATACATCCCCTACAAGGGTGTACTAACGTCTTCCATATCCAACAGAGACTTCCAGTGGGACCTTCAACTGGAGGAGGCAAGCGTCCCATGGAGCCGCCTAGGATGGTGCCCAGAGGAAATTTCCGACCTCAACAGACTACACAGTTCAAGAGACCAGCTATTCCAGTCGATCAATCTCAACTGACTTGCTACTTCTGTGGTAAGACTGGACACCAGAAGAAGGATTGCAGGAGAATGCTGAACCAATGCCTGATCTGCAGTTCACCTACACATGTTGCGAGGGACTGCCCCCACAGTAAGGACTGTCGAGCACCAACCGGAGTACCTAGACCTATTCAGCGAGCAGTGCCTACACCTGTTCTACGAGGAGCACCCGGACCTGCTCAGCATGGACTGCCTCTGATTTCACAGAACCGGGCGTATCAGTAGGCCAATCAGCCGATGCGCCAAGCATTCACGATGACAGCTACAGAAGCCGAGGCTGAGGATGAAGTGATCACATGTAACATTTATATCTAGTATTTATTATTTCTCTTATATTCATGCTTGTTAGTTAGTTTTCCTTTCTAAGTTTATTATTATTATCTTAGGTGTTATCTTAGTGGCCTCCCACCCGGCTCTGACTTTATTTGATTCCGGAGCTTCTCTGTGTGCTATATCCCAGAAGTTTGTGGTTAAGCACTCGATTCCTACCTACCCACTTCCCAAGAGATGGAATATCACAATCGGAAGTGGTGTAATAAGTGTTACCTTGGGATGCAAATCATGTCCTTTAGTGATTTGCGGACAAGAGCTCATGCAGACTTCATGGTCATGGACACACCCAATATTGATGATATTCTCGGCATGGACTGGTTAGGGACTTTCTATGCTACTATCGAATGTCCCAAGAAGAAAGTAGTATTTTAGATTCCCGACCACCCGATGTTCGAATTCATCGGTGGTAGTCGTTCACTCGGACCTATCAGATTTCAGGCTCAGCCGAACGAATCGATTCTCGCATCTATGCAAGTCAAACCGGAGAAACCTGCAGTGGTTCGAGACTTCGAAGATGTATTTCTGGAGGAAATTTCTGGATTGCCGCCTGATCAAGCCTTGAAGTTCAGTATCGACTTGATGTCGAATACTCAGCCAATCTCGAAGGCGCCTTACCGTATGGCTCCAGCAGAACTTGAGGAGCTACAGAAGCAGTTGGATGACTTGTTACAGAAGGGATTCATTCATCCCGGCGTGTCTCCTTGGGGTGCACATGTACTGATGGTTAAGAAGAATGATGGATCGAGGAGAATGTGCGTGGATTATCAGGAGCTGAACAATGTCACACTGAAGAATAAGTACTCGTTGTCTCACATAGATGATATCTTCGATCAACCCGGTGAATCGTGAGTTTTCTTGAAGCTGGATCTCAGGAGTGGATACCATCAAGTGAAGTTCAAGAACGAAGATATCTACAATACGGCCTACCAGACCAAGTATGAACACTACGAGTTCGTTGTCATGCCATTTGGTGTGACCAATGCTCCTGCAGTATTCATGAATCTCATGAATCTGATATTCTACGAGTTTCTAGATAAATTCGTAGTGATATTCATTGATGACATATTGGTCTACTCGAAGAGTGAGGAGGAGCACACCGAGCACCTGAGGATTGTGTTGGAGACACTTCGACGTCACCAATTGTACGCCAAGTACAAGAAGTGCAAATTCTGGCTTGACCGTATCGCATTCCTTGGACATGTGGTTTCTGGCGATGGTATCTCAGTCGACCCAGAGAAAGTTGCTTCAGTCAGAGATTGGCCTACCCCTCGGTTGGCATCAGACATCAGGAGTTTCTTAGGATTGGCAGGTTACTACCGTTGATTCATTCAGGATTTCTCGAGGATAGCAAAGCCCATGACTCGACTGACGAGGAAGGACGTCAAGTTTGTTTGGTCAGACTCTTGTGAGCAGGCATTTAGGACTTTGAAAGCAAGGCTGACATCTGCACCAGTTCTGGCTATTCCAGATAGGACTGGAGGATTTGAGATCTTTTGTGATGCCTCGGGCAAAGGTCTTGGATGTGTTCTACATCAGCACGGTCATGTAGTCGCTTATGCTTCTCGATAGTTGAAGATACACGAGAAGAATTATCCGACTCACGACTTGGAGTTGGCCGCTGTCATCTTCGCATTGAAGATTTGGAGACATTTCTTACTGAGTGAGAAACTGAAGATTTTCACTAATCACAAAAGTTTGAAATATATTTTTACTCAGAAGGAGTTAAATATGAGACATCACAGATGGTTAGAGCTGATGGCTGATTACGACATCGACCTCCAGTATCACCCAGGGAAGGTTAATGTCGCACCCGATGCCTTGAGTAGACTTCCAGCAGTTATGACACTTACAATTCAATGGAGGCTACAGCATGGTCTGCGTGAGAAGAGTACAGAAGTTGTGTTACCTGGAGTCACATCGTCGTTGATGAACATGTAGATTCAGTCGACGATAGTGGATCAGATCAAAGCTGCACAGTCTGGAGATGCTAAACTACAGAAGATCCGAGAGCAAGTGGAAGCTGGACTTCGGACGGATTTTATCATTCATGAGGATGGTTCCTTGAGATACGTCAATAGGATCTACGTACCTTCAGGTGATATCAGAGATGAGATGATGAATTAAGCTCATAGCTCTCCATATTCCATTCATCCTGGCGGTACCAAGATGTACAAGGATCTCCGTCTGAATTTTTGGTGGCATGGTATGAAGAGGAGCGTAACTCGAAGCATCGCCAAATGTCTCGTGGGTTAGCAAGTGAAGGTTGAACACCATCATTTTGCTGGATTGCTTCAACCCCTGTCGATTCCGGAGTGGAAGTGGCATCACATCACCATGGACTTCGTGACTGGACTACCTCGGGAGCACCAAGCAAAATGACGTGATTTGGGTTATCGTTTACCGATTAACCAACTCTGTGCACTTCATTCCTTTCCGAGTAGGACAATCTACGGAGATACTGGCAAAGAAGTATATGGAGGTAATTATCTTTCTCAAACATTTATACCTTCTTTCTTGTGCAAGTCATGATGTGAATGATAATCGTGCAGGAGATTGTGCGATTGCATGGAGTCCCCGTGAGTATCGTCTCCGACCGAGACACGAGATTCACGTCCCAGTTCTAGAAGAGTCTACAAAAGAATCTGGGTACCAGTCTGAGCTTCATCACTGCATATCACCCACAGACTGATGGACAGTTGGAGCGCACTATCCATATATTGGAGGATATGTTGCGACCTTGCATGTTAGATCTTAAGGGTTCGTGGGAAGATCACTTACATCTAGTGGAGTTCGCCTACAACAATAGCTATCAAGCCAGCATTGGCATGGTGCCATTTGCTGCACTTTATGGAAGGAAATGTCGATCCCTGCTGAGTTAGGATAACATCGGTGATAGAGAGCTGTTGGGACCAGAGATGATAGTTGAGGCTGTGGATGTAGTGCGTACCATCAGGGATAAGCTTCGTGTTGCACAAGATCGGTATAAGCATTGGGCTGATGCTAAATGCCGTCCTTTGGAATTCAAGGCTGGAGATCATGTATTCTTGAAGATATCCCCGAACAGAGGAGTGATTCTCTTTGGGAAGCGCGGCAAGCTTAGTCCGAGATTCATTGGACCTTTTGATGTGCTAGAGCGAGTTGGAGAGGTAGATTATCGTCTAGCACTACCGCCTTCATTGGAGGGAGTACATGAAGTTTTTCATGTATCTGAGCTGCATCGTTACATCAGTGACCCGTTACACGCTGTCGACTACTCAGAGATCACAGTTCAACTGGACTTGACATATGAGCAACAACCGGTGCAGATCTTAGACCGACGTCAGAAGACGCCCAGGAACAAGGTCGTTGAGCTCGTGCGAGTGATGTGGCGTCATGATTCGCCTGGAGAATCCACCTGGGAATGGGAAGATGAAATGCGAGAGCGTTACCCTTATTTTCTCCCTGCCCCTTAGTTGATAGAAATTCCGAGGACGGAATTTCTTAAGGTGGATAGAATGTAACGACCTGTATTTTCGGATACACTAGAACTGAGTTCTATTTATGTATGTCTTCATTATTATACTTTGATGTATTAATCTCATTAATATACTTGCATTAAGTTAGTCTATTTAATCTTGTTATTATTATTTAAATGTTTTCAAATTGAAATGTTTAAGATCCAAAATTCAAACCCTTTCAAAAACTTTCCTTTTTGACCCTAATAAAAGCTAGGCTAAATTAGTATTATTTTCTCTCATTAAACCCATTATTCCCCTAATTATTAATATGGTTCAAAAACCTTCCTAATTAAATTAGCCTTAATTCCATAATCAATATTATTTAAAATAAATCTTTTTAATTTAAAATCTTTCTATTTTTTTAAAACCTTTCCTATTTTATTCTTTTACCCTAACTCAACCCAACACTCTAACCTACCCTAGGCCGCACACAACACAACCCCAGGCTAAACAAAACTCTAGGCAGCCTTTTCCTCTCTCTTCTCCTATTTCATCAAACCCAACACCCCCTACTTCTATAAACCCTAGCCATCTAAAACCCAAACCCTTCCTCTCTCACACGCAACACAACCCAGGCTAAAAACCCTAAGCTCACCCTCCCTGCAAGCCTAAAATTTGTGCCTCTCTACATGAACCCTAGAATCCTAGCCTATACAAAAACCCTAGCCCAGCCCTATACAAACCCAAGCTCCCTCAAAAGAACCCATGCCTCTTCTTATAAACTCAGCCCTATTACTAAATAGAACCCAAAGCAAAACCCCAGGCAACCCTAACTCACGCACGCAACCACCCAGGCCATTCACTCTTCTATCTATCCTTCCCTACAAAACCCTAAGGAAACCCTAGTTCTCTTCAGCCAGTCGCAAAAACCCTCACCCTGGCACCTCTCTCTCCTCTCCACCAACTTAGGCCACCACCCGGACGTCCAACAGCCTCCGACCTCCCTCTCCCTTGCTCCGAACCTCGTACCCTTCCCGACGCTCACCTTCGCCTGTAAGAAGCATCTCCGACAACGTCATCTTCCCATCTCCGACAACCGCTGCATCACGTGCCCTCACCTCCCGTTGACTGCCGCTCCAATAGCAACACCGCGCCCGTCCTCCATCTCCCAAGAGCCTGCATGCCCAGCTGCCCATTTCCGATGCCCAGCCTCCACCAACTTCGGCCACTTTCTCCTCCCCTGCGACCACCGAGAGCCACCCCTACCTCCGGCGCCCGAACACCAGCAAACCCCCTACACTCGTAGCCAGCAGTCACCATCCACTGACGTCCGACGCTGCAACAACCCCAGTGCCTCACTTCTCTCTCACTACGACAGCCAAGCCACCCCGCCACCGCGCGCGTCAGACCATCTCCACTTGCAACCAAGAATGAAGACACGTGAAAGCTTTGGAGAGGTTAGTGTGCAGTTGTTTTATATTAGTTATGGTTGATTCATATTAATAGTTAGAGTTAGTTTTGTTTGGATTATGATTTTATAATTTCTGATATAATGATTTAGCCTATCATGTTAGTAAGTATTTTAATACTCAGTTATGTATACATTAGTGTTAGTTATGAAAACACACTAGGGGGGGTGAATAGGGTGTATGGCACAAGATTTAAAAACAAGCACAATCACAGCGATAATCAGACACAGATATTTTTATCGGAGTGGTTTCCCGCCAAAACTCCGACCCCAAAACCTAAGAGGATTTCACTCAATATAAATGATCACACTTATGGGTAGTGATCTCACCGTTTAAATATATAGTTTGTAAAGATTAAGTGCAGAGATAGCTTTTGAATAAAGTTATTCGCAATACGATCTCACAAAGAAATAGTATAACCAAATTAATACTTTAGTTAAAATGTGGAAAAATATAACCGTGATGAAGTTTATGAGATCATGGTCACGTAGGCTCAAGCCGTTCGCCAATCCGACGTCTGGATTGGAAGATCCGCTCCGTTGAAGTTTGTATTGCAAAGTAGTTAACCGATGGGCTGTGTGTAAAGTAATTTAATATAGCTTTGATTGGGTAGCAAGCTGTGCGTAAAGCAATTTCGTAAATTAGATCTCCAGTTACAGAACTGGGTGATTTTTGTCCTTTGCTCGCCAATTCTTCTCAGATGAAGCTCGCCATGGCTTGATTCCTCGCTGGAAAGTGCCACGCCCTTCGAGTCGAGGGAAAATATGGGATGTCCTTCGCCGTGACAAGGAGCAATTCTATCGGCCACCAAGCGCTGGATGATGTTGCTTCCGGCCATCAGTTGCTGGAGGATGTCGCTTCCGGCCACCAGTCGCTGGAGGATGTCGAAGAGAGGATGTGCGACCTTCAAGTTGCTGGAGGATGTCAAAGCAAGGATATGCGGCCTTCGAGTTGCTGAAGGAGGACGAATCTAGCCACAAGGAGAGAAGATGGACGATCCTAGTCTCCCGTGAGTTGCTCCTTTTTATTTCTTTGTAATTGCTTGATTTTTTAAAAAATGCCTTGTTGCTGTCGCCTGTCAAGAGAAAAAGAATGAAACTCTGTTAATTTTTTATTTGCATTTATCTTTTGAGATTGATGAAGATATTCTGTTTGTATACACGTTTTTGGATAAAGACAAGTTGAAAAAGAACAGCTCTTTGCTTGTATAAATCCCCTACGTGATTTTGGATAAGGCTTATATTTTTTTTGAGTGTTGTTGGATGAGGATTCTTCAGTTCATTTAAATCCCTTAAGATACAATCAGTCCATTTGACCAATTCAAGTCTACATCTTCATTTTGAGAAATTTTTGCATCAATCGACAAAAAAAATCCACTGTTTGTTAGCTTATTGCTGACATATTGAAGCTTGAAGATATGAAACCCAAAATCAATTCAGTAATATCCAACATGAGATCAATAGCGCCCAACCCCAATTAAAGGGTGAAGCAAAAATCGATTAATTCTAGCAAAAATTAGAATAAGAATTGAAAAGGATAATGCATTAGCTTACTAGACTCATCGGATATTGTAGGGGTATTATCAAAAAAATGAGGCTTGTCAGCTCTTTTAATCCATACCTTTGATCAAGCATTAAATTGCAAGTTTTAATACGATAGTTATTACTTTTTGCACCAATGTCCACATACAATCTCTCTCTTGCAAACAAAATTTATTTTACACTTTCCCCACTGAAATCACTTTAATGAAAGACGTTAGTCACACAACTTGTTTGTCATCATCAAAATTAATTCGTATGGCCTATTTAGTGAACTAAATAGGCCAATATTCTCCCCCTTTTTGATGATGACAAACAAGTCTAGAAAAAAATAGGAACAATATTGAGGAGCAAGATACATAGGCATAAGATAATAAACATCATACAAAGCTCCCCCTATCAATGTGCTCTCATGAAAAGTTGTGACAAGCTCCCCCTCAAAATGTGCATCACTTCCCCTTGTGCATTATTTTTCTACTATTTTTCTACCCTCCCCCTTTTACCATTAACCAAAAAGATTACAAAAAAATTAATTGAAGAGGCTAAGAATTAGACATGAAACAAGTTTAGCATATCAAAGAAACAAGAAATTGATGACGATGCTCATATTAATGCTTTTTCCCCACAAACTTAAATTATAACAAAAGTCATTAGCATTGAAAGCATATGTTCGTTCTAAGAAATCTAACAAAAAGATGTTGTATTATGAAACTCTTTGACAATTTGAAGGGTGCTTAAAAACTAAGAGATCACAATATAAGATTATCTAATACAACTTGAGAGCTTTCGTTGATATGGAAAAATCAATTAGTAAGATGTCGGGAGACACCAAGCAAGGAATACCATGATGTTAAATTTCGGGTCCTTTGTAATTGAGATGCGCTAAATGGTTACTTCGTTTACCATATTTCATACGCATTGCTCAACAAACCCCCGAAATCCGGTTACTAGCCGCTAGTAACAAATGTAGCATATTTGAAAATGTTTAGCTAATCCCTTTTTCTTGTTCTTCTTCTTCTTCCCTTTTTTATATTACAATGTTGGTGTCTCAGAATAGTGACGCATAAAGGCATCGACATATTCGAGTCCTACTATATAATTCTCCATAGAGATTTAAGCACACAAAATTTGTAAAGACAAAATATAGATTCAAAATCTTTAGAATCTAAGCACATCCAACTGTCTCCATATTTTATAAGACTCAATCAAGGTATTTGATTCGTACAATTTGGCATGCTTACGAGTTTCATTTTTTCATTAATAATTCAAGCGCGTGGATTTTACAACAATATGGTGCATCATCATCAAAAACATTTTAATGTTTCTAAGATGTCTAACATGGTTCATATCAAATTCTCAACCAAAATCAATAATAGTTATAACAAACATGCATGCACAAACAAAGAATAATCAAATCCATGTTGAGATGATTTAGTGTGCAATGTGTGAAGCTTTAGATACAATATTTTAAGCATGTGTATGTGCATGGATATGCGTGCTAACTCTCAATTAGTGACATAATCCCCAACTCCCTTCAAGTGAAGCAAAATTGTTTTTGGTTTAAGGGTTTAGTGAATATGTCCGCTAATTGTTTTTCGGTATCAATATATCCTAAAGAGATATCTTTCTTATCAACATGATCTCCTAGGAAGTGGTGACGAATATCAATATGTTTTGTCCTAGAGTGAAGAATATGATTTTTAGATAAATCTATGGCACTCTTATTGTCACACCAAATGGTTATAGGTTGGATGGTAAGATCGTAGTCTCTGAGGGTTTGTCTCATCCATAGAATTTGAGCACAATAACAACCTGCTGAAACATATTCGGCTTTGGGTGTACTTAATGCTATGGAGTTTTGTTTCTTGGAGAACCATGAAACAAGAAACATACCTAGTAGTTGGCAAGTGCCCGTGGTACTCTTACGATCGGTCTTACTTCCTGCAAAATCCACATCACAATATCCTACAAGCTCAAATGATGTGGAACAAGGATACCATAAACCAAAATCTAAGGTCCCTTTAACATATCGAATTATTCGTTTAATTGAAGAAAGATGGGACTCTTTTGGACAAGATTGAAACCTAGCACATAAACATACACTAATATATCAGGCCTACTAGCTGTCAAATATAATAGGCTACCAATCATACCTTGGTACAAGCGTTCATCCAATTTCTTTCCCTTTTCGTCTTTATCTATCGTTGTCGTCGTTGACATATCAGTAGAGCATTCCTTAGCATTTTCAAGTCCAAAAATCTTCACTAACTCCTTTGCATATTTTGCTTGATTGATAAAAATTCCATCCTCACATTGTTTGATTTGCAATCCAAACATGAATGTGAGTTCACCCATCAAGCTCATCTCAAATTCCCTAGACATGCATGTAGCAAATTCCTCATAAAGTAGATTATTAGTAGCACCAAAAACGATATCATCAACATATATTTGTACTACAAGTAAATCTTTACTTTGATGTTTAACAAATAGAGTTTTATTCGCCTTTCCCATGGAAAAGTTATTTTCAAGCAAAAACTAACTAAGTCGCTCATACCAAGCTCTAGGAGCTTGTTTGAGCCCATATAGAGCACGTTTAAGCTTGAAAACAGAGTCCGGGTGGATGGAGTCTTCAAACCCAGGAGGTTGTTTGACACAGACTTTCTTAGATAAAACTCCATTCAAATATGCACTCTTGATGTCCATTTGAAAGAGTTTGAATTTCATGAAACTAGCAAATGCTAAAATCATCCTAATTGCTTCCAATCTTAAGACTGGAGCAAAGGTTTCATCAAAATCAATCCATTCCTCTTGGTTATAACCTTGGGCTACTAATCTAGCTTTATTACACACAACATTTCCCATTTTGTCAAGTTTGTTACTAAATACCCATTTAGTGCCTCTAATTGTTTGATTTTTGGGTTTAGGAACAAGTTCCCAAACTTGATTTCTATCAAATTGTAATAATTCCTCATGCATTGCCATAATCCAATAGGAATCTTCTAAAGCACTATCAACATTTTTAGGCTCCAGAATGGATATAAATCAAAGTTAACCATCAAATTAAAGCTACTTCTAGTGCCTATACCTTCCGCCATGTCTCCAAGGATTTGGTTCTTTGGATGATCCATCTTGAAGCGCCAATCCTTAGGGAGATCTTGTGATGACATAGTAGCTTCTTCTTCTTCTCTTTGAGCACCATCATTGTTTTTCTCTTGCTCATTGGAATTGCTAATGTTTATCTCCAGTCCATCCAATCCACCTGCAATATTTGAAAATTCTGCAGCACTAGAAGATTCATTAATAGCACTTTTCTCGTCAAATTTCACATGCATAGTTTCTTGAATAGTAAGAGTTCTTTTATTAAATACTCAATAAGATTTGCTATGTGGTGAGTAGCCAAGAAAAAATACCCTCATCTGATTTTGCATCAAATTTATCCAGATTTACGCCTACTTTCAGAATATAGCACTTGCATCCAAATGGTTTTAAATGTGATAAGTTAGGAGTCAACTCTCTATAAGGCTCATAAGGTGTTTTCCTCAAAATGGGTCTAATGGACACACGATTTAACATGTAGCAAGAAGTATGTATGGCTTCAGCAAAAAAATATAAATGCAGTTTGTAATCATGAATCATTGTCCGAGCCATTTCTTGCAAAGTACGGTTTTTCCTCTCAACCACCCCATTTTGTTGTGGTGTCCACGAGGCGGAAAAATTATGTGAATAACCTTTTGAAATACAAAAATCATCAAAGCTGGTATTAACAAATTCTCATTCATGATCACTTCTAACTTTGAATATTGAAAAACCTTTTTCATTTTCAACCTTTTAACAAAACATTTTAAAAACATCAAAAGTTTCATGTTTATGTGTCAAAAAATAAACCCAAATGAAATGTGAAAAGTCATCGACAATAACAAAGCGAAAATGCGTACCACCTCAACTAGCAATATTTGTGGGTCCAAATAAATCCAAATGTATTAGTTGCAATGGCTTAGAAGTAGTTATAACGTTTTTAGGATAGAAACTACTTTTATGTTGCTTACCTAGTTGACATGCATCGCAAAACTTATCCCGATTAAAGCTAATTTGAGGTAAACCTCTCACCAGTTTCTTTCGAGCAAGCTTTGAGATAAGGTCCATGCCGGCATGGCCTAATCTTCGATGCCAAAGCCAACTAGTCTCATATAATGGACTAAAACATTTTAGTTTATTTGAGTCACTAAGTTTTATAGTGTTGATGTTATTATAAGATGTACCCTTGAAAAGAATATCATCACCTTTCAAAATATATACTTTATCATTTTCGAAATGCACCTTAAGGCCTACAGAGCATTGTAACGGCTAGTATATTTTGTTTTTGCAGCTTAGTCGTTTTCCCTCCAAGTCGTTTTTTTCTTTTGCGTACCCGTTACATTAATTGTGTATCGGTATTTTTGTAGCTTAGCGTACCCATCTTCCGTATTCGTGTGGCTACGTTCCCGATACGCGTTAACCGCACAAAAAATAATATTAGCTATAATATTTTCTTTTCAAAATTTAAAATTTGAATTTCAAATTATTTCCTAATCTAGAGAGGAGACTTTTGCTCATCCTCATTAACCCCAAATCTCCTCTCTTATTTCCAATCAAAATTCCTTGTCTCTTTCCATATCCACCCATAATTTGAAATATTTCCTTCCCTAAAACACACTCACTCTCTCTCCTACCTTATATGGCAACTTAGGGCTTGCTTTCTCAGCCGCACACATAACCTAGACCTATTTGTTGGCAACCGAACCTATAGGGAACTAGGGTTTTTGTATTTGCAGCCGCACACAAGAGAAGCTCTTTTCCCTTCTTATTATATTATAATCATATTCCCTATCTTGTCCCCCAGGCTAAACCCTAGAGAGCCCCTCTTCTTCAACCTCCACGCAACACCTTCCCTTTGAAACTGTCGGCCACCCCTCACCTTGCTCCGACCACCCCTCCTTGCAAGAGCTCCCATGCACAGGCCTCCTCCCATCCACCCTCTCCACAGCCCTACCGTCGGCCACCTTTACCATGCGCATGTGTCGGCCAACCTCCAACAGGCCGCGCGACACCCTTCTCCAGCTTCTCCCGCCTTAGCAAGTCGTCAGCCTCTCCCCTCTCTTCACCAAGATCCGTACAGCTCCTCTCCCTTGCTCCGGCCTCCTCCACGCAAGCCCTGCCGTTCTCCCCTTGCTCCGGCCTCATCTCGATAGTAGGCCGTCGTACCCACAAACCGCCGGCCTCCATCAGCAACCCATGCAACACCCTTGCTCCAACCACCCTCTACGCACACAAACAGAAGCACAAACCGCTGGCCACCCTTACTCCTCTCCAAGCAAACAACCCTCACCGCCGGCCATCACCCTTGCTCCGGCCATCGTCCATGCATGGCAGATCTGCTTGCCTCTCGACGTCGCTGCCCTCCCCTTCGGGTGCACCCACACTCGACAACCCTCCGGGCCGCGAGTTATCGTTGCCGCAAGTTTAGCCGTTGCCGCCGCTGTCGTTACCGGTGTCGCAAGCTGCTTCGTTGCGCTACTCGCAACCAAGGTGACCCCGACGTCGTTACCATTTCGCTGCACTACCTGCAGTCGAAACAATTTCGGGGTGACTTCTATACTATGCTACCCGCAGTCAAGGAAACCGAGTACCGCCACCATTCCAGATCCGACGTCAGATCTCGCTCGAGCGTCATTCTAGGTTGGTCCCCTTACCGTAGAAAAACCCACACAGTGAGAAATCAAAACCTAATTAAAAATCGATAATTTAACCCACTAAATTTATTTTACGCTCCTTTTAAAACGTTGTGAAACCGTAGATCGACGATCGGACTTTTTAACTGTGCATATAGGGTAGAATCGTCGAATAGGCTGAACATTCAAAACATGATTTGAAAATGATAGGATCGCCACGGTCAACTTATAGACAACTTAATAGGATTGTTCTAAACTGGTCCTAACACCACCCGTTGACTTGTGACAGCGGACCTTGACCGACACGCTGCCAGTGACGAGACGATTCCCACGGACGTTCTTCTCGCCACCGCAGGCAGGTGTACCTACTTGCGTAGTTACAGCCACATTTAGGCCATCTCTCTTTAAATGTAAAAGTATGAACAAGAGAACCAGACGTGAAATGATAGCGTCCGGGACCCTCTCACGATAGCTTAAACTTGACGACGAAGTCTAGGTACAAACTACAACAACCGCCAAGTAAATCATTATCTGTGTGTGTGTGTGTGGGTGTGGACCCCTTAAGAACGAAATGAACTTACTTCACTCTCGCCATGTCATGCCATTTCCTCTTATGCATAAATAGTGTTGAATAACCTGCAGGAAACCCGACACTCACCTAGCAGAGTGAGTGACCCTTGGTAACCTGTGGGGAATGGGGCACCCACCTAGCAGAGTGGGTGATCCTTTGTACAGAACAACCTACGGGAATCTCGGCACTCACCTAGCAGAGTGAGTGGCCCCTTGACGTTCCCGGGTTGTGCGTATCAGATGTGTGCAATATATGATTGGGGGCATGAGATTTAAATATTTATAACCGCAAGCGCACGATGTTGTAGTGTGGCTTGGGGGTCGAACTCAGGGAGGCATGGTTGTGCTTGTGTCAGGAAGGACCGGATTCACCCCATGGGTGAGCTAGCCCGAATCGGTAGATGGGTTGTCACAGAAATAGAATGTGAGGGGTAAACAATATAAAGGGAAAACCAGGACTTCGGTTTCCACACTATCGTGCGATTCTTGCCAATACGGCCTACGGGTAGGACAACGATTGGAATTAGGGTCTAATGGTGAGACGTTGCCTTTAAGAGTGATACCGGCATCCCATGGGCCCGATATTTCGGTCGGTGCCCATGATGATACGCCGGACTACCCGGGTTCAGTCAGTGGGCATTCCCATGTCCATTAACATTGACTGACTTCGGGAGCACTAAGCTCGCAACGATAACTCCCAACGTCTCATCCTGTCACTCCCGTGCGCTAGGATTCGACGTCTATGCTAAGAGCGTGAGCTATGGCTAGGGAGTCGACCGCCAAGTTTATTCCCCCTTGGCCCAACGGTCAAAGGCGGTCTTTTTTTCATCGATGACAATGAAACACCCCGCGTAACCGATAGATTCCTAATCCCTATCGATTTCCTAGTCCTATGGACGCATCGGGGAGAACCCACGAATGGGTTTCCACCAAAATCCCAGATTTGGGAACTACTCACACATTTTAGGTAAAAAGCGATCTAAATGAAAATCGACCGTTAAAAGCAAGATCAGGCGATTGAAAAGTAGTAAGAGCAATGCAAATAACACTATATTAAAGTTTGGTAAAGATCAGACAACTTACAAATATCTAGAAACTTACAGCCGTCAAGAGAGAGAAAAACAGCAAAAATAACAACTCTCCCGTTTTCTGGAAACCTAGGGTCTCTATTTATAGAAAACGACAACACCCGATCGGGTGAAGAATCACCCGATCGGGTGACCTGCTACAAACTTCGGCAGCAATCTTCAAAATTTCACCCGGTCAGGTGGCACGGTCGGTTGGCAGAAGCTGCTCGTCGTTTGGATCTTGAGCATCATCGGGTGAACCGATCGGTTGGAATTGTTACCCAAAAAGACAGAGACTTACGACATTTTGGCACGGTCAGCCAGCTGTCGAGTGAGCTCTCCGGGTCATCTTCTTCGGGAAAACGGCTACAAGTGAACCGATCGGGTGAAGATCACCCGATCGGTTGAGTTTCAGCTCCAACTTCCAGAGAGAACAGTCGGGTTAAACTGGTCGGTGACCCGGTCGGTTGACACTTTCGTTGCTTCAGCGGCTGACCGGGTCGTGCACGCGTGCATCACCCGATCGGTTGGCTGTGTCCAACCGATCGGGTGGGGGCTGAAAATGGAGATCTCTGTAGTATGACCCTCTGGATCACGCGTGACTCCTCCCGTTTCTCTGGGGACTTATGATATCGTCATTAAACGTCCCCTACGCTGGCAAACTCCTGCAAACACGTAAAAACATGGAGAAGTGAAAGAAAACAAGAAAACACGAGAAAACGGATACGAGACTGCGGAAAATAATGGAAAAACACAAAAGAAAACGTGCGTGAATATATGAAATATAAACGCACGTCAAAATCCCCCAAGCTGAACCCTTCCTCGTCCTCGAGGAAGACGAGTGAGAGTAGGAGCTCGGAGGGAGAAAATAGAGAGAAAGAGAGAAAAAGAGAACTCTAAATCCTAAATCGCCCCTCAGGGCCAACAAAATCAAAAACGACACACCAAGCATGCAAACGCCAAATCACATCACTAAACCAAGGAATACGAGTCCAGACAAGTGCCGTAGGCCCACGCGGTGAAGCGCGAGTGAGTGTGGTCGTGTGCTAGCAGTCGGCGTCACTATCTACATCGTGCAATAAGCTCCATATGCACAAATCCAAGAAATAACCCAAATATCGATTCGATTCGAAATAAGTGGTGAATATATAGCTCAAGCATGCATGAGAAGAGTATGAGAATAGAAACGCATCTTGTGTCAAGGACTCCAAAGCTAGGGACTCGGGCATCACCACACTATCGCCTAGGTAATAGCTAGAAATTCCCTATTCCAAGTGTTTTCGAAAGCGATGGGGGTTGAGATGATGTGGAGTAGAACACTCAGTGCAAATTATCGTCTTCCCTTTATTCTCGATAGGTAGGGAAATATTCACACACATTTTTTTTGGGTTTTGGATATATGCATTTTTTTTGGGTTTTTGGCTATACATATGTATATATTTATTTTCTTTCTTTTCTCTTTGGTTTCTTTTCTTTTTGGTTTTTCTTTTCTCTCCCTTTTTGTATTTTTCGAATTTTTGGGTCTATACAAGTGTGTACTCTCCCAAGTGGGAGAACGGTACACGACGAGAGGATTTGCACCGAGTAAAAATAAAAAAGAAGTCGGATTCTAAACACTTGGGCAAGGGAGATATTTTGCTAATCAGAGCATAGGCTAAAACGGGCTATCCTAGTCCTAACTGTGGAATCCCGACACATGCGAAATGAAGCATACGATATATGTATATTCACGCATACAGAAGCAGATAAGAGAGGCAAATACCGCATATTCAAATCGACGCATGATAATCTAGGGGTCATTCCTGGACAGGTGTAACGACTGGTTTTTCATGTATTTGGATTATCTATATTATATATATGTTTTGGTGGATTTTCTCCTTATGTGTGATTTTCCGTCTCCGTAGCTTTCGTTTTCGTTCGTTTCATTGTGATTCTCTAGCTTCTTCCTTAGATCGTTGAGTTTGGAGTGAGTCATTCGTGACGAGCTTCATATCGCTCATATCTTAGAGATAGGTTGATCTTAGAAGCCGTAGGAATCTTCCTGGAGCTTCGCGCTTCGATTCGAGACTTTTCGTGCACTTTAGTTGGTTCAAGAAGGAGAACCAACCGACTAGATTCCAATCTAGTCAGTCAGGAACTCTTCTGGAACCGACTAGTTCATTAAATCAATTATTCAGGAGTTACTGTTACCCTTAGTCGGTCTAAGAACAACCACCGACCGATTAGATATGAAACTAGTCGGTCAGAACTTGCTCTCAGACCGACTAGTTCCTTTGATAAATTTCACCTAAGTTACTGTTTGTCGTTAGTCGGTCTAAGAAAATTTTTCGACCGTCTAGGTTGCAAACTAGTCGGTCAGCCATTGTTCTTTAAACGGCTAGTTCATTGACCATTTTTGAAGCCGAGTGACTGTTTGCTCTTAGTCGGTCACAGTTGGTCGACCGACCGACTAGTTCTTAAACTAGTCGGTCAACAACTCTTCTTTGACCGACTAATCGACCCCGAAACCTTAGGTTTCACTTCCGTCGCCGTTTCATTCCCTATTTAAACCCTTCGATCCTTTTACTCTTTCTTCATTCTTCTGAGCCCATTTCTTCCCCAAATCATCACCCAACATTCCCCAAGCCATTTCTTCTTCCTCGGAGCTTCCCTCTTGCCATTCTTGCGCCGGCCACCTCCCTTAGGCCGCCGGCCAACCCCAAAACACCCCCAAATCCCAATTTCTCCAGATTTCCCCCCCTTTTTAGATCTGAGCCATAGTTCTTCGGACCGTTCTTCCGTTGCCGTGCTTGCTCGGCATCGTTCTTCCGCTACGATACGGTTAGTGAATCGATCCTTTAATATTCTCATAACCCACATGGTGATTTTTGTTGAACCCTAATAAAACTGGATTGGATGTTGTTCTGATATTGTTTTGCCATGGCAGCGATCTCATCTCCGTAGTTTAACATTTTGTGACGTGCCTCGTTGAACGTCATCCTTGGTGCCAGGCAAGTGAAACTTACCACTTAGGGTTTTAGGCCATGCCTTAGGCCATTTGCTTGTTGTAGGCGTAAAAGAGACTAGACGACGAAATGATACTCGCCTAGGCGCAAATTTCAGGATCTAGCTTGACAACGAAGCTAGATCCGTCTACTTTTAATTATTTGCACTTCTTGTCATCCATGCATCTTATCTGCCATGTTTAAATTCAATTAACGGTACGTGAATTATCTGTACATGCCATGCTATCCATGTTGAATGTTGCATTCGTAACACACGCTACATTACTTGTACTACTTGATCCGGCTAGGCACCTACTTTTAGCGGGCACAACCCTATGCCAAAAACACTTCCTGGCTCGTGATCCAGAAGCGAGCATTACGTGTTCGGGGGTAAGGCCCTGGCTCGATACACGTGGAGGGGTAGGGATAAGCGATCACCTGAGTGTACGAGTTGGCCTGATCCACCACTCTAGCCAGAAGACGTAATCTCTGTGCACGACGTGTTTACTTGACGTGATTTACTTGACTTGTACTTGTCCGTGTTTATACTTGTAAAACTTGTTACTTCCATACTATACTTGCCATGCTATGCAACATACTATAACTGCTAGGTTGTTAGTTTACCTTCCTTCCAGTTTCCTTGCCCAAGTCTTTTAGACTTGCTGACATGTGCCCCTTTACTCTTTTGGGTGACACATGTTAGATCCTGAGCCTGAGGTTGCTGCTGAGGACGTGGTGTTCACTGACGCTGGGTCAGAGCCCGCGTTCGTCGAGGAGTTTGAGGACACGGGAGATCAGTCGTAGAGACTGTTTGTGCTGTTGTTTTAGACTGCTTTTGTTGTCGGTGCAGCACCAATACTTTGTTCGTGTTGCCTTTTGGTTGGCCATGTTGGGCCTAGACTCTTCCTTTTAGCCTGGTGGCTTTTCTGTGATGTTGAATATTGTTGTGGACAAATTCTGAGATTGGTTAACTTTTATCAGTCTCCTTGCCATATTATTATTATCTTTGTTCCGCATTTACAGGGACCTGCATATTTTCAGATTTGACGCTTATCAGGCGTGTAGCTTCACAGCTCCAGTGCGGACTTTCTCACGTCTCGCCTCCATTTTTGGGAAGCGAGGCGTGACAACATGTATATAAAACACAATCACAAAGTAGAAGCACACCAAACGCTAGTCACGACACACGACTCACAATAAGGCTAAGTGGACCCACGATGCATGAAATGCAAGAGGACTCAACTTCCTAGGGTCAGTGAATGTGATTATCGAAGCTATGCTAGGTGTGTGTGTGTGTGTGATTTTTGTGGCAATTCTGTAAGGACCCTTTCTATGGGGAAAAACACTAGAAGGGGGGTTGAATAGTGTTTATGCAAATTTAAAAAGGAATTTACGCCAAATAAAATGTAATTCAACAAATAGTGCGAAATAGAAAAACGACCCAAAGTGAAACACACGTAAACGCAGAGATGTTTCAAGGGTTCGGATTACCCAAGTCAACTCCCGACTTGTTCCCGGAAATCCTAGTGCCTACCACCCGGATACCACCGGATACTCAAGTTAGAACCCTAACTTGAGGTTTCCTTAAAGCTCACTTGTAGCAACCCTACAAGTGCAATCGAATACAATCGATGTCCTTAACTCCCACAACCAAGGAGCAAGCAAAACCACTCTCTCAACCGAGAGCACAACTCAAATAACGAATGTTATGAAATAATGAAAACAACACTTACAATCACCTATGCCTTGAAGTAGAACTTGAAGGAGGAGTGTGATGTGTGTTGAAGAACTCTCTTGGAAGAGAGGAGAAAGCCCTTTCTCTTGACTGCACCAATTGCTTAGATGATCACTCTTTGGTTATAGGTTGGAGAGCAAGAGAACAAGATATGGAAATACTCAGGGCTTTGGATTTGAGAGCTTTGATCTTTGGAAATAAAAACTTGAGAGATTTTGCAATGAAATGAGTAACCTTCCAATGGAACAGTAGAAGCTCTATTTATAGCTTTCTCAAATCCACAAAACAGTTTAGGTAAAAACCCAATTGAAATCCCTGAGAAAAATCTCAACGGATATAATCTGAACTCGCGACAGTCGACTGTTGAACAATCCACAGTCGACTGTTGCACAGTCAGCAAGGGTAGGTGAGAATTCATAACGGTAACTTACCACGTGGATAATCGACTGATGAAGCAAAGACAGTCATCTATTAAATCAATAGGCAACTGTAATTTCTTTGACAGGCGACTGGCCGAGAGAAGAGTAAGTCAGACAAATACTGGAAATCTCACAAGATACAGGACAGAAGACTGATTCAAGTAATACAGTCGACTGTTAATCAGAACAGGCGACTGTAAAACCTTAAACAGACGACTGTCAAAAGCAAGAGAAATTTCCAGAGAGCTGAGTCAAAGAAATGACTTACAGACAGGCGACTGTTGCAGCATAGACAGTCGACTGATCCAATAGACAGTCGACTGTATATACAGCATTAGTCGACTGGCCGTAAAAGTCAGATCAAACAGAGTTTGGGCAAGGATAGACAGGCGACTGATATACAATACACAGTCGACTGTAAATAGGACAGGCGCATGTGAATCGTTCAACAGTAGCCTATGCGAAATAATCAGAGAAGGCCCAAAACTATATTGTAATAGTCTGTGCATAACAGGCGACTGTAGAACAAAACACAGTCGACTGTTTTTGGGACAGGCGACTGTAAACTGTTCAGCAGTCGGCTGTTATAAACAATCCTAGCACAAACAAAAGAGAATTGAATTGGGATCAAAGGACAATTGATCTAATGAAGTCCTATGACAGAATGTAGATGTGTGTGAGTGCTCCATCAAAGTTCTACTTCTAAGCTACATACTAGAAAAGATAAAAGAAAAATTACATTGACGAATAATCTCTTCTTTCCATCGTATGAGCTTGAAGTCTTTACGGAGCTTCAATCATCAATCTACGATCATCCAATTCATGTCATTTGCCTTCAATGACGTTTGTGAGTCATCCATTGCTAGTTGATCTTCATAATAAGCTTAGGCAATGGATTAAGTGCAAAATAGGAGATTAGTCACAAGTATTTATGTTTGCTCATCATTAACACCAAGTAGGGAGAAGTCCAATACTCAACATTCTCCCCCCTTTTGATGATGACAAACAAACATAAACAAAAAGATAAATAATTGTGCGTAATGAAAACTTACTCCTCCTACATAGATGCCAATCAAGTTAGTCAACAAATATTAGAGCATCAACATAACAGTTGAAGCAAATGAGTGAGATATGGATGAATTCAATTCAAGAAATCTAAGAAATAAAATCCCTATTCATTGTAATCTTACTCCCCCTAAATCTAAGGCAACGTAAATCTTAGATTCAAGCGTTAGAACATACTTAGCACATCCATTATTAATCTTGTATATTTATTTCTCTCCCCCTATGGCATTATCCAAAAAGGTGGGAGCAAATAACAACAACAATAATAGTGCTAAATACGAATTAACAACAATCAAGGAGTATAAAGGTATATCGATTCAAAACTCATAAAATCACATCATATACACATGTGAATAATGGAATTGAAGTCCAATATCAACATTTTAGATATACGAAATGAAAATAATTTCCAAAAATTCATCACATCAGAGATAGCATGAAATAACTAATATCAAATCCATATATTGTCTCAAAAGCACATCAAAGAGAGTATAGCATACATGGTGACAACATATCATACATCACACAGTTAAGATATACAGTATAGCATAGTGTGACACAAGATAAACAGCAACATCCTATAAAGATATATAGAAAAAGAGTACATCGACGGATGGTCATCTACATGGTCATAACAAAAAAGATACATCATGATTAAGACAAAAAAATACATCATCATGACGACATCGAAGTACATCACCATACATATAAAAAGTCACTGACAACAACATCCATGATACATCAAAAAATATATCATATGAATCACTCAACCTAAACAAAAACAGACCACACAAAATAAAAACACGGTCTTCAGGTGAGTGAACAAAAAGAACAGCAGCAGCAGCCTCAGTCAATATGAATGACGGAGGGGTCCGACGGGCGACGAGAAGATCGGAACAAAAGCCGAGCAGAGCGACGAGTAGGAAAAACTGGAGTCTTCCTCTTAGAAGACGAAGCACGAACAACAGATGATTCAGCAAGAACATGAAGTGGAGTCTGGGCATCGGAGGTCTGAACCACATAGGGTTTTGGCGTGAAGCCAGGAGGAGGAGAAACACAAGCAGGAGAAGTGTCCTCAGAGGTAGCAAACATAGCCTGAAGCTCGGTAGGGATGGGAAAACCATGATGCATTAGAGATTTGTACTGAAGCTCCAACAAAAGATTGAGCTTCTCATCAATGAAAGAGGAGAGATTCTCAAGGGCGGTGATACGATCACAGAGCCGGGGAACGGACTGAGACGTGCGAGGAGGTTGATCAACATGCTGAGAAGAGGGGATGGGGTCACTGACAGTGATATGAAGAAAATCTCCAGAAGATGGAGGCGAGGAGGGAGTCGGATCAGGCTTCGGTGAAGGGACCGGCTCATCGAGGAAGTCGAGAGAGACATTAGGAAAGAAACGATTGAAAAGAGCCATGGCCGAACACGAAGCTAGGGTAAGACACAAATGTGAACGAACCCAAACCGGAAATATCACGAGATAGAAAGATTAGATCAAACCTAGTTGAGCGACGAAACGAGGGCAATGACAGCACGAGATCGACGGCAACGAAAGGAAGAAGATCGATGGTTTTGGAGAAGAGATCGAGCGGGAAGACGAACGGTCGAATCAGATGAGAGAGAGTTTACGTGGGGAAGTGATCGTGCATTATCGAATATAAAATTTGGGGAATGAATCTGAGTCGTTGGATCAAGGAATCGACGGCTCGGATCAAATCGCTTGAACCGTCTCAATAGAATACAGTCGACTGATGAACAAATGTAAGTCGACTGGATGAAGTGATAGAAATAAAGCTCAGAGAGAGGGGCAGTCGACTGGCAAGTAAAATGCAGTCGCCTGTCCATTGGACAGTCGACTGACATATACTCAATAGTCGACTGGCCGAGAATTAATACAGTTCATCAAAAAAATAACAGAGAACACTGTAAAAATTCGACAGAGAGTACAGTCGCCTGATGACTAAAATGCAGTCGCCTGTTAAACTAACAGTCGACTGTAAAACAGTCATGATTCAGCTGTGCGAAAGATACCAAATCTCAGACTGAGGAGATAGAGTAGGGCAGTCGACTGTAGGAGGAAATACAGTCGTCTGTCCCGGTCTAAAAAATGCACAGTGAGATAGAATTCCAGAGAATAGGAACACTCACCCTAGGACCTATACTCTAATCACAAATACATCGTAAAAACAGTATAAAAACAATAAACCCATTAAAACACGAATCACTCTAATCAATCTCAAAACACATGAAATCAATTAAGTCACAATTGCCTTTCTTTATCTCATAATATAATAAAGCACATGAAGATAGACAACAAAAAGATATGAGCTCAAAAAGGAGTTATAACATGAAAGTTTGAGCTTCTAGATTTCAGATTCACACATAATTCCCAATTCTCCACGCAACCTCACAAATGAATCTTCTTTAAGAGGTTTAGTGAAGATATCAGCAATTTGTTTTTCGGTTTCAGTGTACTCTAAGATGATGTCCTTCTTAGCTACATGATCATTTATAAAATGGTGTCTCATGTCTATGTGTTTGGTACGGGAGTGGTGTACCGGATTCTTGGAAAGACAAATAGCACTTTGATTATCAACCATGATAGTGCAAGTATCACAATTGACACCATAGTCACTAAGAGTGTGTCTCCTCCAAAGAACTTGTGCACATGCAAGACTCGCAGCAATATATTCCGCTTCAGTCGTGGATAATGACACCGAATTCTGTTTCTTAGAAAACCAAGAAACTAAGGAATTTCCTAAGAAATGGCAAGTGCCACTAGTACTTTTCCTGTCGGATTTGCATCCGGCAAAGTCGGCATCACTATATGAGATTAACTCATATGTGCTAGACTTAGGGTAAAGTAACCCATAATCTAGAGATTGATTGAGATAACGAAATATTCGTTTAACCGTAATCAAGTGTGACTCCTTAGGTCTTGCTTGATATCTAGCACAAAGGCATACGGAAAACATGATATCGGGCCTACTAGCGGTTATGTAAAGTAAGCTACCGATCATACCTCGATATAGACGAAAATCTACATCTTTTCCGCTTTCATCCTTGTATAGATGAGTAGTAGTACTCATGGGAGTCCTTTTGCTCGAAGACGATTCCATCCCGAATCACTTAATAACCTCCCCTGTGTACTTTGTCTGATGTATGAATGTGCCATTCTCCATTTGTCGAATTTGCAATCCAAGGAAGTAGGTGAGCTCTCCCATGTGGCTCATCTCAAACTCATCCTTCATAGACTTGGAAAATTCTTGACAAAGATTAAATTTAGTAGAACCGAAAATAATATCGTCTACATAAACTTGAATCAAAAGAATGTCATTTTCATAATCTTTAATGAAGAGTGTAGAATCAACTTCTCCCATTTTAAAACCTAAATTCAAAAGAAAGGTCTTAAGCCGATCATACCAAGCTTTAGGAGCTTGTCTCAACCCATACAACGCTTTCTTAAGTTTGAAAACATGGTTTGGAAATTTTTCATGAATAAAACCGGGAGGTTGAGAAACATAAACTTCTTCATTGACAAACCCATTTAAAAATGCACTTTTAACATCCAATTGAAATAATTTAAAATTCTTATGGGATGCAAAAGATAAATGCAACCTAATAGCTTCTAATCTAGCTACGGGGGCAAAAGATTCTTCGAAATCAATACCTTCCTCTTGCCGATAGCCTTGAGCTACTAATCTGGCTTTGTTCTGTGTGATTACCTCGTTTTCATCCGTCTTGTTCTTGAAGATCCATTTGGTCCCAATGACTTGGTGACCACTTGGAAGAGGTACGAGTTCCCAAACTTCGTTTCTCTCGAATTGCATTAGTTCTTCTTCCATTGCCACTATCCAAGAGCTATCCTCACAAGCTTCTTGGATGTTCTTTGGCTCAATGGTAGAGACAAATGCGCAATGAGAGAATTCTTCAATTCTTGATCTCGTTCGAACACCCACATCAATATCTCCAATTATTTGGTTATGGGGATGGTTACGAACGGTTGGATAAGCTTTGGGTAAACCTGTATCACTAGGAACAACTTCAACAACTTCATTAGAAGTGTTATTCTCAATAATAGAATCATTAATCTTAACATTATTAAGAGAATCACAAAGAGTATCTACATTATCATCATCAACATGAAGAAAATCAAAGTCTTCATAAAAAGATACGTGAAGTAATTCCTCAATCGTTGAAGAAGTTTTGTTGTATATCCGGTAAGCTTTGCTACGTGTGGAATATCCAACAAAAATTCCTTCATCGGATCTTGGCTCGAATTTGTCTAAATTACCAAAGGTGTTCTTTATAAAACATTTTGAACCAAAAACACGAAAATATTTCACTTGAGGCTTTTTATCATAAAACAACTCAAAACAAGTTTTGTTTGTTCGGGGTCTCACTAGGATCCTATTGAGCACATAACATGCCGTGTGCACCGCTTCTGCCCAAAATTGTAGTCCAAAATGACTATCATGGAGCATAGTGCGAGCACACTCAATAAGAGTCCTATTCTTTCTTTCTACAACACCATTTTGTGGTGGTGCACGAGGAAAGGAAAAGTTATGAGTTATCCCGGAGTCATCACAAAACTTAGTAAAAGACTCATTCTCAAATTCTCCTCCATGATCACTACGAATAGTGATAATGGTGGATCCTAAAAGATTCTGAATCTTCTTTGCAAATTTGGTAAACTCTTCATAAGCTTCATTCTTATTAGTTAAGAATGAAACCCAAGTAAATCTAGAAAAGTCGTCAACGACAACTAATCCATAATGAGCATTACCTAAAGAAGCGGTTCTAGTTGGCCCAAATAAATCTAGATGAAGAAGTTCTAGGGGTCTCTTAGAAGTAATCCCTTCTTTAAGCTTAAATGAAGATTTACTTAGTTTACCTCTTTGACATGAATCACAAAAGTTTTTCTTATTAAAAACAATCTTAGGAAAACCTTTGACTAGATCATGCTTAGCTAACTTATATAAGTGCTTGAAGTGAACATGACCAAAACGGCGATGCCATAATAGTTGTTCACTTGTGTTAGCAACTAAGCAATGTTCTACGGTTTTAGGCAAGCTCAAATAATAAATATTTTTACGCCTAATACCGGAAAATAAAACATTTGAATCACAATCAACAATAGTACACAATCCTTCTCCAAAGTTAACCTTGTAACCTTTGTCACAAAGTTGACTAATGGAAATGAGATTGTGACACAAACCACTAACAAGATAAACATCAGTAATTAAGGGTTTTGAAAGATTACCAACGATACCTACTTCAATGATGGTTCCCTTTTGATTACCGCCAAAAGTGACCATTGCACCATCCTTGATGCTAATCACTTCGGAGAGCAATGAGGGATCTCCCGTCATATGTTTGGAGCAACCGCTATCAAGAATCCATCCTTTCCCTTTAGAGCTAATAAGACATTTATTCCTCTTCTTCTTTCTCTTGGGTACCTATATAATATACCATAAGCTTATGGTATCCAATGTTTGTTGGGTCCAAGGGGATTAGCCCTTTGGAAGCCAAGTCCAAGTGGACTTCCGCTTTCCAACATAATTATCATTTCTAATCACATCATGAAAATAGGAATCAACATAAGCATTCCTATCATTAAGACTAGTGTTCTTAGGACCCCAAATAGTGTACATCTTGGGAGTCCTATTCCTAGTTGCATGCATATGTGTTGGATTTCTATGTGTTGCATGCTTCTTAGGAACATGATTTCTAGCATAGAGATGTGGTGGAGGATATGCATTGTACATTCTAGGATGATATGTATGCTTGGGAACATGCATATTATATGAAACATATGGATCATGCATGACATGATGAGGATGAGCATGAAGGGAATTCGCGGTCCCTTAGGGCACAAAAACTCTAGTCCCGTCCTAAGTCGGACGGAACATAGACACAAAAGAATTTTTGCAGCGGAAGAAAAACTGTTTAATCTAAATTAACATGCAGTTAAAACAATTTTTTAACTTAGCCCTAAGGTCCAAGACCATATGCCAAGATCTATGCCGACTTGGGATGGATCTGACCATCCCAAGAAGGATCTAGCCTACTGCGATTAAACTAAACTAATGCTAATAACATACTTTAACCACATACCCGGAATCTCAACCCTGGAGCAGGCGAGATGTTCCGCACCGTCTTCCGAGCCGCTCCTCGTCTGACGCCGAGCCGCTCCTCGATCCGCTCCCCGAACCGCTCCGCATCCGAGGCGATCAATCCCCTTGCCGCCGAGCCAACCACACGCCGAAGAAAGTTCACGCGAGTGAAACCTCCGCCTAGATTTCGGATCCAGAATCCGAACTCCTTCGTGGCTTTGCTAGAGCCCTCAGGAGTAAGGAAGAAATTTAGGGAGATGAGAAATATTAATTTAAGCCTAGATCCGAGCGTGCTCCAACATTTACGAGAGCCGCTCAGATCTAGAGCTTGGGACGAGTTTTAAGGAAGGGGGGAGACCCATATTTATATAGGCGACGGACTCTCCCCTTTTCTCAAAATCCGATGTGGGACTAAATAATGGGTTAATTAAAATCAAGTTAGTTTGCACTTCACAAAGTGCAAACTTCCGTGAATTTTAACTCACTCACTGTTGAGCTTCAAGATTGATACAACCTATCAATACGACGAGCGTTCACGGTGAATGCATAGGAAAAAACCATTCGTCAATCGGAGTTCGTTTGACCCTCCAATTGAGTGTCCAAAGATCAGCCCTAGGCTAGTTTTCGCAAAAACTGAGCCGTCATTTGATTCTTCACAATTAGGGTTCAAAACCCTAGAGGTGGGGCCCACGGGTGGGCCCCACGCTAGCTGCACGCGCAGAAAATACCTGGGCAGAGCCCAGGCCGCGCCTGGGCGCGCCCAGGCCCGTGCCTGGGCTCGCCCAGGCCCGCGCCTGGGCTTAGCCCAGGCTTGTGCCTGGCTAGCCCAGGCCGAGCCTGGGCTTAGCCCAGGCAGCGCCTGGGCTAGCCCAGGCAGCCTGTTCTGCCTTGCATTTACTGGGCCTGGCCTGGTCTGATCCTTTGGGCTGTTTTGGCTCTAACTTGAGCATTTGGTGTCCGATTTGGACGCCGTTCGAACCTGGGTCTAGGCCGGAATATTTCCGTCTTACCCGTGAACTTTTTCTTGCGTTTATATTATTAAATATTTTATTAAACAATTTAATATACATTTAATCGCTTTTGCATCAAATGCAAAATAGTCCATATCTAATCTAAAATTATCATATTGCATCAAATGCAATTATTTCATCCCTTGCATCAAAAATGCAAAATATTCTCCCTAACTAATTTCTACCTATTACTTGACGAAGGTCGCACTCTTTGTGTGACCCTACGGCCTGACCCTACTACAGGTTGGGCTCGAAGCCCTATACGACAAAGACCACGAGCAGTGGCTGACGTCCCTGTTTCCGCATCATCATATGTGGTTAGCTCATCAACATGAGAATTGTCGGGACCACCCTGACCGTGTCTGTGATGATTTCTGCAGTTTATAGTCTCTTCGTCTAAACTATGTCGTGTAGATCAAGTCTAGGGTACGGTCAAAACTGTCAACCCCAATGACTTGACCCCGGTTAGTTTCGATCAATCTTTAGTCAATAAATGTTGGACTTCTTCCAACATACTCTGCGCAGAGTTTTTACTAAAGACCGAACTAACTCTACGACACTAACTCCCATTGACCGGGAGAGACGAATCCTCTCTTGGTCAATTACTCGCCTCGTACGTTTCAAGTGACACCCAATCAAAAGACCTTTCGACAGGCATTGCCTCGAAGCTAGGTCAGTTGATATAAGTGGCACCGTTCACGCACAGGTTTGTCAAAATGACCTCAAGTCAAAAGACCAACTATCCTATCATCACTCAGAGTTATCACTGACAGATTGGTCAATATAACCATATGATAACTCTAGTGGATCGTTCAGTGAACTCATTCTAATGAGCACCTGTGTCTCGTCTTCGACTTCGCCAAGTCAAGCGATCATGAGATCATCGCCACCGCTAAACGGTGAAGACTAAGACACAATGGTCTATCCGATGTTTCGATATCCTTGTCTCGGAACATCTACGACCACGAACCATTTTAGACTTATGCTACAGACGGTCAAACGTTTCTCCATGATCGAGATACTCATATCGATACACGTTTGACCTTGCATAAAGTCTCAGGACTTTACCTAAGTTGATATCTAATGTTCACTACATTACAATATAACTTAGATAAATTATTACCAAACAGCTTACTGTTATTTCGAACAAGATGTTTGTGCTATTCACACAGGAATAAATGGCCTCGAGGGCATCATATTCCTACATCTCCCACTTGCACTCAGGCCCATTTATCTCGGTATCTTATACCGTTTTTACATATAACTTTTCCCGACTTCATGTGGTAGAGCCTTCGTGAGTGGATCTGCTAAAACCGTCTACACTATAGACTTAAGGGGTTTTTATGTTTGTGTTAGACCAACCATTTGAATCTCATTCAAATAATTCATTTGGTCTATCGGAATCTATAATATTTTATTTTACTTGGATCTTATCCAGTTTATCGTACCTTACGATAATCATTTAATTTGTTAATGGTCATTTTAAATGGCTCATATCTATTCTTGATAAAGTATCAAACCTTTTGATTACTTTGTCAAAATGTATGTTCCATCCCTTTGATGATTCGCATGTAATTTATACGCTCCCCACTGACCTTGAAAACTATCTGGCTAATTCATATAAGTCAGTCTGTCTAAATCATATTTAGAAAAACGAACTTATAAGTGAATGCTCTAATTTTCATGGTCAACTTAAGCGTTTTACATCGGCTTTGGTCCGAGTAGATCTGTACACATCTGTTGGCGAAACTGATTTCATCATAATCCGTTTTAAAGAAATTAGGATGAAAACCGTTCCCGTCCAACATTATTGTACTTCACTATTTTCTTTTCTGCATCAATCTTTTAAAGATTTACTTGCAGAAAGTGAGGAAACATTTTCTTTGGGCACGTAAATTAAATTCTCAATTTATTTACGCAAACGGACCTGCATCAAGTTTTAAATCGGAGTTACTACTCCGAATTTAATCCTAGAAGTTGACTAAGTCATCATCAGTTATGATGTCTAACTCGACAATCCGTCTCACGAGATTCGAGTAATAATACAACTTCCTTACGATTGATTTATTGAATATATTATTGATAATGTCCTTATAGAACATTATCAAAACCTAGGCATTACTATCTGGGACTTAACCCAGAGGGAGGAGTTAACTCAGAGTCACTTATTATGGACCGCACCAAGTCTAACTAAGTGTGATTCATACCTTTTAACACTCTGATGTGTTAACAGACTTGACCTGAGAGAAAATCACATTTCTTTTAATTACACAAGATTTTATGTAGCTAAGTATTTGACCATTCGATCTAATCGAATCAGTTTAAATACTTTCGTCATTTCGTTCTTTATTTTATCAGACTTGCGTTTCACCAAGAACACATGTCTTAGTAAAATATACGAATAACTTATTTTGTTAAAAATAGACTCGGGTACATCAGTATGTACGAGACTGGGTTCGACAACTCATTCTCCCACTGTCTTACAGATGGGTTTCGGCCTTTGTATCTAAGATGCTAAGACTCACAAGTGTCCATAGACTCATAATACGAGAGGTCAGACCTCTCTTTATGTGACTTGTGAAGCTTAATCTCTTGATACGGCCTAGTCTAATTTTACCATATAAGTTTTCTACTATCTTGTGTATTTATATATATTAACATTTATATATATATAGTTATTACAAATTACTTAACACAAAACATTGCTTTAGAAGCAAGGTGACGACATTCGTCAAAAATGTGTTAGACGGTCTTGTATAACAACTTATTCCGAAATGTGACATCAAAATATGTCACGTTTTCATTTTCTCCTACTTAGCCTCTACTAATGATAAATTAAACTAACTTTCTCAATTGACTTTCCGAAGTGCCTTCTTCCTTTTCTAAATCACATTTAGATATCAACATAAATAAATAGCTATGCAAGCAACTTATGTATCCAAACGCTTGAGCTTTGCAATCTTGAGTGTAGCTCAAGAAGTTGCGTGTCTCAAGATCCGGTTGGGATACATAGTCTTGCATCGCTCATGCACTCGTATTCGACTCAAACGGTTTGATCGAATTTTCGAACTTTGCGGATCAAAATTGTTTGTCCATACAACCTTGAGGGTAGCTCGACAAGTTGTAGGGAGAAACATAATTTGAATGTCCTATATGTTCAAGCTGCCTCATATAGAGACGAGTGACATGTAGCTTTAATTTATTTGTTGGACCAGAACTTAATGAAATCATATTTCTTAAGTCTGTTCTTTAGAAGGTCATTTAATGTCAACGAGAATATAGTTTTAATTCTATCAATTAGAATTTAACTCGATATTCAATTAATCAACTTATTGACCAGTTAACTAATTCCAATATTATCAATTGATTCTTTCGGTAAACATAGTCTTGCCCTAGTTTTAGCATATGTTCAATATTAAATATAGGTAGATTGGCTTTTATCTATCTATATCCTCCCACTATTTTTACGATCGTTTTAAAGCTTAATAACGAACGATTTAATCGAATTAAAATTAATGGCTAAGAGTTCCAATCACCTTGAGTCTAAACAACCTTGAGTGTAGCTCAACAAGTTGATTGACTCTGTGATCGGAAGATGACTCTTCATCGATCATATCGGATATGACTCTCTTAATCGGTTTTTGCCCCTAGCCATTCGTGATCATGAGTGTGCTCATCCAAATCACATTGTCTAGTCTAGTCGGACCCTTGTTTTCGTGTCTAGCCTGACTTGCCCCGCAGCTCGGTGTATGCACGACACGTTGGTTTGGGTCAGGTCTTAGACTACATCTAGGCAGACTACATCCTTGACTAAACTTGCGCCACCGCTCGGTGTATTCACAACAACGTCGGTTTGGGTCAAGTCAAGATGTCATCTTATGTATTTAAGAAGTTGGTTCCTACAAGATTGCCATGTTACAGATTGAGTGTATCTCAACAACTATAACGCGGGTCCTATAGTTGCCAACCCAAAACAAGGAGGGCTACGACTAATCTTGAAAAAGATCATTAACGTATTTGACTTAGATATAGTCCAGGGTGTCATACAATCATGATTCGCGACATTGCGGTCCAGCGGAACTCAGCCAGGGAATTGACTAAGCCAGGATCACTATCCCTTAAAGGGTGATCCAGAACTCTTAGCCAAGCACATTGACTGGATCATGGTCCATTGAATGAAGCTTGTCATTTTGTATGTATGCCATAGACTAAACAGCTTTTATTAACAACTAATTAATCCTATCAACTAGTTGAATCCTTAAATTCAAAATTTTAGGATTTGTTTAATATCTTTTATTAAGTCCTTATCAACTATAAGGTTCACGTGCTATCCTAATCGTTATTAGGATTTTAATAAATTATTATTAACAACGCTAGAAGCGAAGTCCTTTAATGAAAATTAATTATAACAATTAGAATTGAAAATTCATTTAAAGGACTACCCTAATCAGGAATTAGGTCTTAATATTGTTGTTAATGATTTATTAAAACATAGCATGTCATTAAAATTCAATTAATAAATTTTAATCATTTTTAATGGCTAACCTAAAGGGTTGTCTTGTGTTATCAAATAAGGGACAAGATTAACAAGCCATTAAAATAAAGCTACACTAATTTTATCAGCATAAAATGAAAGTGTATATCTATTTAACCAATTAAATAAACTAAGTTTATCGCATAAACAATTTTTAGCATGCATTCATAAATTTAACATTTAAATTTAAAATATGATTTTAAAATATTTTATTTTTATCTCATAAAAACTCAATTTTAAAATCACAAATTTGCATGCTACTTTAAAAATTTATCGCATAAAAATTTTTAACTTTAAAATCAGTTTTAAAATATCTCATAAATTAAAACATCATTTTAAAAACTTTCATGCTTAAAAATTTATCAAATAAAATTTTTAGGCACTTTAAACTTATCGCATAAATTTTAAAAGATTTAAAAACAGTTTTAAAAAAAATTATCACATAAATTTTAAAACGTCATTAAAAATTTCCATGTTCAAAATTTAAAATATTTTTTTTGAACATCTAAAACATTTTAAAATTATATCTCATAACTTTAAAAACATTTGAAAAGCATTTAAAAGCATTAACAGGTTTAATGAAATCGCAGTACCTAGATCGACTACGCAAACCTAGGCTCTGATACCACTGAAGGGAATTCGCGGTCCCTTAGGGCACAAAAACTCTAGTCCCGTCCTAAGTCGGACGGAACATAGACACAAAAAGAATTTTTGCAGCGGAAGAAAAACTGGTTAATCTAAATTAACATGCAGTTAAAACAAATTTTTAACTTAGCCCTAAGGTCCAAGACCCTATGCCAAGATCTATGCCGACTTGGGATGGATCTGACCATCCCAAGAAGGATCTAGCCTACTGCGATTAAACTAAACTAATGCTAATAAAATACTTTAACCACATACCCGGAATCTCAACCCTAGAGCAGGCGAGATGTTCCGCACCGTCTTCTGAGCCGCTCCTCGTCTGACGCCGAGCCGCTCCTCGATCCACTCCCCGAACCGCTCCGCATCCCGAAGCGATCAATCCCCGTGCCGCCGAGCCAACCGCGCGCCGAAGAAAGTTCACGCGAGTGAAACCTCCGCCTAGATTTCGGATCCAGAATCTGAACTCCTTCGTGGCTTTGCTAGAGCCCTCAGGAGTAAGGAAGAAATTTAGGGAGATGAGAAATATTAATTTAAGCCTAGATCCGAGCGTGCTCCAACATTACGAGAGCCGCTCAGATCTAGAGCTTGGGACGAGTTTTGAGGAAGGGGGGAGACCCCTATTTATATAGGCGGCGGACTCTCCCCTTTTCTCAAAATCTGATGTGGGACTAAATAATGGGTTAATTAAAATCAAGTTAGTTTGCACTTCACAAAGTGCAAACTTCCGTGAATTTTAACTCACTCACCGTTGAGCTTCAAGATTGATACAACTTATCAATACGACGAGTGTTCAACGGTGAACGCATAGGAAAAAAACCGTTCGTCAATCGGAGTTCGTTTGACCCTCCAATTGAGTATCCAAAGATCAGCCCTAGGCTAGTTTTTCGCAAAAACTGAGCCGTCATTTGATTCTTCACAATTAGGGTTCAAAACCCTAGAGGTGGGCCCACGGGTGGGCCCACGCTAGCTGTGCGCACAGAAAATGCCTGGGCAGAGCCCAGGCCGCCGCCTGGCTCGCCTAGGCCCGCGCCTGGGCAGAGCCCAAGCGGCCTGGGCTTAGCCCAGGCTTGCGCCTGGGCTTGCCCAGGCTGAGCCTGGGCTAAGCCCTGGCTTGTGCCTGGCTAGCCCAGGCCGAGCCTGGGCTTAGCCCAGGCAGTGCTTGGGCTAGCCCAGGCAGCCTGTTCTGCCTTGCCTTTACTGGGCCTGGCCTGGCCTGATCCTTTGGGCTGTTTTGGCTCTAACTTGAGCATTTGGTGTCCGATTTGGACGCCGTTCGAACCTGGGTCTAGGCCGGAATATTTTCCTCTTACCCGTGAACTTTTCCTTGCGTTTATATTATTAAATATTGTATTAAATAATTTAATACACATTTAATCGCTTTGCATCAAATGCAAAATAGTCCATATCTAAGCTTAAATTATCATATTGCATCAAATGCAATTATTTCATCCCTTGCATCAAAAATGCAAAATATTCTCCCTAACTAATTTTTACCTATTACTAGACGAAGGTCGCACTCTTTGCGTGACCCTACGGCCTGACCCTACTACAGGTTGGGCTCGAAGCCCTATACGACAAAGACCACGAGCAGTGGTTGACGTCCCTATTTCCGCATCATCATAATGTGTTAGCTCATCAACATGAGAATTGTCGGGACCACCCTGACCGTGTCTGTGATGATTTCTGCAGTTATAGTCTCTTCGTCTAAACTATGTCGTGTAGATCAAGTCTAGGGTACAGTCAAAACTGTCAAGCCCAATAACTTGACTCCGGTTAGTTTCGATCAATCTTTAGTCAATAAATGTTGGACTTCTTCCAACATACTCTGCGCAGAGTTTTTACTAAAGACCGAACCTAACTCTACGACACTAACTCCCATTGACCGGGAGAGACGAATCCTCTCTTGGTCATTACTCGCCTCGTACGTTTCAAGTGACACCCAATCAAAAGATCTTTCGACAGGCATTGCCTCGAAGCTAGGTCAGTTGATATAAGTGGCACCGTTCACGCACAGGTTTGTCAAAATGACCTCAAGTCAAAAGACCAACTATCCTATCATCACTCAGAGTTATCACTGACAGATTGGTCAATATAACCATATGATAACTCTAGTGGATCGTTCAGTGAACTCATTCTAATGAGCACCTGTGTCTCGTCTTCGACTTCGCCAAGTCAAGCGATCATGAGATCATCGCCACCGCTAAACGGTGAAGACTAAGACACAATGGTCTATCCGATGTTTCGATATCCTTGTCTCGGAACATCTACGACCACGAACCATTTTAGACTTATGCTACAGACGGTCAAACGTTTCTCCATGATCGAGATACTCATATCGATACCCGTTTGACCTTGCATAAAGCATATGGATCATGCATGACATGATGAGGATGAGCATACATGGAAGAATGGTGCGTATGAGCATACGGGTGTATAGGATCACATACATAAGTATTTCTCATGTGTGGTTGTGTACGTGTCCATGGGGGCGGAGCATAGAATGTGTCATGATTATCCACTTGTGAAGTAGGATGTTTCCTACGTGGATGAGTGTTAGTGTACATATAAGCATGTCCTTGCTTTTGGTATCCACCCTTAGTGGGTTTCTTGCCAAAAGAAAGAGAAGGTGATGTGGTGACATTCTTGGTAGGAATGCTACCTATAGTGTCTTTGACACCACTAGTGGATGCACCGGAGGAAGGCCTCACAAAATCTATAGTGACACCACTATAGGAGGTGCGAGCATTAGATGCATTCGCTTTTACAAATCCAAGGCCAACACGATGTGTGGCCGGAAATTGGTTTGCAAGCAAATCATCCAATTGTCCTTTTCCCTTATTGAATCTCACAATACGGGAGGACATGAGCTCATATTTCTCCTTTAAAGAAGAAATGTTGGTATCCAAGGTGGACAACCGTGCTTTGAGCTCGTGCACTTGGGTTTTAAGAGAATCATTCTCTAAACCTAATTGTATGTGACGTGTAACTAGATCACTATTATCCTTAGGATGTGTTTGATCTAGTTGAGATTTGAGGAAATTCACCTCATCTCTCAATGTGACATTTTGAGAAGCTAAGTTTTCTTTCTCAAGAGTTAAACTATCAACAATGGTGTCATTGTTGATAATGCATGGAATGGATGACTTGCTAACATTTGATTTCTTTAAGCTAGTGTATCTAAGCATTAAAGATTGGTATTTAGCAAATAGTTCTTCATTAGCAATACGAAGTTCATCCATTGTTACCTCGGTGTCATCCGTGTCGGAATCACTCTCATCCGAGAGTGGGTCTTCAAGTGCCATGAAACACATGTGGGCGCTCTCACCCTTCTCATCGTCAGAATCGCTTGATGAGTCATCACTTGAGTCATCGAAGGTACCTACGAGTCCTTTCTTCTTGTCTTTCTTGTTCTTGTCGTACTTGTGGTACTTTGGTGCCTTCCACTTTTCTTTGTTGTTTAGCATTGGGTAATCCCTCTTGATGTGCCCTGGCTTATTACACTTATAACAAAGAGAGGAAGTAGCATTAGTAGACTCAAAATGTTTGTTTGAGGGAAATTTACCTTTGCGGAAGAAGCGTTGGAACTTCTTCGCCATTTGGGCCATTTCACCCAAATCCATCTCGTTCTCGGATTCATCACTTTTGGAGGATGATGAATTGGCGTTGAATGCCAAAGCTTTCTTTTTGGTCTCCGAGGGATTCATCATGGCTCGAATCTTCAATCGGTTATCCCATCTTACTTCGTAAGACATAAGAGTCCCGATGAGATTCACCAGGGTGTAGTTCTTCAAGTCATTGACCTCCTTGATGGCGATTGCTCTTCTTTCCCATTTGGAGGTCATCCCCATGATGATCTTCCTTACCTTTTCAGGTTCGGTGTAGATTTGGCCAAGGGCTTCCAATTCATTTGTGATGTCGGTAAAGCGTCCGTACATCGATGCAATGCTCTCATTTTCCTGCATATGAAACAAGTCAAAGTTTTGCATGGCAACATATAACTTTGAAAGCTTTACCTTATTCGTTCCCTCGTGGGTAACGATGAGATGGTTTCAAATTTGATATGCACACTTACATGTGCATATCTTGTTGAACTCATTCGGGTCCAACACACAATGAAGAGCGTTCATTGCTTTAGCATTGTTGACTTTGGCAGACTTCTCGGAAGTCGTCCATTTCTCGAAATCCTCTTCGGCGGGCTCGATGTACTCCTTATGGAGAGTTCTCCAAAGAGAAGCACTCCTAAGGAATGTCTCCATCCTACACTTCCAATAGCCAAAATTAGTACCATTGAAACGTGAAGGACGTACTGTAGATTGACCTTCGAAAAGTATGGACGCTCCATCACGGTCGTGATTGTTGTACGTAGGCGGAGGAGGAACGTTGTTGTTGTTGGATGCCGTAGATAAAGCCTTGCGCTCTGATACCAATTGTAAGGACCCTGTCTATGGGGAAAAACACTAGAAGGGGCGTTGAATAGTGTTTATGCAAATTTAAAAGGAATTTACTCCAAATAAAATGCAATCCAACAAATAGTGCAGAATAGAAAAACGACCCAAAGTGAAACACACGCAAAGGCAGAGATGTTTCAAGGGTTCGGATTACCCAAGTCAACTCCCGACTTGTTCCCAGTAATCCTACGTCCCTACCACCCAAATACCACCGGATACTCTAGTTAGAACACTAACTTGAGGTTTCCTTAAAGCCCACTTGTAGCAACCCTACAAGTGCAATCGAATACAATCGATGTCCTTGACTACCACAACCAGGGAGCAAGCAAAACCACTCTCACAACCGAGAGCACAACTCAAATAACGAATGTTATGAAATAATGAAAACAACACTTACAATCACCTATGCCTTGAAGTAGAACTTGAAGGAGGAGTGTGATGTGTGTTGAAGAACTCTCTTGGAAGAGAGGAGAAAGCCCTTTCTCTTGACTGCACCAATTGCCTAGATGATCACTCTTTGGTTCTAGGTTGGAGAGCAAGAGAACAAGATATGGAAATGCTTCGGGCTTTGGATTTGAGAGCTTTGATCTTTGGAAATAAAAGCTTGAGAGATTTTGCAATGAAATGAGTAACCTTCCAATGGAACAGTAGAAGCTCTATTTATAGCTTTCTCAAATCCACAAAACAGTTTAGGCAAAAACCCAATTGAAATCCCTGAGAAAAATCTCAACGGATATAATCTGAACTCGCGATAGTCGACTGTTGAACAATCCACAGTCGACTGTTGCACAGTCAACAATGGTAGGTGAGAATTCATAACGGTAACTTACCACGTGGACAGTAGACTGATGAAGCAAAGACAGTCGTCTGTTAAATCAACAGGTGACTGTAATTTCTTCGACAGGCGACTGGCCGAGAGAAGAGTAAGTTAGACACATAATGGAAATCTCACAAGATACAGGACAGACGACTGATTCAAGTAATATAGTCGACTGTTAATCAGAACAGTCGACTGTAAAACCTTAAACAGACGACTGTCAAAAGCAAGAGAAATTTCCAGAGAGCTGAGTCAAAGAAATGACTTACAAACAGGCGACTGTTGCAGCATAGACAGTCGACTGATCCAATAGAAAGTCGACTGTATATACAGCATTAGTCGACTGGCCATAAAAGTCAGATCAAACAGAGTTTGGGCAAGGATAGACAGGCGATTGATTTACAATACATAGTCGATTGTCAATAGGACAGGCGCCTGTGAATCGTTCAACAGTAGCATGTGCGAAATAATCAGAGAAGGCCCAAAACTATATTGTAATAGTCTGTGCATAACAGGTGACTGTAGAACAAAACACAGTCGACTGTTTTTGGGACATGCACTGTAAACTATTCAGCAGTCGGTTGTTATAAACAATCCTAGCACAAACAAAAGAGAATTGAATTGGTATCAAAGGACAATTGATCTAATGAAGTCCTATGACAGAATGTAGATGTGTGTGAGTGCTCCGTCAAAGTTCTACTTCTAAGCTACATACTAGAAAAGATAAAAGAAAAATTACATTGACGAATAATCTCTTCTTTCCATCGTATGAGCTTGAAGTCTTTACGGAGCTTCAATCATCAATCTACGATCATCCAATTCATGTCATTTGCCTTCAATGACGTTTGTGAGTCATCCATTGCTAGTTGATCTTCATAATAAGCTTAGGCAATGGATTAACTACAAAATAGGGGATTAGTCACAGGTATTTATGTTTGCTCATCATTAACACCAAGTAGGGAGAGGTCCAATACTCAACAAATTCATCATAGGGTTCATCTTTAGGAGAAAGAGATAAAAAGAAGAAAAGAAAAAATAAAGACACGATGAAAACGACTCAAAAAACGAAGAAAAAGAGACAAATGATGCACGAAGTGCGACTCCCCCAAGCCGAAACTTGCATTGCCCTCAATGCAATAAGAGTAAATACGGGAGGGCAATGAAAATGGGGGGAAAATGCACCGACACAAAAGACATGAAAGACAAGAAAAACACACAAAGGAAACTGAAAAGAAGAATAAAAATAAAAATCACACCACACGACATATAAACAGGAAATAAAAAATAGAAAATCACATGACACAACATCTATAACAAGCACACACAGAAAACTTCACACGACAGCACCTAGAAAAATTGACTTCCCCCAAGCTAGACGTGACAGTGCAAGCGATATGATATGATCATGAAAATGCAGAGATATGCACGGGGGAGGTCAAAATACAAAGTGAAATCAAAAAGCAGGAGAGGAATCATCCTTGTCCTCCTCGGTGGAAGAAGTGGGGGATGCAGTATGTGTGGGTGAGGTGACTGGTGTGCGGAGAAGTGGAGAAAGTGGTCGAGGTGATGGATCGGTGGGTGTGGAGGAAGTGTGGACGATGGGTGGTGTGGAGGTGATGACGGTGAGTGGGAGTGAAATGGCGACCAATGTGGTGGTGGGTGGTGGAGGTACGGGGGTATGTGAGGATGAAGGGGGAATGAGGGTAGGTGAGGATGGTGGGGGAAGTGATCGAGAACACACCTGCAATTTCTTGCGGCGTACGTATGGAGTGACGGAAGTGGAGGGTGGTGGAGCTGTGGGGGAGACAGTGGAGGGAATGGAAACCGTGGGAGTAGATGAGGTAGTGGGGATGGAAGTAGTGATAGGAGGGAATGGTCGCCTAGGGGGTGATGGTGGAGGTGAAGAATGTGATGGGGGAGGTGACGATCGTCGAGGTGGTGAAGGTGGTGGTGTGGGTGGAGGAGGTCCGTGGACGTGTGTCAGAAGGCAGAGGATGGCGGCCACGTTCCTCTCAAGTGCGAGGAAACGTGGGTGAGTGAAGATGGAAGAGGATGGGTCTGAGGGGGGTGGAGGACGAGACGACAGCGCGAAGCGAAGCCAGCTCAGTCTCAAGAGTGAGACGAGCGGAAGTGGCTCGACGAAAGGAGAAGGAGGAGGTAGTACGGACCGGAGGGGTGGCGACGGTGGTGATCGGGACAGAAGCCGGGATGGCATGACTAGGACCAGCCCCGGAGTCTCACTGGGATGCAGGGATATCCTGCACGCCTAAGTGGGCGACAGGGGAAGGTGGTATCGGAGCGTCCTGGGGAATGAATGGAAGACGGAGCCCCTCCATAAACTCGGGATCGGGAGGAAATGTCCAATCTGCCGCCAAAGCAATAGTCATGCGAGCGGGGTTGGGCAGAATGGTATAGGGAGATGGAGGTGTCTGTAATGGAAGGTGAAGTGGCCATCGGGGTGGGGCTTAATCATGTGAATATGCCGCATGACGTCGAGATCTAGACGTGAGGGTCCTGCGGCAGTGAGAAGATCTCGGGGGATGACAATGTTAAATCGGGGAGCAGAAGCTATGATCGTGATAAGGCCCCCGCAACAAAGCTTGCCCTTACCGGCACGGCTAATATCCAAAAGCTTGGAAACAAGCCAAGCACCGGCATGGATGGGAACGGTGGGGGCCCTAAAAGAAATCCCGTCATCACCTCGAACGAAGGGAAAGGTCATGGCCCAAAGAATGAAGAGATCAGGGATGGTCATGGTACCTGACTCATCCCTGGGGAAAAACGTGGAAGAAATTATTCGGTGGGCCAAACGGAAGATGGGGTGAATGATGGAGGAGGCCTTGCCCTTACCTCGGGGATAGTCAGGGTGCAGAGTGAAGCAGAACCAAAACTGATCGACGTCAAATACGGGGGATACCCGGAGGGGCGGATAGCGTCGTCCCCAAGGATGGGGAAACCAAAGATGTCGTTGATGATATCTAGGTGGGTACGAATGGTTCGATTACGGACCCGAAATATGACGACCGACCCCGACTCACAGACAAGTGTGGATAAAAATTCGAGTGTGAGTGCGGGGTAGGACACGGCGCTAGCGTTCAGGAAAGCTAACCAACCTAAATTTGCTAAGAGAGTCTCGACCTCGGTGAATACACCGAGATCGATAAGCGTTTGGGTGAGGGTGAATTTGGTCGATAGATGCCCCCGAGCATCAAGTCTATGGTAAAAGTCTTTGTGCTCCTAGTTCCTAAAGCGGTAGCCATGCTGGCCCATCAGTGGGTCCTTAACTGGGATCATAGGTTGGGGTTGGGGTTGGGGTTGTGCGGGTTGTGCAGGAGGAGGGCGTGAGTGTGGTGGATGTGTAGTCTTGCGTCTCTTGCGAGACGACTCCCCCTCACGCATGATAGCCTTACCCCTATCTTGATCCCGAGCCATGTGGGTGTGTGTGCACGAGTGAATGCAAAAATATGATGAATGTACACACACAAGCGATCGAGCAAGTAAAAATTTCTAGGGCAAAATATGAAATTGAGCTAAGGAGCGAAGTTACCCAATCAAGATGAATAACCTTGCTCGCAGATGTCCCAACGATACGCAATGGGGAGAAAGTGTGGAGCCGCGACGCTTCTCTTTTCAGCAAATTTTTTGAAAATGGGGGGGGGGTTTGGGCGGAATTTAGGGCTTTGATGCGGGTGAAATCAAAGAGGGACGGGGATGGATCGATGGAGAGATGGAGATAGAGGGTTGGGAGATCGATGGAGGGAGTTGTGTGGTCGGTTGAGGGAGAAACGGCGCCGGTTGGAGCTCGGAGGAGTCGAAACGACGAGAGAGAGAATCGAGATCGGGCGAGGGGGAAATGAACGGGTGGAGTTGGGTTATTTATAGGGTTTAATTCGAACCGATCGGGTGAAATGTCAACTGATCGGTTGACTTTTTGGTCGAAAAATTTGCTGAAAATTGGCTACAGGCGAAACAACCGGGTGACATTTCACCCGATCGGTTGGCCGCTCCACAACTTTTTTCCGAAAGTTTAGTACAGCTCACCCGGTCAGTAAACTGACCATGCTTTGTATCAACTGACCGGTTGATCAATTCCCCAAAATTCCCAAGACTTCTGCACAGCTCACACGGTCTGCCACCCGGTCTCAGCTTGCTTCACCCGACCGGTTCGTTGGAGCTCAGATATTGCCATTGTCTGATACGTCTCACCCGATCGGTTGAGTAATCACCTGATCGGGCGAGGGCTTTTTTCCTGCAAAAATTCACAAATGGCCTAAGTCTCTCGAAGGATGATCATGCGGCTGAATTTAATTATTAAAGTAGAAAAAAATAAAGACAATAAAAATCCTAAAAACGAAGATAAGAGTTTAGAGCATGGGTTACCTCCCATGAAGCGCTTTTGTTTAACGTCGTTTGCTCGACGCCCGTAGATGATATTCAAGGTGGACGGGGGTGATGCCCTAAAGTCGGCATCGCTTCGGATTCAGAGTTGGTGCCCTTCGGTGTCGTCGGCGGTGACAAGAAAACTTGCTCGATGACCCTCCCTTTGTTGACGGGGTCCGGGGGCTTCTCTCTTATATTGGCGTCTACCACCACTCGCTTCACGATCCGGATCTCATCCCCGGTGAGCCCTCATGGGCTCTTTCCCTTTCCTCCTCATCGAAGGATCATTTTGAAATCCGGGAGGGATCGTGTGTGCCGCATCCGCTTTCCCAGCAACGTCATCTTTCTTCAGGCCGACTGGTTCTTCTAAGTCTCCCAAGCTATCGGGGGGAATTCTTGAAAGAATTTCCCCGGAGCTTGCTTCCACAACTCTCTCTTCTTCTAACTCCAGCATATTGCATCTTGGCTCATCCGGGGGATTGGGGTGCTTCATTGACAACCCTAAGTCAAACTCGACTTTTTCGTTGCCGACGTTAATGGAAAGCTTTCCATTCTTTACATCTATTAAAACGCCAGCAGTGGCCATAAAAGGCCGTCCAAGGATGATGGGGTTGTGCGCATCTTCAGGCATGTCCATGACGACGAAGTCCACCGGCACATGCACCCCACTTACGTTGACAGGGAGGTCATCTACAACCCCCATCGGATATTTGACCGAACGGTCTGCAAGCTGTAGGGTTATACCGGTGGGCTCCAAATCGCCCATCCCTATCCTCTTATATAGCGACAAGGACATTAAACTGATGCTCTCTCCAAGATCGACGAGCACGCGATGGATCTTTACCTCCCCGATCGCACAAGGGATAGAGAAGCTCCCCGGGTCTTTAAGCTTGGGCGGATTTGCTCTCTGAATGAGAGCGCTGCATTCCGCCGTCAATACGACCTTCTCTTTTCTGGACTCTCTTGTCACCAAATCCTTTAGAAATTTTGCGTAGGAGGGAATCGTCTCGATAGCTTCGAGGAAGGGGATTTGCAAGCTTAGATCCTTGACCATGGCAAAGAATTTGCCATACTTCTCGTCTATCTTGGCCTGGGCTAGCCGTTGTGGAAAAGGCACAATGGGCTTGAATACCCTGAGGCTCCCTTCCTCGGTTTTCTTCTTCTCCTCTTCAGGGACCCCTCCGGAGTCGTTTGCTTTGGCGACGAAGCACCGTCGTCATTCAATTTTTCAATGGGTCGTTCTACGACCAACGGTGCTTCCGGTTCCTTGGGGGGCACTCTTGTAGGGATTTGTGTCCCGCTTCTCAATACGATAGCGGACACATTCGCATTCTCGTGCGTGAGTGCCAAAGTCTGATTTGCTCCCCTCGGGTTCACTTCAGGTTGTGGTGGCAATAGATTCTGCGACCTCTCAAGGTTCGCCACTTGTAACCCCAGCTGGGTTACCTGATCAGTGAGAGCCCTCGGCCCCATCTCCAGCTTCAAATTTATCTTCTCCTGGTTGGTGATGTATTGAGTCAAGAGGGACTCAACCGGAGAGATGGCCCTCTGCTGGCCATATTGCTGCTGCTGCTGAATGGGCTGCTGATTCCTGGGAGCATATTGCTGATACTGTTGTGGAGGCTGCTGCTGCTGAAACTGCTGCTGCTGAGGCCTAGCCGGCTGATATATTAGCTGCTGTTGTTGCTGAGGAGGCGACTGCTGATACGGTGCCCGGTAGCTAAGGTTAGGGTGGTTCCGGTTATTTGGAGAGTAGGCCGGATTGGAGCTAGTTTGTGGTGGATACGACACATTTTCCGGAGGATTGTAGAATAGTGCACTCGCTTGGTCCAATGATGGTGAGATGTCACCACCCTCGAAGTCTCCCATGACTTCGGATTCCACCGCCGCAATATGTTGTGTACCGGCACCACCGGCTCCTACCATTAGCGTGGAGATCTGGGTTGATAACAAGTCAAACTTGCTGGATAATTTATCGACGTCCTCGACCCTGTGGATGCCCCCAGATCTAGGTGTGGCTCTCTCGTCACACCACCGCTCATTGTTTGATGCCATATTTTCTAGAATGTTCCCGGCATCTTCTTCACTTCTGGACATGAAGGACCCCCCAGCCGTGGCGTCCATTGAAGATTTTAAATCATCCCTCAACCCGTTGTAAAACAGATTAATTATCTGCCACTTGGGAAGCTCGTGTTGAGGGCATCTTCGCTGCATCTCTTTAAATCTTGTCCAAGCTTCATGCAGGGACTTGTGGCTGGCCTGGGAGAAGGAGGAGATCTCACTCCTCAGCTTCTTGGTCTTCCCCGGAGGAAAGAACTTTGTCAGAAAAGCATTTGAAAGCTTCTCCCAAGTGTTGAACGTATTCGGGTCTTTCCCCCTAAGCCACAGCTTGGCCTTATCTCACAGAGAGAAGGGGAATAGCTTCAGACTGATCGCCTCAGTTGTGACACCATTTATGCGGAAGGTGTCACATTTCTCCAAGAAGGAGTCCAGATGCTCGATGGGACTCTCCATGGGTGCCCCGAGAATTGATCCTGCTGGATCCACGTCACTAAGGACGGCTTGAGCTCGAAGTTTTGCGCCGTAATAGCAGGAGGATGGATGGCGGAGGTGGACTCGATGGATGGCATCGAGTACTCCAGCAGGGACTTGTGAGGTGGGGTGTTCTCCCCCATGTCTTCGGGCTCTTCTATTCTTCGCTTCTCTGCGGCTAAACGCCTTAGGGTGGTGTTTATCTCCGGATCAACATGAATCAAGTCGTCGAGACTCCTTGAACTCCTGCGCATGAAAAGCAACAAACACCTGTGAAGCGAAAAGTGGGAAAGAAACAGATAAAATATAAAACAAAAATAAGAAAATAAAAATGAAAAAGAAGAATGCGAAAATTATCGCGAGATAGAGATGAGAGCTAGACTCAAGGGTTCATGAGATCCAAAAATAACAAGCACGTTGCCTCCCCGGCAACGGCGCCATAAAGCTTGACGTCCCCGGGTTGTGTGTATCAGATGTGTGCAATATATGGTTGGGGGCATGAGATTTACATATTTATAACCGCAAGCACACGGTGTTGTAGTGTGGCTTGGGGGTCGAACTCAGGGAGGCGTGGTTGTGCTTGTGCCAGGAAGGACCGGATTCACCCCATGGGTAAGCTAGCCTGAATCGGTAGATGGGTTGTCTCGGAAATAGAATGCGAGGGGTAAACAATATAAAGGAAAACCTGGGACTTCGGTTTCCACCCTATCGTGCGATTCTCGCCAATACAGCTTATGGGTAGGACAACGATCGGAATTAGGGTCTAATGGTGAGACGTTGCCTCTAAGAGTGATACCGGCGTCCCATGGGCCCGATATTTCGGTCGGTGCCCAGGATGATACGCCGGACTACCTGGGTTCGATTAGTGGGAATTCCCATGTCCATTAACACTGACTGACTCCGGGAGCACTAAGCTCGCAACGTTAACTCCCAACTTCTCATCCTGCCGCTCCCACGTGCTAGGATTCGACGTCTACGCTAAGGGCGTGAGTTATGGCTAGGGAGTCAACCGCCAAGTTTATTCCCCCTTGGCCCAACGGTCAAAGGCGGTCTTTTTCCCGCTGATGACTATGAAACACCCCGCGTAACCGATAGATTCCTAATCCCTATCGATTTCCTAGTCCTTGGACGCATCGGGGAGAACCCACGAATGGGTTCCCACCAAAACCCCAGATTTGGTAACTACTCACACATTTTAGGTAAAAAGCGATCAAAATGAAAATCGACCGTTAAAAGCATGATCAGGCGATTGAAAAGTAGTAAGAGCAATGCAAATAACACTATATTAAAGTTTGGTAAAGATCAGACAACTTACAAATATCTAGAAAATTACAGCCGTCAAGAGAGAGAAAAACAGCAAAAATAACAACTCTCCCGTTTTCTGGAAACCTAGGGTCTCTATGAAAAGAATCACCCGATCGGGTGACCTGCTGCGAACTTCGGCAGCAATCTTCAAAATTTCACCCGGTCAAGTGGCACGGTCGGTTGGCGGAAGCTGCTCGTCGTTTGGATCTTGAGCGTCGTCGGGTGAACCGATAGGTTGATAAATCAACCGATCGGTTGGAATTGTTGCCCAAAAAGACAGAAACTTGCGACATTTTGGCACGGTCAGCCGGCCGTCGGGTGAGCTCTCCGGGTCATCTTCTTCGGGGAAACGGCTACAGGTGAACCGATCGGGTGAAGATCACCCGATCGGTTGAGTTTCAGCTCCAATTTCCAGAGAGAACAGTCGGGTTGAACTGGTCGGCGACCCGGTCGGTTGACACTTTCGTTGCTTCAGCGGCTGACCGGGTCGTGCACGCGTGCATCACCCGATCGGTTGGATGTGTCCAACCGATCGGGTGGGGGCTGAAAGATGGAGATCTCTGTCGTATGACTCCCTGGATCACGCGTGACTCCTCCCGTTGCTCCGGGGACTTATGATATCGTCATTAAACGTTCCCTATGCTGGCAAACTCCTGCAAACACTTAAAAACACGGAGAAGTGAAAGAAAACAAGAAAATACGAGAAAACGGATACGAGACGGCGGAAAATAACGGAAAAACACAAAGAAAACTTGCGTGAATATATGAAATATAAACGCACGTCACCCCTGCAACCTGTGGGGATAGAGGCACTCACCTAACAGAGTGAGTGGTCCTCGTACAGTCTTGTCTTGAGCACTTGGTGTGGGTTTGGGTTGAGCGGCCACCAGGTTAGAGAGTTTGGCCACTTTCTAAGCTGCAGGCGTGAACCCTCTTGGTGTCACACAGTCTAGTCTAGTCTTGTCATGTCTTGTAGCCGATAGCACACGCTACGGCTATTGCCTGCCACGTTTACTTTCTGCACAGTCTTTACTATCCTTGCATATATGTATAAATGCCATGATGTTGCATCTCTCATGTAATCAACCTTAAAATGTCATTTTAAATTCCTTTACACTTGCGGTAGAGTCTTCTCACCTTTCCCCTTGTAGACTTTACCTGACGTACAGCTCCTTTTCTCTTGGGTGTTGTACGTCAGGTACTGAGACGGAGTACACAGACGAGCCGACCTTACTTGGAGCCGGAGGACGTTGACCCGGAGTACGTTCCAGACGAGGACCAGACCTAGAGGTCCCTCACCGTTGCTGTCTTACGGAGGTTTATTGCTTTCTAGTTTGGGTGTGTAGCACCATTTTACTTCTTGTCAAGGTTGGGTGCATCGCACCATTACTTTCCCTTTTCCGCAGTTGTAGCCATGCTTGTGGCTTCTTTTATTAGACTTGATGTATTGCTGGATATTATCTCTTTTATAAATGAATGTAGTTTCCTTTCGAGTACTCTTATCTTATGGTTATGAAATTTTATATGCAAGAATATGTAATTAATTGGTATCCCTACAGATGCATATTGGGCCTGAGCCTCACAGCTCTGGCCCATGTGGACCTTCGTCTCGTCCTTGCACCCGTTTTGGGAAGCGGGGCGTGACAGGTTTTAGTGGTGGCCCCATGCTGGTCCTGCAAATATGAAAGTTCGTAGCAATAAAAAGAAAAAAAATACTCGCATTTATTTAAATATCCAGTTTATCATGTACAAGTCTAAATTGGGTTTTCCTTGTCAATAGGATGGCAGGAGGACGTAATACTCGAGCCGGGACCTCAGTTGACGGGGCCATGGAAGGCCAAGTGGTGAATTCTGCCAATTTCTGGGCGTCATGAGAGAGATGTTGGACGTTCAGCATCAGCTGGTTGAGCAGACTCACCAGGCTGCCCGTGGTGCTCAGATTGATCAGGCTACACCACCACCACCGCCACCGCCTGTAACTCGAGCTGTACCTGGAGTGAATCAGTTCAATGAGCTGCAGCCGAGGACCTTCTCTGGAAGGAATGGACCACTAGATGCTGACGAGTGGATCCAGAGCACTGAGGATAAATTGATAGCTGCCAAGATACCTGATGAGACCAGAGTGGAGATAGCGAAGATGCAGCTGATTGAAAATGCAAGGAACTGGTGGCGCATTGAGGAGAGGCGTCTGCAGAAGCCAGTTGAATGGAGCACCTTCAAGTCAATGTTCAAGGAGAAGCACTTCCCCAAGGCTGTGAAGAGAGAGGTCTTGCAGCGGTTCATGAATCTGACACAGGGGAGCATGTCGGTAGATGAGTGCGAAGCGGAGTTTGAGATGTTGAGCCGTTTCGCCCCGCACATGGTGCAGAAGGAAGAGAACCGAGCTGATCGGTTTCGTCAGGGGCTAAACCCTAAGATCTAGGCCTCTATAACTTCAGCAGACTTGACTACTATAGGGGCTGTATTGAATGCAGCCAGGAACCATGAGACTGTGGCAAGACTTCCTGATCCTCCTGCTGGTGGAGGAAAGAGACCGATGGAACAGTATAGGCCACCTGCTAGGCCTGCTATGAGACCCAATCAGACGGTGCCTTTCAAGAGGCCAGGAGCACCTGCACAGAGCCAGGCCAAGGGTCCATGCCATTTCTGCGGCAAGCCGGTGCATCATAAGAACAATTGCAGGAAGATGTTAGGTCTGTGTCTGGCGTATGGAGCTGCCACTCATGTTGTTAGAGATTGCCCGAACCTTCTTCGTACTGTGGGCAGAGCACCAGCCCCACTGCAGAGTAGAGCATCAGCCCCTACTTAGAGAGGAGCTATTGTACGTAGACCCCCGTTGGCACCACATGAGCAGGTTTACCGGCAAGCAATGCCACCTCAGAGGCCAGCTTATACCATGACTGCCGTGGAGGCTGAAGACATGGATGGCGTCATTGCATGTAATTCTTTAGATCTAGTCTTTTTATTTTATAGCATAGATCATGTTGTTTGCATATGGTTGTACGATCATTACTAGTTAGATTAGTAGCCTTGTTTAACTTTAGCTTTATCTTTTTGTATCTTAGGCACCATCTTAGTGTCATCTTGTCCGGCACTAACTTTTTTCGACTCTTGTGCATCTATGTGCATCATAACCCGGAGATTCGTAACAGAGCACTCCATTCCCACCCATACACTTCCAAAGTGTTGGGATATCACTACAGGGAACGGAGTGGTGACGGTTAATTTGGGATGCCCATCGATTCCGTTGGTGATCAGTTGGTACGAGCTTTATGCCGACCTCATTGTCCATGATCTACCTTATTTCGATGTTGTTCTTTGCATCGATTGGTTGGGAGATTTCCATGCCTCGATCGATTGCCGCAGCAAGAAAGTGGTGTTCAGGATACCAGGCCACCAGGAGCTCGAGTTTCACAGCAGAGAGCGATCGCTTGGGCCCGTTAGATTCCGGGCCAACCGAAGGAGTCGATCATTTTTGCCATGCATATGGAGACCAGTAGACCAGCAGTCGTCAGGGACTTCGACGACGTCTTCCCCGAAGATATTTCAGGGTTGCCACCCGACAGAGCTTTGGAGTTCAGCATAGACCTTACGCCGGGAGCGCAACCTATTTCGAAGGCGTCGTATCGAATGGCTCCTGCAGAGCTTGAGGAGTTGTGGAAGCAGTTGGTCGAATTGTTGCAGAAGGGATTCAAACATCCTAGTGTGTCACCTTGGGATGCACCAGTTCTGTTAGTGAAGAAGAATGATGGATCCCGCCGGATGTGTGTGGATTACCGAGGGCTGAATGCAGTGACCATGAAGAATAAGTATCCGCTGCCCCGTAATGATGATATTTTTGACCAGCTTGGAGGTTCGAGGGTTTTCTCGAAATTGGTTTTGAGGAGCGGGTACCATCAGTTCAAAGTGAAGAAGGACGATATCCCGAAGACGGCATTCAGGACAAAGTACGGACACTATGAGTTCGTAGTCATGCCGTTTGGTGTGACCAACGCTCCAGCAGTGTTTATGAACTTGATAAATTTGATTTTCTACTACATCCTGGATAAGTTTGTCGTCATCTTCATCGACGACATTCTTATTTACTCGAAGTCTGAAAGCAGCACAGCCGTCATCTGAGGACGGTGTTGGAGACACTGATACGTCATAAGCCATATGCCAAGTATAGTAAGTGTGCGTTCTGGTTGGACAGAGTCGCATTCCTGGGACACGTGGTGTCTGGTGATGGCATATCTGTAGATCCGGAGAAAGTCAGAGCAGTCAGCGAGTGGTCGAAACCGCAGTCAGCATCAAATATCAGGAGCTTTCTTGGATTAGCTGGCTACTACAGTTGGTTCATTAAGGATTTTTCGAGGATTACAGAGCTGATGACGAAGCTGACGAGGAAGGATATGGAGTTCTGTTGGTCGGAGGATTGTGAGAAGGCCTTTAGTATTTTGAAGGAGAGATTGACCACATCACCGGTTTTGGTGGTACCGGATCGGAGTGGAGGCTTCGAGATTTACTGTGATGCATCTGGCAAGGGTCTCAGATGCGTCCTACATCAGCATGGTCACGTGATCGTGTATGATTCACGACAGTTGAGGAATCATGAAAAGAACTACCCGACGCATGACCTGGAGTTAGCAGCCGTGATATTTGCGTTGAAGATCTGGAGACACTTCCTGCTGAGTGAGAACATGAAAAGTTTCACCGATCACAAAAGCTTGAAGTACATATTTACTCAGAAGGAGCTCAACATGCGTCAGAGATGATGGTTGGAGCTGATGGCAGACTATGAGATAGATCTGCAGTATCACCCAGGGAAGGTGAATGTAGTGCCAGATGCTTTGAGTAGACTCCCTGCAGTGATGATGCATACTGCTCACTGGAGAGTACAATAGGAGCTGAGAGGGATGAACATTGAAGTTGTCTTACCAGGGGTAATCATTTCATTGATGAATTTACAGATTCAGTCAACGATCGTGGATCGTATCAAGGCAGCTCAGGCAGGAGACCCGAAGCTGCAGAGGATCAGAAGACAGGTAGAAGCGAGATTTCGGACTGAGTTCATCATTCATGAGGACGGATCCCTGAGATACGGCAGTAGTCTCGGCATACCTACAGGAGACATTAGAGATGAGCTGTTGAATGAGGCACATAGCTCGCCTTATTCCATACATCCTGGAGGCATGAAGATGTACAAGGACCTCCGTCTGCACTATTGGTGGATTGGCATGAAGAGAAGTGCGGCACGGAGCATTGCCAAGTGTTTGGTATGCCAGCACGTGAAGGCGGAGCACCATCGGACGATAGGATTGCTGCAGCCGCTTCCCATTCCGGAGTGAAAGTGGCAGCACATTACGATGGATTTTGTGACATGCCTACCTCGGAGCCCGAAGCAGAACGACACGGTCTGGGTGATCGTTGACCGATTGACCAAGTCTGTGCACTTCATCCCATTCCGAGTGGGATAGTCCACGGAAGTCTTGGCGAGGAAGTATCTAGAGGTAAATATTATTTTACTCCTCCATTACTAGTTTCCCTCTAAAGGTATAGTTTGTGATGTAGACCATGTGCGTGCAGGAGATTGTGCACTTACATGGAGTTCCAGTGAGTATCGTATCTGACAGGGACTCGAGATTTACATCTTAGTTATGCAAGAGTCTGCAGGAGAATCTTGGTACGAGTCTGAGTTTCAGCACGACGTACCACCCACAGACCGATGGCCAGTTAGATAGGACTATTCAGATTCTGGAGGATATGCTGAGAGCTTGTACGCTCGACCTGAAGGGTTCGTGGGAAGATCATCTCCATCTAGTGGAATTCTCATACAACAACAGCTACCAGGCGAGCATTGGCATGTCGTCGTTTGCTGCCCTATATGGAAGGAAATGTCGATCGCCACTAAGCTGGGGTGACATCGGAGACCGAGAGCTGTTGGGTCCGGAGATGATTGTAGAGGCTGTGGATGTCGTGAGAGACATCAGAGATAAGCTTCGGATTGCGCAAGATCGTTACACGCATTGGGCAGATACTAAGAGGCGACCTTTGGAATTTCAGCCAGGAGATCATGTCTTCCTGAAGATTTCTCCGAACCGCGGAGTCATTCGTTTCAGGAAGAAGGGAAAGCTGAGTCCGAGGTATATTGGACCTTTTGACGTGCTGGAGCATGTGGGAGCAGTGGCTTATCGCCTTGCTCTACCACCATATTTGGAGGGAGTTCCCGACATGTTTCAAGTATCTCAGCTACGACGATACGTTGGTGACCCATCGCACACTGTGGACTTTTCAGAGATCTTGGTCCGACCATACCTGACTTATGAGCAGCAGCCAGTACAGATTTTGGACCGTCGACAAAAGCAGTTGAGGAACAAGGTAGTCGACCCAGTGAGAGTGATGTGGCGTCACGGATCACCAGGAGAGTCCACTTGGAGAGAGAAGATGAGATGAGAGAGCGTTACCCTCTTTTGTTTCCTGAGCAGTAGGTGTTAGAAATTCTGAGGGCGGAATTTTTCTTAAGGTGGGTAGAATGTAACGGCCAGTATATTTTGTTTTTGCAGCTTAGTCCTTTTCCCTCCTAGTCGTTTTTTCTTTTGTGTACCTGTTACATTAATTGCGTATTGGTATTTTTGTAGCTTGGCATACCCATCTTCCGTATTCGTGTAGCTACGTTTCCTATACGCGTTAACCGCACAAAAAGTTATATTAGCTATAATATTTTCTTTTCAAAATTTAAAATTTGAATTTCAAATTATTTCCTAAACTAGAGAGGAGACTTTTGCTCATCCTTATTAACCCCAAATCTCCTCTCGTATTGCTAATTAAAATTCCTTGTCTCTTTCCATATCAACCCATAATTTGAAATATTTCCTTCCCTAACACACACACACACACACACACACACACTCTCTCTCTCTCTCTCTCTCTCTCTCTCTCTCTCTCTCTCTCCTACCTTATATGGCAACCTATATCTTGCTTTCTCAGCCGCACACATAACCTAGACCAATTTGTTGGCAACCGAACCTATATGGAACTAGGGTTTTTGTATTTGCAGCCACACACAAGAGAAGCTGTTTTCCCTTCTTATTATATTGTAACCCTATTCCCTATCTTCCCCTCCAGGCTAAACCCTAGAGAGCCCCTCTTCTTCAACCTCCACACAACACCTTCCCCCCTGAAACTGTCGCCCACCCCTCACCTTGCTCCGACCACCCCTCCATGCAAGAGCCCTCATGCATAGGCCTCCTCCCATCCACCCTCTCCACAGCCCTACCGTCGGCCACCTCTACCATGTGCATGCGTCGGCCAACCTCCAGCAGGCCGCGCGACACCCTTCTCCGGCTTCTCCCCCCTTAGCAAGCCGCCGGCCTCTCCCCTCTCTTCACCAAGATCCGTACAGCTCCTCTCCCTTGCTCCGGCCTCCTCCACGCAAGCCCTGCCGTTCTCCCCTTGCTTCGGCCTCATCTCGATAGCAGGCCGCCGTACCCACAAACCGCCAGCCTCCATCAGCAACCCACGCAACACCCTTGCTCCGGCTACCCTCTGCGCATGCAAACGGTAGCACAACCCGCCGACCACCCTTGCTCCTCTCCACGCAAACAACCCTCACCGCCGGCCATCACCCTTTCTCCGGCCATCGTCCACGAATGGCAGATCTGCTGGCCTTCCGATGTCGCTGCCCTTCCCTTCAGGCGCACCTACACTCGACAACCCTTCGGGCCGCGAGTTATTGTTGCCGCAAGTTCAGCCGTCGCTGCTGCTGCCGTTACCATTGCCGCAAGCCGCTTCATTGCGCTACTCGCAACCAAGGCGACCCCGACGTTGTTATCGTTTCTCTATGCTACCCGTAGCCGAAATGATCCCGAGGTGACTTCCTTACTGCGCTACTTACAGTCGAGAAAACCGAGTACCGCCACCGTTCCAGATCCGACGTCAGATCTCGCTCGAGCATCATTCTAGGTTGGTCCCCTTACCGTAGAAAAACCCACACCGTGAGACATCAAAACCTAATTAAAAATAGATAATTTAACCCACTAAATTTATTTTACGTTCCTTTAAAACGTTGTGAAACCGTAGATCGACGATCGAACTTTTTAACTGTGCATATAGGGTAGAATCGTCAAATAGGCTGAACATTCAAAACGTGATTTGAAACTGATAGGATAGCCACAGTCAACTTAGAGACAACTTAATAGGATTGTTCTAAACTGGTCCTGACACCGCCCGTTGACTTGTGACAGTGGACCTTGATCGACATGCTGCCAGTGACGAGACGCTTCCGACGGACGTTCTTCTCGCCACTACAGGCAAGTGTACCCACTTGCGTAGTTGCGGCCACGTTTAGGCCATCTCTCTTTAAATTGTAAAAGTATGAACAAGAGAACCGGACATGAAATGATAACGTCTGGGACCCCCTCACGATAGCTTAGACTTGACGACGAAGTCTAGGTACAAACTACAACAACCGCCAAGTAAATCATTATCTGTGTGTGTGCGTGTGGACCCCTTAAGAACGAAATGAACTTACTTCACTCTCGCCATGTCATGCCATTTCCTCTTATGCATAAATAGTGTTGAATAACCTGCAGGAAACCCGGCACTCACCTAGCAGAGTGAGTGACCCTTGGTAACTTGCGGGGAATGGGGCACCCACCTAGCAGAGTGGGTGATCCTTTGTATAGAACAACCTACGAGAAGCTCAGTACTCACCTAGCAGAGTGAGTGGCCCCTGCAACCTGTGGGGATAGAGGCACTCACCTTGCAGAGTGAGTGGTCCTCGTACAGTCTTGTCTTGAGCACTTAGGGTGGGGTTGGGTTGAGCGGCCACCAGGTTAGAGAGTTTGGCCACTTTCTAAGCTACAGGCATGAACCCTCTTGGTGTCACACAGTCTTGTCTAGTCTTGTCTTGTCTTGTAGCCGATAGCATACGCTACGGCTATTGCCTCCCACATTTACTTTCTGCACAGTCTTTACTTTCCTTGCATATATGTATAAATGCCATGCTGTTGCATCTCTCATGTAATCAACCTTAAAATGTCGTTTTAAATTCCTTTACACTTGCAGTAGAGTCTTCTCACCTTTTTCCTTGTAGAATTTACCTGACGTACATCTCCTTTTCTCTTGGGTGTTGTACATCAGGTACTGAGACGGAGTACACAGACGAGCTGGCCTTACTTGAGGACTTGTAGCCAGAGGATGTTGACCCGGAGTACGTTCCAGACGAGGAGCAAACCTAGAGGTCCCTCACCGTTGCTGTCTTACGGAGGTTTACTGCTTTCTAGTTTGGGTGCGTAGCACCATTTTACTTCTTGTCTAGGTTGGGTGCGTCGCACCATTAGTTTCCCTTTTCTGCAGTTGTAGCCATGCTTGTGGCTTCTTTTATTAGACTTGATGTATTGCTGGATATTATCTCTTTTATAAATGAATGTAGTTTCCTTTCGAGTATTCTTATCTTATGGTTATGAACTTTTATATGTAAGAACCTGTAATTAATTGGTATCCCTACAGACGCTTATTGGGCCCGAGCCTCACAGCTCCGACCCATGCGGACCTTCGTCTCGTCCTCGCACCCGTTTTGGAAAGCAGGGCGTGACAGGTTTTAGTGGTGGCCCATGCAGATCCTGCAAATATGAAAGTTCGTAGCAATAAAAAGAAAAAAATATTCGCATTTATTTAAATATCCAGTTTATCATGTACAAGTCTAAATTGGGTTTTTCTTGTCAATAGGATGGCAGGAGGACGCAATACTCGAGCCGGAACCTCAGCTGACGGCGCCATGGAAGGCCAAGGTGGTGAATTCTGCCAATTTCTAGGCATCACGAGAGAGATGTTGGACGTTCAGCATCAGCTGGTTGAGCAGACTCACCAGGCTGCCCGTGCTGCTCAGACTGCTCAGGCTGCACCACCACCACCGCCACTGCCTGCAACTCGAGCTGCATCTGGAGTGAAGCAGTTCAGTGAGCTGCAGCCGAGGACCTTCTCTGGAAGGAATGGACCACTGGATGCTGACGAGTGGATCCAGAGCACTGAGGATAAGTTGATAGCTGCCAAGATACCTGATGAGACCAGAGTGGAGATAGCGAAGATGCAGCTGATTGAAAATGCAAGGAACTGGTGGCGCATTGAGGAGAGGCGTCCGCAGAGGCCAATTGAATGGAGCACCTTCAAGTCAATGTTCAAGGAGAAGTACTTCCCCAAGACTACGAAGAGAGAGGTCTTGCAGCAGTTCGTGAATCTGACACACGGGATCATGTCGGTAGATTAATACGAAGCGGAGTTTGAGATGTTGAGCCGTTTCGCCCCGCCCATGGTGAAGAAGGAAGAGAACCGAGCTGATCGGTTTCTTCAGGGGCTGAACCCCAAGATCCAGGCCTCTATGACTTCAGTAGACTTGACTACTATGGGGGCTGTATTGAATGCAGCCAGGAACCATGAGACTGTGGTGAGACTTCCTGATCCTCCTGCTGGTTGAGGAAAGAGACCGATGTAGTAGTATATACCACCTGCTAGGCCTGCTATGAGACCCAATCAGACGGTGCCTTTCAAGAGGCCAGGAGCACCTGCATAGAGCCAGGCCAAGGGTCCATGCCATTTCTGCGGCAAGCCGGGGCATCATAAGAACAATTGCAGGAATATGTTAGGTCTGTTGCAAAGATCATGTCTCTTGCAAAATTCTTTTCAATGGTCTTCCTAGTTTTCTTTTCTTAGGTTGACTTTTCTGAAATCATAGACCATGTTTACTAGATTGTTCATTAAGCCCATTTATCATCCTATTAAAACTTTCTTGGCTATTTGTGAATTTCTTTAATGTCAGGCTAAGATTTTGATTTTCATTCTCAAGTTCACTAATTCTAGTCTCATATCTTTTTTCTTTTTCGGTAGTTTCTAAATCAATGGCTATGTGTTTTCCTTTTATTAAAATAGATTTTTCTTATTGAAACTCTTCCAATTTTTCTTCATAGCTAGCCACTTTTAGGTTCAACAATTTTATTTCAGAATCTTTAGAGCCAAGAATGCTAATTTTATCCTTTAAGTCTTTAGCTAGATTAAAGTTGTCAAGCTCTAACGTAGTCAACTTTTTATTAGCATTTTCTAGCTTTAAGGGTTTTGTTTCTAATTGAGTTTCGTCAAAATTATATATTATTTCCTTTTGTTCTTTCCACTAAACAAAAAGCTCATCTCTCTCTCTCTCTCTCTCTCTCTCTCTCTCTCTCTCTCTCTTGTCAAGCGCCCTAGTTCCTCTTTTAATGAATAACAAACTCTTTTTAGTTTAAGGAATTTAGGACCCATTTCTTTAAGGAGTTCTACATGAAATTCATAAGCGTCCTCCATGCTAGAAAACATATCATCACTAATATTCATTTCATCATCAAAGCTTTGAACAAGAGAGCTATTTTTACCTTTTTGTTTCCAGCCAAAAAGCAAGTTCCAGTGTTGTCGTTCCAGTCATCGTCTGAGGAGACCTCTTCTGTGTCACTTTCTCCCCATGTAGCCACCATTCCTCGCTTTGATGTCCTCTTTTTTGCATCACCAGTCTTTTCCTTTCCTTTTTCTTTCAGAAGTGGACATTCTGCTTTCATGTGCCCTCTCTTGTTGCATCTGAAACACTGAGGTGTAGAACTTTCTTCATCATTTCCTTTGTTTTTCTTGATTCCCCAAATACTTCCCGTCCTTCTTTTGTTGTTTTTCATGAATTGCTTTCAGCGTCTGATTCATTCATATCCTCCTTGAGCATTTTGGAGACTTGAAAAGCTAAATTCTTTTCCTTTATTTCCTCCTCCTTAGATTTCTCTTCCTTCTTTGGTGTGCTATCATTGGCCATCTTCAATTGAACCTCATAAGCCATTAATTTTCCCATTAACTGCTCGAAACTGATATCTGCTAAGTCACGTGCTTCTTCAATCACCGTCCTCTTTTGAATCCAATCTCCAGATAAAGAATATAAAATATTTCCAACTAAATCTTCCTCTGGGATGTCCTTCCCTAAGGCTTTCAATGGATTGATGATATCTGCAAAGAGAGAAAACATAGCATCAATAGACTCATTAGGCATCATAGCAAAATTTTCATATTTATGTAATAACATTCTAATACGAGCTTTCTTAACCTCACTAGTTCCCTCGTGAGTTACTTCAAGTCTCATCCAAATATCCTTAACAGTGGAACACGAACTAATGCGGTTAAATTCAGTTTTGCTAAGACCACAATACAAAATGCTCATGGCCTTAAAGTTTAGATTTTGTAACCGATCATTTTCTTTTTGCTGCTCATGAGTGGGGTTTTCAAATAGGTTAAAGCCTTCACTGATTATTTTCCATAATGCTTTATCGATACCTTTGATGTGTATGGACATGCATTGTTTCCAGTAACTATAGTCCGTACCATCAAATAGAGGTGATCTGAGATACGACTGTCCTTCTCTTTGATTGTGCGTGTCATATGAGTATGTGTACGGAATTTGTGCCATAGGATCGAAATTACACTAGACTTTGAGTCTAAAAGGAATCCTGCTCTGATACCAATTGAAAAACACCCTAGGAGGGGGGGGGGTGAATAGGGTGTATGTCACAAGATTATAAAACAATCACAGTCACAAAGATAATCAGACACAGATATTTTTAACGTAGTGGCTCCCCGCCAAAACTCCGACCCCAAAACCTATGAGGATTTCACTCAATAAAACTGATCACACTTACAGGTAGTGATCTCACCATACAAATATATAGTTTGTAAAGATTAAGCACAGAGATAGCTTTTGAATAAAGCTATTCACAATACGATCTCACAAAGAAATAGTATAACCGAATTAATACTTCAGTAAAAATCTAGAAAAATATCACCGTGATGAAGTTTATGAGATCCGGTGTCTGGATTGGAAGATCCGCTCGGTTGAAGTTTGTATTGCAAAGTAGTTAGCTGATGGGTTGTATGTAAAGTAATTTAATATAGCTTTGATTTGGTAGCGAGCTGTGCGTAAAGAAATTTCGTAAATTAGATCTCCAGTTAAAGAACTGGGTGATTTTTGTCCTTTGCTCGCCAATTCTTCTTAGATGAAGCTCGCCGTGATTTGATTCCTCGCTGGAAAGTGTCGCACCCTTTGAGTCGCTGGAAAATCTGGGATGTACTTCACCGTGACAAGGAGCAATTCTACTGGCCACCAGCCGCTGGAGGATGTCGCTTCCAGCCACCAAGTGCTGGAGGATGTCGAAGAGAGGATGTGCGACCTTCAAGTTACTGGAGGATGTCAAGCGAGGATATGTGGCATTCGAGTTGCTGAAGGAGGTCGAATCTAGCCACAAGGAGAGAAGATGGACGATCCTATTCTCCCGTGAGTTGCTCCTTTTTATTTCTTTGCAATTGCTTGATGCTTTTTAAAAATGCCTTGTTGCTGTCGCTTGTCAAGAGAAAAAGAATGAAACTCTGTTAATTTTTTTATTTGCGTTTATCTTTTGAGATTGATGAAGATCTTCTGTTTGTAAACACGTTTTTGGATAAAGACCCGTTGAAAAAGAACAGCTCTTTGCTTGTATAAATCCCCTGTGTGATTTTGGATCTATATTTTTTTGAGTGTTGTTGGATGAGGACTCTTCAGTTCATTTAAATCCCTTAAGATCCAATCAGTCCATTTGACAAATGCAAGTCTACCTCTTTATTTTGAGAAATTTTTGCGTCAATCGACAAAAAAAATCCACTGGTTGTTAGCTTACCGTTGACACATTGAAGCTTGAAGATATGAAACCCAAAATCAATTCAGTAATATCCAACATGAGATCAATAGCACCCAACCCCAATTAAAGGGTGAAGCAAAAATCGATTAATTCTAGCAAAAATTAGAATAAGAATTGAAAAGGATAATGCATTAGCCTATCGGACTCATCGAATATTGTACGGGTATTATCATAAAAAATGAGGCTTGTCAGCTCTTTTAATCCAACCTTTGTTCAAGCATTAAATTGCAAGTTTTAAAACGATAGTTATTACTTTTTGCACCAATGTTCACATACAATTGACGCGTGTTCATATTTCACCTTTTGCACACGCTCTTTATCGTATTTTCATATGCATTTCATCTCATTCCATGTTGTATATATCACTTTTTTGGTTATATTGACTATTGGGTGTATCGTTTGTATTTCAGGCTAATGTCAGCATTTAGGTGTCTTCTAGGATCAACTTTGCATGTTGGGACCAAGGCGCGCTTATACGGTGAAGATCCGATGGCCAAAGATGAGGATTTGATGATTTGGATCTTCAACCGATCGGGAGGACAGACCCACCTGATCGGTTCGTGCACACGTATCTGACCCGACGAGGAGCAGCAAAGGAGCAGATCCCACCCGATCGGTTCAGTGATCGGGTGGATGCCGCAGTGCTCTCTGTCTTTGAGAGAGCCTCCCAACCGATCGGTTCATCCCCTCGGGTCATCTTGGGGAAGAACTCGCCCGACCTATTGACATTTCAACCGATCGGGTGGTCTTTTCTTCCCCTTTCGTGTACTGCTGCTCATTCATTGAAGATCTGATATCATTCCAGTGAGAGTTTGGGTGATCTCTTATTTTTCTATGTTGGCATCATCATTATCTTTCCAACGATAGGTCGCATGCCCAAATCCGATTTTTCTACATTTTTCTAGAATTTTCTGAGCGCAACTGGGTACGGAAATTGGGAGCTGTCTGGAATTGAACTTCAACCAATCGGCTGGGAGTCCAACCGATCATTTCGGCTCAATTTCAGAAGTTCTGAGTTTTTGTTTGTTTCCACTAGATCGGTTGAACTTCCAACCGATCGGGTGTGTCACGCCCCGCTTTCCTAAAATGGAGGCAAGACGTGAAAAGGTCCGCACGAGAGTGGAGCTGTGAAGCCCCAAACCCGATAAGCGTCAATAAAACATAAGCAGGTCCCTGTAACCACAAACGAAACAACAATAATAACACAAGGAGAGACAGAAATAAAATTCTCATATCTCATAATTTTTCCAACATGAAAAGTAAGTTCAACATCCAGAAAAGCCACCAGGCTAAAAGAAAGAGTCTAAAGGCCCAGAACAAGGCCAACAAAAGCAACAACGCAACAAGGTATAGGTGCTACGCACCGACAACAAAATAGCAGACTAAACAAAAGGGAAAACACAAAGAAGACACTAGGACTGGTCCCCAGTGTCCACGTACTCCCCGTCAAACACAAGCTCGGGCTCGGCGTCAGCAAACACCTCGTCCTCAACAAGGTACTCAGGCTCAGGATCTAACATGTGTCACCCAAAAGAGTAAAGGGGCACATGTCAGCAAGTCTAAAAGACTTGGGCAAGGAAACTGAAAGTAAGGCAACTAGCAACCTAGCAGTTATAGTATGCATGACATGGCAGTTATAACATGAGTGCACAAGCAAGACATGGCGAGACAATAAGTACAAGAGAACAAATATCGGGAGAAGACAAGAGTAGCCAAGCTACTAACAATCTCAATCATTTCACTAGTCACGTTTCAAGTTGTTTGTAGATGTTTACGCCTTACAGCTGAATGGTTTTGCATTCACGCTGATTGGCCGCTTAACACTACCCCAAAACCCAGAGTTTACGCCTTACCACTGCAGTTGCTGATCGGGCAGACTCCCAGTTGATTAGCCGCTTAACTCTTACCCCCAATACCCATAGGTAAACGAGCCAGGGTCCCCGCACACGAGCTCAATAAATGAGCCAGGGTTGCCCCGCACAGGAGCTCGCATTCTAGTTCACGATTCATAAGCATTTGGCATAGGGGTGCACCTAGCCGGAAACAAGTAGTTCGGGCATTGGCTATCAACCAACACATGGCCCGCTTCTGGAACACGAGCCAGGAACACAAGCATGGTAGCGAAGCTACGCAATCACGGAAACACTTAAAGAATGCAATGACATGACAATTAATTTGCGTACCGTTAATGAAAATTAAACATGACATGGTAATTGTGCAACATGATAAATGTCAGATCTAGCTTCGTTGTCAAGCTAGCTCCTAAATTTGCGCCTAGGCGAGTATCATTTCGTCGCCTAGTCTCTTTTACGCCTACAACAAGCAAATGGCCTAAAACGTGGCCTAAACCCTAAGTGGCAAGTTTCACTTGCCTAGCACCGAGGATGACGATCAACGAGGGTTCGTCCCACGGATGCTAATCTACGGGGGAGTCGCTGTTATGGAGAAACAATCATCAAAACAACATTCATTCATTAGGGTTTCACAAAAACACAACGGGTTATGAGAACATCAAGAGATCGAGTATTACCGTATAGGGAACGTGAGAATAATGCCGAGCAACCACGGCGACAGAAGAAACGCTCCGGGGAACCTAGGGTTCAGATCTGGGAATGATTGGAGAAGTTTGGAGAAATAGGGTTTTGGGGGATTTTGGGGGTTTTGATGAGATTTTGAGGAAGATGAGAGGTAGAATGAGTTATGGGAGGGTTTGGATGATGGATTTTGGGCTTGGGATGAAGGAATAAGGGTTTGAGGTGGAAGGGGGCTCAATGGGGGAGAAACTAGGGTTTTGGGTCGTGAGGAAGGAGAAGAAAATGTTTGGAGGGGTATTTATAGAGATTGGTGGCGGCTAGGGCAAAACTAGGGTTTCCTGCACTGCTTAGTCGGTCAAAGAACAACTGCTGACCGACTAGTTTGAGAACTAGTCGGTCGGTTGACCAACGCAGACCGACTAAGTGTAAACAGTAGCTCCAGTCGAAAACCTGAACTAAGAGTTAGTCGGTCAAAGAACAACTACTGACCGACTAGTTTGACATCTAGTCGGTCGATGAACGTTCTTAGACCGACTAAGAGTAAACAGTACTTGACTGTTCAGAAGAACTAAGAATTAGTCGGTCTAAGTACATAACTTAACCGACTGTTTAACAACCAGTCGGTCGAAAGATGAACTTAGACCGACTAAGAAGGAACAGTAACTAGTATCAAAAATAGTTGATGAGTTAGTCGGTTAAAGAAGCATTGCCGACCGACTAGTTTACAACCTAGTCGGTCAACCAACGTTCTTAGACCGACTAACAACAAACAGTAACTCCTGAATAATTTAGAAAGCCAACTAGTCGGTTCAAGAAGGTTTGCCGACCGACTGGATCGTCATCTAGTCGGTCGGTGCCCCTTCTTACACCGGCTAACGTGCACCAAAAGTTCCGAAATGGAGCGCGAAGCTCCGGGATCGATTCCTAGGACTCCTAGGCTTGATCTAACAATAAGATATGACCGATACGAAGCCCGTCACGAATGACTTGCTCCGAAATCGACGATCCTAAGGAAGAAACGAGAAAACACGACGAAACGATCGAAAATGAAAGTTACGGAGACGAAAACCACATATAAGGAGAAAATCCACCAAAACATATAATATAATATAATATATCCAGATACAAGAAAACCAGTCGTTACATCCTCCCCAACTTAAGAAAAATTCCGTCCTCGGAATTTCCCAACACTCACGTGTCCGAGAACAAAAGTGGGAAACGCTCTCGCATCTCATCCTCATTCTCCCAAGTAGACTCTCCGGGCGAGCCGTGTCGCCACATCACTCTCACAAGATTGACAACCTTGTTCCGAAGTGACTTCTGACTCCTGTTCAGAATCTGCACTGGCTGCTGGTCATACGTCATATCGGGGCGAATGGTAATCTCCGAGAAATCCACAGCATGAGATGGATCGCTAATGTATCGACGAAGCTGCGACACATGGAAAACATTGTGAACTCCCTCCAAAGATGGCGACAAGGCTAAGCGGTAAGCTACCTCGCCAACTTTCTCCAGAATGTCAAACGGTCCAATGTATCGCGGGCTCAACTTCCCTCGCTTCCCAAAACGAATCACACCACGATTCGGGGAAATCTTCAGAAACACATGATCTCCAGGCTGAAACTCCAAATGACGACGTTTAGCATCCGCCCAATGCTTAAAACGGTCCTGAGCAATCCTCAACCTCTCCCGAATGTTCCTGACAATATCCACAGCCTCCACAATCATCTCAGGTCCCAACAACTCCCGATCACCAACGTCATCCCAACTCAATGGCGATCGACATTTCCTCCCATAAAGAGCGGCGAAAGGCGCCATGCCAATAGACGCCTGGAAGTTGTTGTTGTAAGAAAACTCTACCAAGTGTAGATGGTCCTCCCACAAACCCTTGAAATCCAACATGCACGCCCTTAGCATGTCTTCCAAGATCTGAATCGTCCTCTCGGACTGGCCATCCGTCTGTGGATGGTACGCCGTGCTGAAACTCAGACGCGTACCCAAACTCTTCTGCAAACTCTGCCAGAACTGAGATGTGAACCTCGTGTCTCTGTCCGACACGATACTCACGGGGACTCCGTGAAGTCACACAACCTCCTGCACGATTCATGTTACATCACTATCCCAACTAGGAAAGAAAATAAAAGCAGAGAGTAAAAGAATTTTACCTTCATATATCTCCTCGCTAGCGCCTCAGTGGACTGTCCCACTCGGAATGGAATAAAGTGCGCGGATTTGGTCAATCGATCTACGATCACCCAAATCGCGTCATTCTGCTTCGGACTCCGAGGTAGTCCAGTCACGAAATCCATAGTGATGTGTTGCCATTTCCACTCCGGAATCGGAAGCGGTTGTAGCAACCCGGCCGTACGCTGATGCTCTGCCTTTACTTGCTGACAAACCAAGCACTTGGCCACACTCCGAGCCACACTCCTCTTCATACCATGCCACCAAAAGTTCAGACAAAGATCCTGGTACATCTTGGTGCCACCAGGATGCACAGAATACGGCAAACTGTGTGCCTCCACCATCAATTCCTCTCTAATATCCCCAGTTGGCACACACAACCTGGCTCCAAACCTCAGCGAGCCATCCTCATGAATCAAAAAGTCAGTCCGCAGACCTGCTTCCACCTGCTCCTGAATCTTTACCAGCTTCGGATCCTCGGCCTGGCCAGCCTTAATCCGATCCACGATCGTTTACTGTACCTGCATGTACATCAACGAAGAAGCCTCCCCAGGAAGAACAATCTCAACACCAAACTCGCAAAAATCCTGCTGCAATCTCCACTGCGAGGTCAAAATCATCACCGCTGGAAACCTACTCAACGCATCAGGAACCACATTCACCTTGCCAGGGTGAAACTGCAAATCAATATCATAATCCGCCATGAGCTCCAACCATCGATGCTGTCGCATGTTGAGCTCCTTCTGAGTATAAATATACTTCAAGCTTTTGTGATCGGTGAAAATCTTCACTTTCTCACTTAGCAGGAAGTGCCTCCAAATCTTAAGAGCAAACACAACGGCCGCCAACTCCAAATCATGTGTCGGGTAATTCTTCTCATGAACCTTGAGCTGACGTGAAGCATAAGCCACAACATGCCCGTGCTGATGCAACACACAACCGAGACCCTTGCCAGAAGCATCGCAAAAGATCTCAAATCCACCGCTGCGATCAGGCACAACAAGAATAGGGGCAGTAGTCAACCTCTCCCTCAGCACACCAAAAGCACTCTCACAATCACCCGACCAACCGAAAGGTACATCCTTCCGCGTCAACCTGGTCACCAGCTCCGCAATACGGGAAAAGTCCTTAATGAATCGCCGATGTAACCAGCAAGCCCAAGGAAACTCCGAATCTCAGACGCAGACGACGGAACAGGCCACTCTCTGATGGCCCTAATCTTCTCGGGATCCACTGAAATACCATCTCCCGTCACCACATGACCCAGAAAAGCAACTCTGTCCAGCCAAAACTCGCACTTCGAAAATTTAGCATACAACCGATGCTTCCTCAGAATCTCCAATACCGTCCTTAAGTGCGATGCATGCTCCTCCTCCGACTTTGAATAGATCAGAATGTCGTCAATAAAGATAACGACAAACTTAAAAAGTCGTAGAAAATCAGGTTCATCAGATTCATGAAAACTGCGGGTGCATTGGTTACATCGAAGGGCATAACCACAAACTCGTAGTGTCCATACTTCGTCCTGAACGCTGTCTTCGGAACATCTCCCTTCTTCACCTTCAACTGATGGTAACCACTCCTCAAATCCAATTTAGAAAACACCCTCGAACCTCCACGCTGATCAAAAATATCATCGATGCGAGGCAACGGGTATTTATTCTTGATGGTCACCGCATTCAACTCCTGATAGTCCACACACATGCGACACGAACCATCCTTCTTCTTCACCAACAACACCGGTGCTCCCCACGGAGACACACTGGGATTGATATAACCCTTCTGCAAAAGCTCATCCAACTGCTTCCGCAACTCCTCCAACTCAGCGGGTGCCATACGATACGGCGCCTTCGAAATCGGCTGCGCTCCCGGAACAAGATCAATAGAAAATTCTAGAGCTCGATCAGGTGGCAGACCAGACATCTCCTCGAGGAAGACGTCACCAAAATCATGCACCACAGCTGGCCACTCCAACTCCATCTGTATAGCCACAACCTCCACCGGTCTGGCCCGAAATCTGACAGGACCAAGCGAACTGCTACCATGGCTGAACTCAAATACTGGATGTCTGGGAATCTCGAACACCACCTTCTTCCTCCGACAGTCGATCGTAGCATAGAAGCTCGTAAGCCAGTCCATCCCAAGAACTGCATCATAGTTGATGATGTCATGGACAATGAAATCAGCATAAAGCTCATGTCCACAGACCACCAACGAGCAAGAATTGCAACCAAGATGCACCGAGACCACGTCATTCCCTGTAACGATATTCCAACTCTTGGGAAGAGGGGGCGTCGACAAGGAGTTCTTCTCCACGAAGCTCCGAGAAATAATACACATCGATGCACCAGAGTCAAAGAGGACTCGTGCAGGAAATGTGCACACCAAAACCACACCTAACAAGCAATTAACAATCAAACTCTAGTCTAGCAAACAATCATGTTCAAGCAAACAACACAATTTAGCAATCAAAACCAGCTAGGAAAGTAACAGCTAGATTGAGGATTACCTGCGATAACCTCATCCACAGCCTCGCTCTCCGCAGCGGTCAACAGAAAAGCCTGCCTCCTCGGCGGAATAGCCTGCTGAAAAGCCTGCCTCTATGGATCAAGAGCCGCTCCACGTCCAACAGGGACAGACGCTCGCTGCTGCAACGGCTGTGCTGCAACAGGTGCCCTCCGCAGCTAATTCGCATGCCGACAATCCTTCGCGGCATGGGAAGCATCACCACAAACCAAACACTGGCGCAGAAACTTCCTACACTGATCCTTGATGTGGCCAGGCTTGCCACAGAAATGGCAAGTCTTCAGAACAGGCCCTCCTGGCCTCTTGAATTGAGCTGGCTGATTAGGCTTGAAACCAGGCCTAACCACCACCCTGGCCTGCTCCATAGGCCTCTTCCCAGCACCAGAAACATGCCCTCTCCTTTGACTCAGGTTCAGCTCCTGCCTCCTTGCAGCGACCAGAACCTTCTGATAAGAGTCCAGATCAGAGGAAGACACAAAACTCTGGAGCTCCAAAGCAAGACCCTGCAGGAACCTCTGAGCCCTCTCATCAGCATCCTGCACCATCTTCGGTGCGAACCGACTCAGCCTAGTGAACTCTTGGTGGTACTGATCCACCGTCAAGCTCCCTTGCTTCAGATCAATAAAGCGCTACAGCATCTCCTTCCTAGCAGCCTTCGAAAAGAACTCCTCATCAAACCTGGACTTAAAGGTAGCCCAAGCTATCGGCTCCACCAACATCTTCTCTTCCGCATCCCACCAGTTCCGAGCATTATCCTTGAGTTGCCTCTTCGCCAAATCAACCCATCCAGCCGGGGTGATCTTGGCCATCTTCAAGTTATCCTCAATGTTCCGAATCCACTCATCGGCTGCCAGAGGACCCTCAGACCCATCAAAATATGCAGGACCCAGCTCCCGAAATTGCTTCGCTCCCGGCTCGGAGCGAGGGACATCCGGAAGGGCCCGGGCAGCTCGAGCAAGTGGAGCATTCTGGACTTGCAGGAGCACGCCCTGCTACACTTGCATCATCTGAAGCATCATCCGCATCATCTCTCCGTTGGTAGGTTCCCGCTCAGGCTCCTCATCATGAGGGGTCGCACCACTACCTCCACCACGGGTAAATCGTCTTCCTGCCATCTAATGACACAGAAAACGAAGCAGATTAGACTCATAGCTTATGACTCGGACGTCGAACTTAGTTTATTGGACGTTCAAATATTATTATCGTTATTCCGATAATCGCAGTTACAGAAGAGGACCTGCATGGGCCACCAACAAAACCTGTCACACCCCGCTTCCCTAAAATGGAGGCAAGACATGAAAAGGTCCGCACGAGAGTGGAGCTGTGAAGCCCCAAACCCGATAAGCGTCAATAAAACATAAGCAGGTCCCTGTAACCACAAACGGAACAACAATAATAATACAAGGAGAGACAGAAATAAAATTCTCATATCTCATAATTTTTCCAACATGAAAAGTAAGTTCAACATCCAGAAAAGCCACCAAGCTAAAAGAAAGAGTCTAAAGGCCCAGAACAAGGCCAACAAAAGCAACAACGCAACAAGGTATAGGTGCTACGCACCGACAACAAAATAGCAGACTAAACAAAAGGGAAAACACAAAGAAGACACTAGGACTGGTCCCCAGTGTCCACGTACTCCCCGTCAAACACAAGCTCGGGCTCGGCGTCAGCAAACACCTCGTCCTCAACAAGGTACTCAGGCTCAGGATCTAACATGTGTCACCCAAAAGAGTAAAGGGGCACATGTCAGCAAGTCTAAAAGACTTGGGCAAGGAAACTGAAAGTAAGGCAACTAGCAACCTAGCAGTTATAGTATGCATGACATGGCAGTTATAACATGAGTGCACAAGCAAGACATGGCGAGACAATAAGTACAAGAGAACAAATATCGGGAGAAGACAAGAGTAGCCAAGCTACTAACAATCTCAATCATTTCACTAGTCACGTTTCAAGTTGTTTGTAGATGTTTACGCCTTACAGCTGAATGGTTTTGCATTCACGCTGATTGGCCGCTTAACACTACTCCAAAACCCAGAGTTTACGCTTTACCACTGCAGTTGCTGATCGGGCAGACTCCCAGTTGATTGGCCGCTTAACTCTTACCCCCAATACCCACAGGTAAACGAGCAGGGTCCCCGCACACGAGCTCAGTAAATGAGCCAGGGTTGCCCCGCACAGGAGCTCGCATTCTAGTTCACGATTCATAAGCATTTGGCATAGGGGTGCACCTAGCCGGAAACAAGTAGTTCGGGCATTGGCTATCAACCAACACATGGCCCGCTTCTGGAACACGAGCCAGGAACACAAGCATGGTAGCGAAGCTACGCAATCACGGAAACACTTAAAGAATGCAATGACATGACAATTAATTTGCGTACCGTTAATGAAAATTAAACATGACATGGTAATTGTGCAACATGATAAATGTCGGATCTAGCTTTGTTGTCAAGCTAGCTCCTAAATTTGCGCCTAGGCGAGTATCATTTCGTCGCCTAGTCTCTTTTACGCCTACAACAAGCAAATGGCCTAAAACGTGGCCTAAACCCTAAGTGGCAAGTTTCACTTGCCTAGCACCGAGGATGACGATCAACGAGGGTTCGTCCCACGGATGCTAATCTACGGGGGAGTCGCTATTATGGAGAAACAATCATCAAAACAACATTCATTCATTAGGGTTTCACAAAAACACAACGGGTTATGAGAACATCAAGAGATCGAGTATTACCGTATAGGGAACGGGAGAATAAAGCCGAGCAACCACGGCGACGGAAGAAACGCTCCGAGGAACCTAGGGTTCAGATCTGGGAATGATTGGAGAAGTTTGGAGAAATAGGGCTTTGGGGGATTTTGGGGGTTTTGATGAGATTTTGAGGAAGATGAGAGGTAGAATGAGTTATGGGAGGGTTTGGATGATGGATTTTGGGCTTGGGATGAAGGAATAAGGGTTTGAGGTGGAAGGGGGCTCAATGGGGGAGAAACTAGGGTTTTGGGTCGTAAGGAAGGAGAAGAAAACGTTTGGAGGGGTATTTATAGAGATTGGTGGCGGCTAGGGCAAAACTAGGGTTTCCTGCACTGCTTAGTCGGTCAAAGAACAACTGCTGACCGACTAGTTTGAGAACTAGTCGGTCGGTTGACCAACGCAGACCGACTAAGTGTAAACAGTAGCTCCAGTCGAAAACCTGAACTAAGAGTTAGTCGGTCAAAGAACAACTACTGACCGACTAGTTTGACATCTAGTCGGTCGATGAACGTTCTTAGACCGACTAAGAGTAAACAGTACTCGACTGTTCAGAAGAACTAATAATTAGTCGGTCTGAGTACATAACTTAACCGACTAGTTTAACAACCAGTCGGTCGAAAGATGAACTTAGACCGACTAAGAAGGAACAGTAACTAGTATCAAAAATAGTTGATGAGTTAGTCGGTTAAAGAAGCATTGCCGACCGACTAGTTTGCAACCTAGTCGGTCAACCAACGTTCTTAGACCGACTAACGACAAACAGTAACTCCTGAATAATTTAGAAAGCCAACTAGTCGGTTCAAGAAGGTTTGCCGACCGACTGGATCGTCATCTAGTCGGTCGGTGCCCCTTCTTACACCGGCTAACGTGCACCAAAAGTTCCGAAATGGAGCGCGAAGCTCCGGGATCGATTCCTAGGACTCCTAGGCTTGATCTAACAATAAGATATGACCGATACGAAGCCCGTCACGAATGACTTGCTCCGAAATCGACGATCCTAAGGAAGAAACGAGAAAACACGACGAAACGATCGAAAATGAAAGTTACGGAGACGAAAACCACATATAATGAGAAAATCCACCAAAACATATAATATAATATAATATATACAGATACAAGAAAACCAGTCGTTACAGGGTGGCCCAATTTCAGCAGTTTTAGTGGGTTTTTGGACCCGAACCGTTAGGGTTTTGGGGGAGCCTATAAATATGAGTTTGTGCACGACTTGTGGGGGGGTTTGTAATGCCCCGCTCCCCGGGATACCCGATAAGTACGAATCCGTATCGGATATTCCTGAAGCAGCAAGTGTTACGAAAGAAAAGTACAAAAACTCAAGGCAGGTCCACTGCGCACTGCTGGGATAGTACCTGTAATGTTCCACAAGCACAACCAAACAACCAATAACATAAACACAAAAAGAAACACTGAGGGAAAATGTACAACCACTAATCCCAAAGAAAAGGTCTGATATCTTATACATCATCCATCTGTACATACATCCATCATTATCATCTCGTCACTACCCAAACAAAACCCCAAAAGTACAAACACCCTCTCCTCTCCCCTCGCCATCCCAACCTAACTCATCCACAGAACTCCACTGCTCCACCTCCTAGCCATCAACCAACTCCATCACCAACACCTGAAAAGTCAACGGTGGGGCACGTCAACGCGTGACCCAGTAGGAATTCCATATCTCAACTAGTCCTTACATGAAGTGTGGGAAGGGTGCACGTGAGCAGGCAGAGTGTATGTCATGGCATAAACATCTACTGTAGTAAAGGAAGTAACAACTATAGTTATGAACATGTGAAAGCATGCACGTGCAACAGGCAAGGTGTACAACAATGGTATACAACATAAAAGAACCATAATAAAGAAACACAAGTAAAGAACACATACATTGACCATTGCTACAAGAATCATGAGGGTTAACAATTAATCCATTGGTTAGCATTTTGGAACCCGGATAAATCGTAGGACGCTAAGGAGCCGGACTTCACCCAGGGTGGGTGAAAAATGATACCGCAACCAGCGATACGAGCAATGGAGGGGCCTCTCGTAACTCTGTATCCGAACGGGGCAAGGTACTAGAGCGAGACTCATCTCGGTTTTTCTGTCGGACAAACGGAGAAAACCATCAGTTACCGTATGGTGCATCACGAGTACACCAGCGGCCTCTCCAACCCTTTCAACTCGCCCTTCCGGGAGTGATACAGCGGGTGAGAATTCATATCATCTGTCCGCTCCTTAACTCCTATAATTTACATGTGTTTCCCCTGAACCCCATGTCACCCTCCTTTAAGAGGACTTAGTCATTTTCATAAAACGTAACACTTTCCATTCTTTTCTTTCCATAGTTCATCACATATTTGGGATATGCATCGCCTTGTGCATTCCCTTTTTCATTTCTCATAATATACATGAAACATATAACCAAATTCACATCATCATTTGCATGTGCCAAGAACATAAACCACATATCACCATGTAACAGAAATAATTAAGAACATTGATGGTAAGTTTAACATCAAAAAGAGCTTAAAACAATATTCAAATCTTTCAACTTGCTGGAAAAGCAGAACAGTTAGATTAAGAAGCACATTACTCCATAATTTTGTATCAAACATGCATATACAATACAAATGAAAGTTGTAGATATAGTTGTTCTGGATTCACCTATAAATTTTTATGCAGAAATATGAACTGGGTGATTTATGGTGAATTGTTTGATAAGACCTGACAAATCTGTTTTTCAGACAGATTCTAAGAGCGGTAAAGATTGCTAGTTTAAGACATGTTACAGTTAGAATCTCGAAAATGTGCCCCCATAGAAAGTTGTAGAAAAGGTTGTTATCTTTCCAACGAGACCAAGTTCATCAATTTCTATGGAGTGTGCAGAGACTGATCTACGTTTTGCCAAACTGTGTCCAGACTAGATGAAATTCCGCCATGTTGTAAAGATGGAATTATTAATCCTAATTACAGTCTGAATTTGTAAAAGTTCACAACTTGAAAGTTATAGATAATAGTCCAATCTTTAAGCCATAAAAATTTCAGAGAGAACGTAATTCTAGATTGGAAGGACTAAGCAGAACAATCAACATGTAAATCTGTCCAGAATTGCTCACCGCACAAAACCACCCAAAACTCAGGATTGCTCACCGCGCACAACCATACAAAACTCAGGATTGCTCACCGCACACAACCATACAAAACTTAAGATTGCTCACCGTACACAACCATACAAAATTAGAATTTAACTTAAGAAAAGGTAAAACCACAACAACAACAATCAAGAAACTAAGCATGCAACTCTAATACTAGTTGGAGATGGGATCCTATCTTAGGGGTGATGAGAGACAAGGGGGTAGCCCAAATCCCTATGGCTCCTCCTTCTTCAACCCCTTGTTCTCCTCCACAGGCTCCCAGAATGAGCAACAACACCCAAACGACGACAGGGATGCTACGGGTGTGTGCAGAGTGAGGGTGGCATAGCCCTATAGGTGCTCAGCCTCCCTAATGTCTAAGAGTGAGTAAAGGAAAGGGATGAATTCGGTCTGATCTTTGGGGAGGGAGTGACCGAATGAAACATTTCTTTCTAATTCCTAGAGTAGCCACCTCATCTCCCTAAAATCCTCTAAGCATGCCACCAAGCCTTGGGTTAGGTAAGGATCAAGGAGCTCTTGACACATCAAAGGTGGAGGTGTCCCTTAGGAAAAATTAGGATTTTGTTTTTTTAAGAAAAATAACTATACCCACTTAATGCACATACAATACTTAATACTCATCAAGACATTAGTATTTCAACCATATACTTTATTTAATAAAATCATGTCATACAAAATTATTTAAAAATAATTTTTAGCTTGAAAAAATTAAATAAAATACATAAGGATTCTCCAAAACTTATCCGCACATATATACGCTCAAAAATACATATTAATACACGTATATGAATTTTGGGGTCATTACAGGGTTCCTCTCCATTTTTTCAGCAGTTTTCGTCCCCTTCATGGGATCTTTAAGTTAGGTTAGATTAGGGTTTCTACTTCAATAAGTCTTGTAATGGATTGATGGATTCAAATGCAAGATAAGTATTTCTTTCTCTTATTTCATTGTTTTGTGTTATTTTCATTTTGCTTGATGATGAATGTTTGTTTGGATCTATTATTGCCTGCTATCATATTCTTCATCATTGAGTAGTTCTTGATGAACCCTAATATGGGTTAGAGTAGGATTGATGCTTGAGATTTTACATTTGACTTGATTGCATGGCAAGTGTTTGATGGAATGTGTCAATGGGGATGTCTAGCAATCTGAGACCAATCCGTATGGCAACACACTAGATGTGTTGGGGGTTGGGTTCTGGTGTCTTGTCCAGTCAAGATCCGCTTGATGTATTGCTAGAAATCATATTTGACCTATTTGGCCATTAGGGTTACGCGGGGGCGTTTTATTTTCATTGGCGGGAGAAAGACCGCCTTTGACCGTCGGGCCAAGGGGAAATAAAACTGGTGTTTGATCCCCTAGCCACAGCTCACACCCATAGCGTAGACATCGAGTCCTCGCACGTGGGAACGGCTTGGACGAAATGTTGGGAGTTATCATTGTGGCCTTAATGCTCTCGGTTGCGGAGGGTGTTGGACATGTGAATGCCCACCGTCTGAAACTGGGTAGACATAGCGTATCATCCTGGGCATCGACCGGAATATCGGGCCCATGGGACGCTAGGTACCACCTTTAGGGGCAATGTCTCACCCTTGGTCAAGTCGAATGCCAAGCGTCATGAGTGCTCTAGCCCATGTTAGCGGGGATTCATTTCTTGTCTTTTTTATTTCTTTCTTTTATTTCTACACTACTCACTCATATAATCCGCGTAGCTCTCACACAACCTATACGAGGCTAGTAGCCATTCAAGCCATCCACCTCCCTGTGTTCGATAAACCTGTACCTTACACTAACCGTGCACTTGCGGTAAAACGACACCGCGCCTAAACCGTAAACGGGGCACCGGTCAAGTTTTTGGCGCCGTTGCCGGGGAGGCGTTTGGTTTGATATTAGCTTAGCTTGGGTTCGTTAGACTACACATAAAAACATAAAAAACAAAAAACAAAAAAAAAACAAATACAATAACCAAGAAATTTCCCCCCACCATTATATTATCCTTTTGTTATTCTCTTGTACTATTGACGCTCCTCTCTAGTTTTCTTATTTCTGTTGTCCAGGTATCTTTGATATTACCATGTGGAGACCCAATTTCGATGCTCAGATGGGAGAATATTATTTCGATCAGAGTGCTCAGATGGGACAATACTATCTTGATGAGAGTGCTCAGACGATCAAAGCGATGCTTGCACATCAGATTGAAATGCAAGCCATAATTGAAAGGGGTGATTTTCTATTGGAATCGGCGAAAAGTGACCTTGAAACCATTGTGCTCATACCTATGGCTGCAATGATTTCCAAGGATATCAATCCTGCTTCTTCATCTTATGGGCAAGAATCATCACCAGTCATATTGCCAGAGTCAGAATGTGCCATCGTCGATCCCACATCCTACTATACAGCTATTGCATATGAAGGTTGGATGGACGAAGGGGTAGTGGGGAAAGCGAAAATTGAATCATATGCGCCGCCAGAGGAGGACACATTTCGGAGCATATTAGTGGGCTTCTTGGAGTCAGTGAGGTTCACCAGTTCAGTCAGCGTCACGGTAGGCGATGCGTTTAAGCTACGCTTTGCAGATTTTGTTATGAAACGTGTTTCGACTGTAGGAACAATTGGGGGAGACGTCCATGTCAGTTTTGATTTTTTGGGGAGTAGACTACATTTTTGGATTGCTTGCTGGCATTCTCCCCCACTTTATACGTCCCCACAAGTTGACACACATGAGCAGCCGGTCTCGCCATTCCAGAGAGAGCCCGCATTGATAGTTTTTGAGGAGGCCTTACAAGCTGAGCCAGAGCTTATCGACGAGAAGGTCGTGCATCGAGACGGGGACACAGCCATTCATGAGGATCCTGAGCACTGCACTCCTCTATTAGAGCTTCCGCAGCCACCTCATTCTTCCACTGACGCTAAGGAGACTACAGAGCTTATGCATACCGGCGAGGAGGATGTGCGTGAAGACGAGGATGCCACGATCACATACGTGTGGTCCGCTCCACATCCACCTCCACAGCCATCTCTGTTGCAGCTTCTTCCTTGGTCTGTGGTCAACCACGATGATGTCATTCAGGACATCGGGCAGATGGTGGAGCATGGGCATGTCACCGAGGAGAATGTGCATGAGGGCTTAAGTACGATGGTCCACTTCATGGAGCCCGATTCACATCTACCTCTACCGTCACTCTCCACTTCTTCTGCAGCTGAGCATCTACTTGAGCATATTGCCCCTATTCAGGGAGATTTTCAAACTCACTCACATTTAATTCTCGCTTTTCATGTCCTATTTCTTTAAACTTATATGTTTTTGACACACCATATCTCTTGCAGGACATAGGATCAACTTCCCCTGAGGTATATTGCGGTGTGTCACCACCTGGAGAGCCACTTCTCTTAGAGAGCAAGGATTTGGTCGTCACTAGTACAGATGATAGCGACCCATTCTCAGGGAGTATTCGTCACCCCTTTATTATTGTTCCATCTTATGTTGACGATTATCTCTGAGATACATTTATTTTGGGAAATAATTTCTTGCCATGGACTAATGCACCTCGTCCTTTGCAGGTCACAGGTGGACACCTACTAAGGATGCTTGGAGGTGCATTGTTTGGGTCCATTGGCACACGTGGCACAGCGCTTCTGGCGGAGCCACAGCAGGAGCAGTTAGAACAGCTACCTGCCCCACTCGAGATTCTGGATCCGCCTATGCTCAGGTGTATCCTAATCTAGTAGTGTAGAAATTTACAGCTTTCTAGTTTAGATTAGAATAATCTCGTCTTCTCTCATTAGCGAGGGGAGCGTATCTAGGGTTTTCTTTTGCATCATAATAACCCATCATGTCGTGCCCTTCTACCATTTCACCCACATCACCCTATCCTTGTTCTTTTGGCACTTTTCTTGGCCCCGTTGTCATTTTTCTCCATGAGACCACTACCACCTCCAAAGGGTGGTGATGCCTGTTTTGCCTATTGTTCACTCTCCCCTTTATCTTTTATGCACCGTATCGGATTTTCATATCTTTTGGAGATAGCTTATATTAGCTTGGGGGAGAGTATCACCCATAGTCATTTTTGTTATTTTTGATGCATTTCCCCTCCCATTTTATCTTTGCCCTCTCATGAGTAATTTTATTGCATTGAGGGTAATGCAAGATTTAGCTTAGGGGAGTTGTATTTCATGCATATTTCCTTTATTTTCTTCCATTTTTCACCTTTTTCATGCATCAAAAATTTTTCTTTTCATTTTTATGCATCATTCCCATCATGCATTTTTCTTTCTTCATTTCGTTCTTGCCTCTTTCTAGAGATGAACCCTCAATGATATTTTGCCACTCATGCTTCACTTTTCGCATTTGAGCCCCTTTTTCCATCACGCTATTCCTTTGATTATTCAATGCTCATATGTGTATTTTGCCATCTTTTGGGTTTACTTGCTATATTTCGAGATTTTTGGTTGTGATTGTGTTCAAGGCATGCTTATGGCTATATATCATATTTTAATATGCCCCTCTATTTGAAGTTCCTAGATTTTCACGCTTCATTTCCAAGAAACGGTTATTTTACCATCATACGCCCGTGCTTCTAACTCTTGCATGAAATACTATATACGTACTCTTATCGCATGTGTTAGCTACCTTTCGACGGGATTAGGATAACCACACCTTTGTTCCGTGCCTTAATTCGTAGAGGATTTTCTTGCCATGCTTGGATTTCTCAAAAAGTCTCTTTTGTTTTACTTTGTACATTTCCCCTCGTCATGCATCGTTCCCCCATTTGGGGGAGTGCACACTTTTGTACATATTTTTGTATAATGGTCCTTCGGGGTTCTTCGTAACCTGACGCCCTAAAGCCATCTGGCTTGGGATGCGTAGGCCGCCCTTGCATTCCATTGCGATCCCGCAAGTTTGCAAGACAAAAATATTAAAATCAAAACACAAACAATAAAAAAAAAACAGAAAAAAAAACAAACCAATGTATATAGGGAAGGCGAGAGTTTGTACATAGTGATCTTTCCACATCTTCTCCGTCTCCTTTTGAAAATACAAGCAAGGCAAGAAAGTATTTCAAAAGTCAAAAACGACAAGCGTGTGTGGTGATTCCTTTAATCCTAGAGATTGATAGTTATTCACATGATTCATATCTATTCTTGCTTACTTCTTCATGCATGTATGGGTATCTTGTATTCACCGTTTGGAAGATTTGATACGAATTTTGAGCTTCCTTATATATTGGGCCTATTATCTACTATAACATGCTATGATAGCTATGCCTTTGCCAATGTCACGCTTCTATCTCTTTTGTGTTCTATTGATATGAACCCATGATGCTATATTATGAGATTGAATTCTTGATTTAGATTGTGATATGCTTTTCCCTTGTGCTTGATTGTGTTGGTGATTACATTTGTGGTTTGGAGAGGGCGATCAAGTATTCTTCGCTTTCCCTTCTTGCTCTCGCACCCGAACTTCCAACTCGTCTTCCTCGGGACAAGGAAGAGTTTAGCTTGGGAGCTTGACGCGTGTTCATATTTCACCTTTTACACACGCCCTTTATCGTGTTTTCATATGCATTTCATCTCATTCCATGTTGTATATATCACTTTTTTTGGTTCATATGGACTATTGGGTGTATTGTTTGTATTTCAGGCAAATGTCAGCATTTCGATGTCTTCTGGGATCAACCTTGCATGTCGGGACCAAGGCGCACTTATACGGTGAAAATCCGATGGCCAAAGACGAGGATTTGTTGATTTGGAGCTTCAACCGATCGGGTGGATAGACCCACCCGATCGGTTCGTGCACATGTATCTAACCCGACGAGGAGAAGCAAAGGATCAGATCCCACCCGATCGGTTCAGTGATCGGGTGGATGCTGCATTGCTCTCTGTATTTGAGAGAGCCTCCCAACCGATCGGTTCATCCCCTCGGGTCATCTTGGGGAAGAACTCACCCGACCAGTTGACATTTCAACCGATCGGGTGGTATTTTCTTCCCCTTTCGTGTACTGCTGCTCATTCATTGTAGATCTGCTATCATTCCAGTGAGAGTTTGGATGATCTCTTATTTTTCTAGCGTCGATATCGTTGTTATCTTTCCAACGATATGTCGCACGTCCAAATATGATTTTTCTACATTTTTCTGAAATTTTCTGAGCGCAGCTGGGTGCTGAAATTGGGAGTTGTCTGGAATTGAACTCCAACCGATCGGTTCGGAGTCCAACCGATCGGTTCTGCTCAATTTCAGAAGTTCTGAGTTTCTGTTTGTTTCCACCCGATCGGTTGAACTTCCAACCGATCGGGTGGCCCAATTTCAGCAGTTTTAGTGGGTTTTTGGACCCGAACCGTTAGGGTTTTGGGGGAGCCTATAAATATGACTTTGTGCATGACTTGTGGGGGGGTTCCTCTCCATTTTTTCAGCAGTTTTCTTCCCCCTTCATGGGATCTTTAGGTTAGGTTAGATTAGGGTTTCTACTTCAATAAGTCTTATAATGGATTGATGGATTCAAATGCAAGATAAGTATTTCTTTTTCTTATTTCATTGTTTTGTGTTATTTTTATTTTGCTTGATGATGAATGTTTGTTTGGATCTATTATTACCTGCTATCATGTTCTTCATCATTGAGTAGTTCTTGATGAACCCTAATATGGGTTAGAGTAGGATTGCTGCTTGGGATTTTACATTTGACTTGATTGCATGGCAAGTGTTTGATGGAATGTGTCAATGGGGATGTCTAGCAATCTGGGACAAATCCGTATGGCAACACACTAGATGTGTTGGGGGTTGGGTTCCGGTGTCTTGTCCAGTCAAGATCCGCTTGATGTATTGCTAGGAATCACATTTGACCTATTTGGCCATCAGGGTTACGTGGAGGCGTTTTATTGTCATTGGCGGGAGAAAGACCACCTCTGACCTTCGGGCCAAGGGGAAATAAAACTTGCGTTTGATCCCCTAGCCACAGCTCACACCCCTAGCGTAGACATCGAGTCCTCGCGCGTGGGAACGACTTGGACGAAATGTTGGGAGTTATCATTGTGGCCTTAATGCTCTTGGTTGCGGAGGGTGTTGGACATGGGAATGCCCACCGTCCAAAACCGGGTAGACCTAGCGTTTCATCCTGGGCATCGACCAGAATATGAGGCCCATGGGACGCTAGGTACCACCTTTAGGGGCAATATCTCACCCTGGGTCAAGTCGAATGCCAAGTGTCATGAGTGCTCTGGCCCGTGTTAGCGGGGATTCATTTCTTGTCTTTTTTATTTATTTCTTTTATTTCTACACTACTCACTCATATAATCCGCGTAGCTCTCACACAACCTAGGCGAGGCTAGTAGCCATTCAAGCCATCCACCTCCCTGTGTTCGATAAACCCGCACCCTACACTAACTGTGCACTTGCAGTAAAACGACACCGCGCCCAAACCGTAAACAGGGCGCCAGTCAATAATCTCTCTCTTGCAAATAAAATTTATTTTGCACTTTTCCCCCTTAACTTACTTTAATGAAAGACGTTAGTCTCACGACTTGTTTGTCATCATCAAAATTAATTCGTATGACCTATTTAATGAACTAAATAGGCCAACAAGTTACTTGTTAATATATGTTAGGTATAAATAAATATTATATAAGTTAGTTTGTAAATATCTCTGTGTATAAATATTATTATAACAGAATAAGTTAGTATTACAGTATATAATTTAGAAGCTATTCATAATAATAAAGGTGTTATATTATAATCAATATAGTTGTTAGATCATAACAGTATAATAATACACAGTTTATATATATAAACAGTATATGTTAATATAGGTTACTTTATTTATTAAAAGGTATTACATCATAACCAGTAGGTTAGTTTTGCTAATAAATTCATATAAGAAGTTAGGTTAATATGTATGAACAGTGCCCCATTTAATTATTTGAATAAAAATGTTAGTTGATAATAGTGTATTTTCGTTTAAACTGATATTGGAACCGAATGACGCAGAAAACATCCGTGCCTCCCGAACGAACTTGTCGACACCAAAATCCCCGGAAACAGGCAAGCGTGCAATTTAATACATGTTTTTAAATGTTACTCGTTTAGACATTTTACACTTAAACTGTGATATCTTGTACACAAAAATGCCATGTGATACAATGACACTAAAACCCCTTAAAACACACTTGTGTGAATTGCTAAACTTGAAACCGTGTGCGTGTGTGTGTGGACACCATTAAGAAAAGTGAATATACCTTGTTACGACATGAAATGTACATACAATGTAATGAACAACTTGAATACCATAGAACATGATAGCCAGTTTGGCTAACTCATAGATATTGAATGCCGTTGGCTCATAGATATTCCAATATTTTGCTATTTTCGTTGGCCGGTTGGCTAGTCTGGCTCGTGTCCAGTATATAACTCAAGATGGCCGGTTGGCTGATTCTGGCTCATGGTCCAGAAAGTACACGTGGGCGGGGTTGGGTTCCTGGGAACTAGGCGGTAGTAAAAGGGTCGCCTTCGGGGGCACTTAAAGGTGGATTCACTTACTAGCTGTTTAAAGATGGGAACCTTAGTCACAGACTTTCACACACAATTAAACAACTTGAGAAACGCCGTTAACTTATAGAACTGCTGTTGCTTTATTTTAAAATTGAACTGCCATGTTTACATTCATAGTATAACTGCCATGCTAGTGTAAATCTTTATAACTGCTTAAACTGCCATTTATAATCTGTTGCATATCTTGCCAAGGGTCACCTTTTAACCATAACTTGCCAAGGACCATTGATGACATACATTCCATGTTGTTTGAATGTATGTCAGGTCTCGAGACTGAGTACCAGGAGGACGAGTTGCTACGTCGACCCAGAGGTTCTCCCCACAGAGGACTAGTCCCGAGATTCTGCTGTTGCTGCTTAGAGTTTTATTTCTGTTATTTTGTTGGGTGTGTACCCACTTTTATAGACTCTGTTTGTTGGCCATGCTTGTGGCCTTATTTTTCTTTGTGTACTTTCCTTTCTCAACGTTTGCTATTATTATAATTATCTCTGTTGGACTGATTGCATGCAAGAAACTGCGTTTTGTTGTTATTCATAGATGCTTATTGGGCTTAAGTTTCACTGCTTCAGCCCATGCGGACCCGCTCGCGTCCTCGCTCCCAAGTATAATGGGAAGCGGGGCGTGACACAACAACTCAGAGAAGATGTCAATAGCAAAGGAAAAAAGAATAAAAATATGGAAAGATGAGAAGATGATAAGAGTAACTAACAATTTCTTCAATAAAGAAACTAACCCAAGTATAAACCGTTGCCTCCCCGCCAACGGTGCCAAAAGCTTGATGCGCTCAGGTTTTAACCCAAAAACTACCGCAAGTGCACGGTGTCGAAGCTTTGTAATATAGTAAAATGTTGAACCCACAGGGAGGCAGATGCTTATATAGCCTTGGGTTTTGTTCTAAATCTCAGAAAAGTGTCAGTTGGTGTACTAAAAAGGTTGTCACGTTTATCTTCTCAAATAGGATTATCGGCAATATAAAAGACTAGGCAATAGGAGTCACCACTAGGATCGTCGGATGTCAATATTAGATTAGAATTCTTATGTTGAATTGGCTTTATTAGGGAGAGATTGTTGCGGCTAAGATGTAAAACTCATGGCCAACAGTCGTTGTGCCATTCGTCTAACGTATCACGTGTTTAGCCCCACCATCGTGGATAGCCTCACACGCGATCTGTGCATTACGAACGACAACTATTCTCAATCTCTACTCACGCCACTGTCCTGGATAGAGCTTTGATCTGTGATTTGGTGGCTCTTATTGACGCTACTATCATAGTCATCAATCAGTAATATAGGACGCCGGTGGAAACCATTTAAGTGCATGCCACCGTCGTGGTCACGAACTCCAATTGAATTCACTAACGTGCCTAATTAAGCCCATAGGATATCCGTCCAAGATGTACGCCACTGGTCACAAACCCTATTTGGAATCTCCTACAAACTTGGCTGGATCAACAAAAACACATCCCTTTTATACCAAAACAACATAAAAATCCTAACTTACATCTAAATCCTAAGATCGTAGGGCTAATCCATTAGCCCTAGATAAGACTACTCACAATTCATAGAAAGATCAACAAAAGATTTGATAAAAGCAATAGAATTCATGATCGCAATAGAAAACATCAAAACAAGCATAGAAAGATGAGAGAACATTACCAAAACGTCGAAGATCGATAAGCAAGCATAGAGAATTAAGATCACAAGATTCCAAGCAAAAGCAATTAATAAAAATCCAAACTTTGTCTTCAACAATAACGACGGCTCTCAAAACTCTCTAAGAAAACTCAAACTAAAGCTAAAACTAAGGAAAATAAGCCTCTCCCTAATCTAGGGTAAAAATTGTGCTTATATACAATGGGGTGGACCCCACAAAAAAATCTGGAAAATAGGCTTCTTAGGCCCACTTTAAGTCAGGCTGCGGCACCCTACTCGGTCAAGTAGCGGCACCGCTCGGTCGAGCTGGATACGTGGCTCCGCTTAGCAGTTTCTTTAGCTTAGGGCTGATATCCGCTACTCAGTCGAGCTACAGTGGCTTGAAAAGTCTTACTGTTTGATTCGTGCTCGGTCGAGTTGATGCCCTGCTCGGTCGACTTGCTACTCGGTCGAGCTACAGTGCTTGGAGAAACCTTCAAAATCTTCACTCTGTTTGGGTTCCACTCGGTCGAGCAGCTGGTGTGCTCGATCGAGCTGTCTTAGGCTCTCAAAATTCTGCTAAGTGTTGGTAGCTGCCGAGTTGGTTTGATCAAGTAGTTGCTCTACTCGATTGAGTGAGGCGTATTCGATCAGCTGAAGTCTTCTGAGTGTCAGCTAGGTTGAGTGCTGAGCAGCTCAACCGAGTAGCCTGGGAAAAACAGACTTCTCTTCTTTGGAGCTTCGTTTCTCCATCTCTTCTCCTCTTCTCATCTTCTCCTCCAACCCTCTTCTTCGCCTTGCCGAACACCTATCGAACCTTGCCAATGATGCTCCGGATGGCTCAGATGTGTCCATGTCCTATAATTGCTCCAATTCACTCCAAAGTTCCTAAAAATCCACAATTCTAAACAAAACTCGAATATATCGTCAAATAGGCGATAATATATATAAATGTGAACTTTGGATAGCGAAAATGGTATGAAATGATGCGATAAATGCATGGAAAATATGGACACATCACCTACCCTATCAACGACTTTGACGCCCCATTTAATCCCCATCTCTTCCATCACCAAACCCGTCCCGAGGCTTCCCCTACACCATGACGACACCCACCCCTCCACTCTCTCTCCCCCCGCTAGCCCAACCCATCTCGCCTCAAGCTCCTTCGGCTTCACCCAAAGCCCCGCTACTGCCCATCTCGCTAAGCAACCGCAGCCACCGCACGACATGGATTGACAACCGTCAATGGCCCTCCGATGATATGCTTTGGGATTTTGGAGAATTTTAGCCTTGATGACGACCCTCGCCACCACCCTGCTATTGCTATGTGGATGAGATCTTGGAAAGTTACGGTTCTTGGGCTTCTTTTGGGCTCCCTGCCCCGGGTCTCGCCCAGATTGAGGTCCCGTTTGGGTTTCTGCTTGATTCTACTCCTTCGGGTTTGCTGGAAAGGGAGTTTTTGGTTGTTTACTTGTTGGGTGATGTTGGCTGTTATGAAGGTCAAGTATTGGTCTATGGAAGGAGTGATGGCGACAATTATTGGCATGATATTGGCCTTGGGTGTTGAAGTTGGATGTAGGCCTTGCGCTTGGCTTTGGATGAGAGTTTTGGTGTTGGCTAGTTGTTGGGCATTATGGAAATTGATTGCATTGGTGCTTGGTTGGTGATGTAAAAGCGAATGCACGTGGATTAGTCGTTACATGCTATATTATGAACGACATCCATAGCTAGGCCCCGTTGGTCACAATTAGCACGAGTAGAAACTTTAACTTTATGATCTCTCTTTTTATGTGGTTTATGTCACGCCCCTCTTCCTAAAAGAATGGAGGCGAAGCGTGACAAAGGCCCGCTTAGGCCGGGGCGAGAGCCCAGACCCAATAAGCGTCTGTGGTATTCCAAAACGAAGGAACATGTCCCTGCATGTTAGTATGGAACAACAAAGTATTGAAAAGAGATAACATTTCATTTTATTCCAAAATAAACATCCAAAGTACGGAAAGTCTAAAACGCCTGAAACGGCTACAACTGCTAAAAAGAAACTAATGTTGCAAGCACCCAACCTAGACAAGAGAACGAAGAGTGCTACACACCCAATAGAACTGAAATGGATAACTTCGGAACAGCAACAAGGGGCCTCTAACTCTGGTCCTCCTCTGGGTCGTACTCCGGATCAGCGTCCTCTGGCTCCACGTCCGCTGGCAAGTCCGCCTCGTCGAAGTACTCTGGCTCAACACCTGACGTACAACACCAAAAGAAGGAACTGTACGTCAGGTAAGGTCTACAAAAAGGGTCAGACCAAACTACAAGTGTACTGAACTGTTAAACATCGTTTTACGGGTTGATTAGCATGCTGGGGTTATAACTGGGAAATAACAGAAAGAAGTAACGCAGCAGGAAAAGTAAAACGAAGCAGGCAGTAGTCGTAGCGTGTGCTACCGACTATGGAACTATCCTAAAGGTGTCAGGACAAGATGGAACTAGACAAGACAAGACGGTCAGGACACGACACGTGAGACACGAAGGGTTCACGCCTTACGGGTTGAGGGGGATCAGACCCTCTCCCCGTGCGCACGCTCAACCCTACCCCAAACCCCAGAACTCATGACAAGAAGTACAGAGATCACTTTCGCTAGGGAAGCACCTGAAACACCCGCATGCTTTTTTTATCACAGAGAACACTTCCGCTCGGGAAGCATCTGAAACTCCCGCAGGCTTTTTGTATCACGGAGATCACTCTCGCAGGGAGAGCACCTGAAACGCCCGCAGGCTTTTTGTATCACGGAGATCACTTCCGCTCGGGAAGCATCTTAAACGTCCGAAGGCTTTTTGTGTAACAGGGACATGACACGACCAGTGTACGGGAGAGTTATTCTAGGGTGTCCACACGCACGCACGCACAAGACAATCCTACGGTGTCAAAAGTTGTTGTTGTTGGACTCAGACTTCGTCGTCAAGTCTGAGTCGTCAAGGCGACCCGGACGCTATCATTTCACGTCCGGTTCTATACATACACAATCTAACAGTTCTAACAATTTAAGACCAAGACACGGTCAAAACGCAAGTGGGTACACTTGCCTGCGGTGACGAGTGTGTCGTTCGTCCGGTGCGTCTCGTCCAGTCGTCGTGTCCGCGGTAGTTCGTCTGAAATAGTGTCACTGCGATGGTGTCAGGTCGCGTTTTTAGTAAATCCTATTTAGGGTTTGATTCTAGGTTGGACATGGCTACCCTAACAGTCACAAGTCAAGATGTCCGTTCAGCCTATTCGACGATTCTATCCTATGTGCACAGTCAAAAGTCCGATCGTCGGTCTACGGTTCCACATCGTTTTAAGAGAGCCGAAAGTAAATTTAATGTGTTAAGTTGCCGATTTTAGTTAGATTTCCAGTTTTGGCTACGGGTGGGTTGCGCTACGAGTTTCAGAAACCAACCTCTCTAGAGTCTGGAGTAGTGCGGACGTAGCATCTGAACGGTAGAAGATCTGCATCGTCTACAGCGTCTCGGCTACGGGTAGCATGGCGAGACTTGTCTGGGTAGCGGACGAAGTGCGTGAGCAGCGAGTAGAGGTGAAACAGTGGCAACGGCGTGATCGACATCGAAACATCGAGTAACAGAGCGAGAACATCGATGCGACGTCACCGGAACGTAGTCGTAGGCTGTCCGGCCTAGTAGGAGGCCACGGGGGTGTCTCCGGCCTAGGGGAGGTCGACGACGGTTCGGGGAGGCTTCAGCGTCGACTTCACGGTGGCCGGCGTCAGAAAACACACAGCAGCGGCAAAATCCATCGCTGCTGTCGCTGCTTGCGTGAGAAGAATGCCGCCGGCAGTGGCCTGTCGCCGGTGGCGGGGTGCAGTCGCCGGGGGATGTCGGGGCGAGGCTGTGCGACGTCGAGCGGTGTCGAGCGGCGTCGGAGGGGTCGTGGCTGCTGCTGCGATTAGGGAGGAGGCAGTCGGCGATCGGGGGCTTCGACGGTGAAGTGCGAGGGCTTCAGGCGGCCGCGACGGGGTTGCGGGTGATCGGGGGGTCGCGGTCGAGCTGCGTGGTCGCCGGTGTCGGGGAAGAGGCCGCCGACGGTGAGCACGAGAGGGAGGATGCGGGTGATCGGGCTTTAGGGTGTAGAAAGCGGTGGCTGTGAAATTTCTAACCCTAGGTTAGTAGGTCACGTGAAAAAAGAATTAGTGACTTTGGGTTTATAAAATAATAAAGTTGATATTTATATCATTAGTATTATAGGTTAGATGAGTTAGGGGTAAGAGATAGAGGGTGTGCAATTAGAGGAAAGGCTAGGGAACAGATTTTGGGGAGATACGTAAGAATCAAATTAAAGATTTGCTAAGATCAGATTTAAAGTTTGAAAATCAAGTGATTAGGGGTAAGATCAACGGCCGAGATCTATCCGAACGATATCTCTCAATCTGAGCTTCAGAAAAATAATCCGAAAATACCGGGGCGATCGTGGAGACGAGATGCACAGATCTACAGAGCCCGATCGTGCGTAACACCCACCAAGAATTTACGTATAATTGGAAACAGCGTTTTGAGCCAATTGACTAAAACGCCCCTACCGTTCAAAGTCGTTTTACGAGAAAACGAGTCGTGAAATGACGTTCCCAAAAATTTCTATAAAATTCTACACTCTTAAACGGTCACAACGGCATATCACATCGCATACTTCGGAATCCAGATATAGCCAAATAAAATACGTGCACGATAAAGCACGTGCACGCAGGAAATTCATAAGGTCGGAAAACGACCGTTACATTCTACCCCACTAAAATAAAGATTCCGTCCTCGGATTCAACAACTCTAATCCGTAAACAGAAAAGGATAACGCTCTCTCATCTCCTCTTCGCGCTCCCAAGTGGACTCTCCAGGTGATTCGTGACGCCACATCACTCTCACCAGGTCGACTACCTTATTTCTCAACTGCTTCTATCGACGGTCCAAAATCTGCACAGGCTGCTGGTCATAGGTCAGGTCCGGGCGAACCGTAATCTCTGAGAAATCCACAGTGTGCGATGGGTCACTGACGTACCGACGTAACTGGGATACGTGGAATACGTCGTGAACACCCTCCAAAGATGGTGGCAGAGCAAGGCGGTAGGCCACTGCTCCCACACGCTCCAGTACATCAAACGGTCTAATATACCTTGGACTCAGCTTTCCCTTCTTCCCAAAACGAATGACTCCGTGGTTCGGAGAAATCTTCAGGAAGACGTGATCTCCAGGCTGGAACTCCAACGGTCTCCTCTTGGCATCAGCCCAATGCTTGAAATGATCCTGTACAACTCTGAGCTTCTCCCTGATGTCTCTCACGACATCCACAGCTACCACAATCATCTCCAGACCCAACTGCTCTCGATCTCCGATGTCATCCCAGCTCAGTGGCGATCGACATTTCCTTCCATATAAGGCAGCAAACGGCGCCATGCCAATGCTCGCCTGGTAGCTGTTGTTATATGAAAACTCCACCAAGTGAAGATGGTCCTCCCAAGATCCCTTCAAATCGAGTGTACAAGCTCGCATCATATCCTCCAGTATCTGAATAGTCCTCTCGGACTGGCCATTGGTCTGCGGGTGATACGCTGTGCTGAAACTCAGACTCGTACCTAAATTCTCCTGCAGACTTCTCCAGAACTGAGATGTGAACCTCGAGTCTCTGTCAGACACAATGCTCACGGGGACTCCATGTAAGCGTACAATCTCCTGCACGTACACGGTCTACATCACAACTAACTCGAAGAGGAAATTAAACGAGAAATAGGAATGAAATTTTACCTCTAGATATTTCCTCGCCAAGACTTCTGTAGACTGGCCCACTCGGAAGGGGATGAAATGCGCAGACTTAGTTAACTGATCAACGATCACCCAGACTGCGTCGTTCTGTCTCGGGATCCGAGGCAAACCAGTCACGAAATCCATCGTAATATGTTGCCACTTCCACTCCGGAATAGGAAGCGGTTGTAGCAAACCAGTCGTACGATGGTGCTCAGCCTTCACCTGTTGGCATATTAAACACTTGGCAACGCTCCGTGCCACACTTCTCTTCATGCCAATCCATCGGTAATTCAGACGGAGGTCCTTATACATCTTGGTGCCACCAGGATGTATAGAATAAGGCGAGCTATGAGCCTCGCTCAAGAGCTCCTCTCGAACATCACCTGTAGGTACGCAGAGTCTGTTGTCGTACCGCAGCGAACCATCCTCATGAATCACGAACTCCGTCCGTAGTCCAGCTTCAACCTGCCTCCTGATCCTCTGTAACTTCGGATCTCCTGTCTGTGATGCCTTGATCCGATCCACGATCGTGGACTGAATCTGCAAATTCATGAATGAATGAACCACACCAGGTAGGACGACCTTTAAATCCATCCCTTTCATCTTCTGCTGAATCCTCCAGTCGGCTGTATGCATCATCGCAGTAGGAAGTCTACTCAAAGCATCGGGCACTACGTTCACTTTCCCCGGGTGATACTGCAAGTCTATCTCATAGTCGGCCATGAGCTCTAACCATCATCTCTGATGCATGTTGAGCTCCTTCTGCATAAAGATGTACTTCAAGCTTTTGTGATCGGTGAAAATCTTCACACTCTCACTTAACAAGAAGTGCCTCCAGATCTTCAGTGCAAAAATCACCGCTGCCAACTCCAGATCGTGCGTCAGGTAATTCTTCTCATGTGGCCTCAACTGACGAGAAGCGTATGCGACCACGTGGCCATGCTGATGCAGAACGCATCCTAGGCCCTTCCTTGATGCATCGTAATATACCTCGAAGCCTCCGCTCCGATCCGGTACAGCCAAAACTGGTGCTGTGGTCAACCTCACCTTCAAGATACTGAAGGCCTCCTCACAAGCATCTGTCCAAAGGAACTCCACATCCTTCCTCGTTAGCTTCATCATCGGCTCAGCAATCTTCGAGAAATCCTTGATAAACCGCCGATAATAGCCTGCTAAGCCAAGAAAGCTCCTGATATCCGACGCGGACTGTGGAGTCGGCCAATCTCTGACTGCTCTGACCTTCTCCGGATCCACAGATATGCCATCACCGGACACCACGTGTCCCAGGAACACGACTATGTCCAGCCAGAACTCGCACTTACTATACTTGGCATATAGCTTATGTCTCCTCAGCGTCTCCAGCACTGTCCTCAGATGACAGCTGTGCTCCTCCTCAGACTTCGAGTAAATAAGAATGTCATCAATAAAGATAACGAAAAACTTATCCAAGAAGTCGTAGAAAATCAAATTCATCAAATTCATGAACACGGCTGGAGCATTGGTCACGCCGAAGGGCATAACCACGAACTCATAATGTCCGTACTTCGTCCAGAAAGCTGTCTTCGGAATATCGTCCTTCTTCACATTCAGCTGATGGTATCCGCTCCTCAAGTCCAACTTCGAGAAGACTCTCGAACCTCCCAACTGATCAAAAATATCGTCGATGCACGGCAGTGGATACTTATTCTTCACTGTGACAGCATTCAGCCCTCGGTAGTCCACACACATCCTGTGGGACCCATCCTTCTTCTTCACGAGCAATACGGGTGCACCCCACAGTGACACACTAGGGTGGATGAAACCCTTTTGCAGCAACTCATCTAACTGCTTCCGCAGCTCCTCAAGCTCAGCAGGTGCCATGCGATAAGGCGCCTTCGATATCGGCTGCGCCCCCGGCATCAGGTCAATACCAAACTCTAGAGCTCGGTCGGGTGGCAGACCCGAGATATCCTCCGGGAAGACGTCATCGAAGTCTCTGACGACTGCTGGTCGCTCAATCTCGATCTCCATCTGCATAGCTGCTACAATCGGTGCTTCTGGCTTGGCCCAAAATCTGATGGGCCCAAGCGACTCATCTCTGCTACGGAACTCGAACTCCGGATGGCCTGGAATCTGGAATACAACCCTCTTGCTGTGGCAGTCGATCGAGGCGTGGAAGTCTCCCAGCCAATCGATGCCAAGAACGACATCGAAATGCGGCAGGTCGTGGACGATGAAGTCTGCAAATAATTCGTGTCCACTGACCACTAAAGGAATCGATCGACAACCCATGTTCACAGTCACCACTCCGTTCCCTATGGTGATGTCCCAACACTTAGGAAGTGTGTGGGTGGGAATGGAGTGCTTTGTTATAAATCTCCGGGATAAGATGCACATGGATGCACCGGAGTCAAACAAAGCCAAGGCAGGGTGAGAGGACACTAGAATGGTGCCTAAGATGTAAAGAGACTAAGGTCAAACAACGCTACTCTAGCAAACAAGGCAAACAAACATAGCTAACATTAAGGTCTACACTACGAAAAGAAAGTCTAGATTCGAAGTATACCTGCAATAACTCCATCCAGCTCCTCACTCTCAACAGTGGTCATAGTGTATGCCGGCCTCTGGGGTTGCACTGCCCTCTGAAACATCTGCCTCTGTGGTGCCAAGGGTGGTCCACGTACATCAGCTCCTCTCTGAACTGGGGCAGGTGCTCTACTCTGCAGCGGGGCTGGTGCTCCGACCATAGCATTACGGGCTCTCGGACAATCCTTAGCTGCATGCGAAGCATCTCCACAAACCAAGCACAGTCCCAGCTTCCTCCTACAATCCTTTTGAACGTGTCATGTCTTCCCGTAGTAATGGCATGGTCCTTTACTCTGAATCTGCATAGGTGCCCCTGGCCTCTTGAAAGGCACTGTCTGGACTGGCCTCATCGCCGGCCTAGCAGGTGGCCGGTACTGCTCCATGGGACGCTTCCCCTTATCAGCTGGAGGGTCAGGTAGGAGCGAAATAATCTCATGATTCTTCACAGCATCTAGCACCTCCCTCATAGTCGTGAAATTCGCCGAAGACATAGAAGCCTGAATCTTCGGACGCAGTCCCTGACGAAAGCGATCAGCTCGCTTCTCCTCCTTCCTTACCATATGTAGAGCAAAACGACTCAGCATCTCGAACTCAGCTTCATACTCCTCGACAGTCATATCCCCCTGCTTCAGATCTATAAACTTGCTCAATAGCTCCCTCCTAGCAGACTTGGTGAAATACATGTCCTTGAACATAGACCTGAAGGTCTTCCACTCCACTAGCTTCTCCAGATGCCTCTCCTCAATGCGCCACCAATTCCTAGCATTCTCCATCAGCTGCATCTTTGCTATCTCCACTCGGGTATCATCAGGAATCTTCGAAGCAACTAACTTCTCCTCCGTGCTCTGGATCCACTCGTCAGCAGCTAGGGGTCCTTCCTTCCCCGAAAATGTCCTCGACTGGAGCTCATTGAATTGCTTCACTCCTGGAGAAGCTCGTGGGGCAGGCGGAGGTGGTGGTGGTGCAACTGGAACAGCCTGGGCAGCACGCTGGGACTGCTGAACCAACTGATGCTGAACATCTAGCATCTCCCTCATCACACCCAGAAACTGACGGAACTCTCCGCCCTGGTCTTCCTGAATTCCATCTCCGGAGCTCCCCGATCAGGTCGTACGTCGTCCTGCCATCCTATTGACAGAAGACATAGATTAGACTCGTATGATTTATCGGATGATAATAAAATGAAGTTCAATACTTCGATTGTTCCGAATTTGCAGAAAGAGTGGGACCTGCATGGGCCACCACTAAAACCTGTCACACCCCGCTTCCCAAAAGAACGAGGCGAAGCATGACAAAGGCCTGCTTAGGCCGGGGCGAGAGCCCAGACCCAATAAGCGTCTGTGGTATTCCAAAACGAAGGAACAGGTCCCTGCATGTTAGTACGGAACAACAAAGTATTGAAAAGAGATAACATTTCATTTTATTCCAAAATAAACATCCAAAGTACGAAAAGTCTAAAACGCCTGAAACGGCTACAACTGCTGAAAAGAAACTAATGGTGCAAGCACCCAACCTAGACAAGAGAACGAAGAGTGCTACGCACCCAACAGAACTGAAATGGATAACTTCAGAACAGCAACAAGGGGCCTCTAACTCTGGTCCTCCTCTGGGTCATACTCCGGATCAGCGTCCTCTGGCTCCACGTCCGCTGGCAAGTCCGCCTCGTCGACATACTCTGGATCAACACCTGACGTACATCACCAAAAGAAGGAACTGTACGTCAGGTAAGGTCTACAAAAAGGGTCAGACCAAACTACAAGTGTACTGAACTGTTAAACATTGTTTTACTGGTTGATTAGCATGCTGGGGTTATAACTGGGAAATAACAGAAAGAAGTAACGCAGCATGAAAAGTAAAACGAAGCAGGCAGTAGTCGTAGCGTGTGCTACCAACTACGGGACTATCCTAAAGGTGTCAGGACAAGATGGAACTAGACAAGACAAGACGGTCAGGACACGACACGTGAGACACGAAGGGTTCACGCCTTACGGGTTGAGGGGGATCAGACCCTCTCCCCGTGCGCACGCTCAACCCTACCCCAAACCCCAGAACTCAGGACAAGAAGTACAGAGATCACTTCCGCCAGGGAAGCACCTGAAACGCCCGCAGGATTTTTGTATCACGGAGATCACTTCCGCTCGGGAAGCATCTGAAATGCCCGAAGGCTTTTTGTATCACGGAGATCACTCTCGCAGGGAGAGCACCTGAAATGCCCGCAGGATTTTTGTATCACGGAGATCACTTCCGCTCGGGAAGCATCTGAAACGCCCGAAGGCTTTTTGTGTAACAGGGACATGACACGACCAGTGTACGGGAGAGTTATTCTAGGGTGTCCACACGCACGCACGCACAAGAAAATCCTATGGTGTCAAAAGTTGTTGTTGTTGGACTCAGACTTCGTCGTCAAGTCTGAGTCGTCAAGGCGACCCGGACGCTATCATTTCACGTCCGGTTCTATACATTCACAATCTAACAGTTCTAACAATTTAAGACCAAGACACGATCAAAACGCAAGTGGGTACACTTGCCTGCGGTGGCGAGTGTGTCGTCCGTCCGGTGCGTCTCGTCCAGTCGTCGTGTCCGCGGTAGTCCGTCTGAAACAGCGTCACGATGACGGTGTCAGGTCGCATTTTCAGTAAATCCTATTTATGGTTTGTTTCTAGGTTGGACGTGGCTACCCTAACAGTCACAAGTCAAGATGTCCGTTCAGCCTATCCGACGATTCTATCCTATGTGCACAGTCAAAAGTCTGATCGTCGGTCTATGGTTCCACATCGTTTTAAGAGAGCAGAGAGTAAATTTAATGTGTTAAGTTGCCGATTTTAGTTAGATTTCCAGTTTTGGCTACGGGTGGGTTGCGCTACGAGTTTCGGAAACCAACCTCTCCGGAGTTTGGAGTAGTGCGGATGTAGCGTCTGAACGGTAGAAGATCTGCATCGTCTACGGTGTCTCGGCTACGGGTAGCATAGAGAGACTCGTCCGGGCAGCGGACGAAGTGCGTGAGCAGCGAGTAGAGGCGAGACAGCGGCAACGGCGTGATCGACGTTGAAACAACGAGTAACGGAGCGAGAACGTCGATACGACGTCACCGAAATGTAGTCGTAGGCTGTCCGGCCTAGTAGGAGGCCACGGGGGTGTCTCCGGCCTAGGGGGAGGTCGACGGCGGTTTGGGGAGGCTTCGACGTCGACTTCACGGTGGCCGGCGTCGAAAAACACGCAGCAGCGGCGAAATCTGTCTCTGCTGTCGCTGCTTGCGCGAGAAGAACGCCGCCGGCAGCAGCCTGTCGCCGGTGGCGGGGTGCAGTCACCGGGGGACGTCGGGGCGAGGCTGTGCGACATCGAGCGGCGTCGAGCGGTGCCGGAGGGGTCGTGGCTGCTGCTGCGATTGGGGAGGAGGCAGTCAGCGATCGGTGGCTCCAACGGCGACGTACGAGGGCTTCAGACGGCCGCGGCGGGGTCACAGGTTATCGGGGGGTCACGGTCGGGCTGTGTGGTCGCCGGTGTCAGGGAAGAGGCCGCCGACGGTGAGCACGAGAGGGAGGATTCGGGTGATCGGGCTTTAGGGAGTAGAAAGCGGCGGCTGTGAAATTTCTAACACTAGGTTAGTAGGTCACGTGAAAAAAGAATTAGTGACTTTGGGTTTATAAAATAATAAAGTTGATTTATATCATTAGTATTATAGGTTAGATGAGTTAGGGGTAAGAGATAGAGGGTGTGCAATTAAGGGAAAGGCTAGGGAACAATAGAGGGAACAGATTTTGGGGAGATACGTAAGAATCAAATTAAAGATTTGCTAAGATCAGATTTGAAGTTTGAAAATCAAGTGATTAGGGCTAAGATCAACGACCGAGATATATCCGGACGATATCTCTCAATCCGAGCGTCGGAAAAATAATCCGAAAATACAGGGGCGATCGTGAAGACGAGACGCACAGATCTACAGAGCCCGATCGTGCGTAATGCACACCAAGAATTTACGTAAAATTGAAAACTGCATTTTGAGCCAATTACTAAAACGCCCATACCGTTCAAAGTCGTTTTGCGAGACAACGAGCCGTGAAATGACGTTCCCAAAAAATTTCTATAAAATTCTACACTCTCAAACGGTCACAACGGCATATCACATCGCATACTTCGGAATCCAGATATAGCCGAATAAAATACGTGCACGATAAAGCACGTGCACGCAGGAAATTCATAAGGTCGGAAAACGACCATTACAGTTTATCTAGCTTGCTACTAGCTTATCACCTCAAGTTCCAAGTTCGAACAGATGTTGTCATCATAATAACCCTCATTTTCAAGTGATGCCATTATCTCATATTAACTTGGCTACTTGAGAAGTCAGGGTAGTTATTCTGATGATACTAGTCTTGGGACTAGCTACGGAAGCTATTGTGATGTTAATAGTATGTATTCATACATAACATCTCTTGTTTTCTTGATGCTATAATGTCACATTATATTTCATGCTATTTACAACTTAATTTACTAGATCACTATCTTTTATCAAGCCATTCTTTTCTTTATTTATTTGCTTGAGCTTCTTAATAACAAGTGTTCTGTTTTCTAGTAGATCGAGGAATTCCGAGGATGGAATTTTTATAAGGAGTGAAGAATGTAACAACCTCTTTTTATGGTGCACGTTTTTCCGTATTCAAAACGATTTCAAACGATTTCAGAGTAAATGATTTTTCCATTTCTTTTCGTCGCTCAAATCTTAAAATGGACTTTGTTTTCATCATCCTCGTGATGATACGATCACGTGGTATTATTTTCGTAATTTTACAGAGACGTTAGTTCTAGGGGTAAAATAGTAATTTTGTACCCCTAATTACTTTACCCGATTACTTTTAACCCTAACCCCCACCGAATAATTCGGTGGATTTAAACACAATAGCCCCCACTATTTTAGTTTGTTAGATCCAAAAATTCTGGATCTAGCTACCACATTTATTGCCTAAATCCTATACTCTATTAAATCAACCCCTCTCCCCTTTGTTTCATCCACAACAAACCTCTCCCCCTTCGATTGCCATCACAACAAGCTTGCTCCTCTGTGAGCTCCACAACCCCGAGCTCTAACGAGCTTGCCTCCACAAATACCCTCCTCCTCTGCTTCTAACCACCGCGAAGAGGCCAACCCAGTGGCCTCCCTCCTTCCATCATCCCAAACCATCCTCCTCAACCCCTGCAGGAGCTCCCCCGGCAACCCAAGCGCCGCAGTGCCGCTGCCCCGCCCTGCATAACAACCTTCCACCCGTTGCCATGAGTGTGCCCCCTGCCTGAGATCCGCCAGAGAGATGCCCTCCACCGCCTGAACCGTGCACACGCAGACGCCAGATACGCGCACGCTCCGTGCCCTGCCGCCCCTCGCGCCCCTAGCCACTCGCCGCTTCCCCAGATCCATCGTGTCGCCACAGATCCGTGCCCTACCGCCCCGCATGCCCCTAGCCTCCGCCCGCCTGAGAACCGCCCCCTCCGGCAGCCCCCATATCCTCCATTCCCCTTGTCGCCACACGCACCGTCGCCGCGCACGCAGCACGCAGCCACCGCCAACGTGCCCTCCCCACCGCCAGTCGCCCCTCCCTCCGGTGCCTCCCCTTCCCTCGGTAGACTGCCCTTCGACAGCCCTTGATTACTCGTGTGCGTGTGTGAAGAAAGCACAAAACTTTGTTTTTGGTCGAGAGAGAGAAAGAGAAAGTAGAGAGAAAACAGGTTTTAATTAGAAAAATTAGAAAATAAAAATATAATACCCTTACTGAAAATATAAAAATACCAAAATGTTCTACGCGTTGTCGCGAACGCGTAGGTGCTAGTTTCATCCCAATCCGATGTTTATTTTTCAAAGTTTATGGTAGTTAATTCAGATTTGATAAAACCACTTATATTTTTCATGCTGCACTTGAACCCATACATAAAAAATATCTTTGTATTCTACTAATCAAAACGGACATTTTGACAGTTCATATGAAATATTTTGACAAGTATATTTTTCTAAACAAATCATTGAACATTACGACACGTATTTTATAATTTAGAAAATTAGTTTTTAATTGATTTTAATCTTTTAAAAAATTCTAAAAATACGTATAAACTTCAGAAAATTATTTTCTTCCTATATAAAATTATCTTGCTCACGTCTAGGTCTTCTAAAAATTATTAGTTTGTATTTCGATGAGTTTTAAGCTATTATTAAAATACGAACACGTTAAGAAAAATCGATAGACACAGTATAACTCTTAACCAGTGATTTCTTATGTTTACATGTACCATTTTTCGTGCACGAGCACCCTTGGAGGCTCTAGCTCTAGCCTCGGCTTACTACGACGACATCGAAACTGTAAGTCACTTTAATTCTAATTTTAGAAATTTAGATAGTATACTCGTATGAACTTAGGACATCATATATAGTCTCAGAATGGCTATTTGACTCGAACCAATGATTAGAGACCTAATTAACTAGAGAACTAATAAGCTACATGACAACTTTGACTTGAGAATACGACATTGCCAACTTTCAACTTTCATAGTTGTACCACACAACCATCTTCTTTGGTAAACTATGTACAAATGGAAATACCACATGCTCGAAGCATGGAATCATCTTTGTTGGACTTGTCTTTATCCTAAATCCCTAACTTTCTGGTTTTTAATAAGAAAGTAATGGTCCTGATTTAACTATCATAGTAAATGATTAGGAAACTACTCTACCATTTGTTAACATATTCGATGCAGTGGAACTTGATAATCGGCGTTCTTATTATTGATTTACCAAGCCAGCTAGTTTCGCTTGGACCCAAGTTCTAGATGACCGAACTTGCGGGGATAGTGACCTACTTAACCAACCTTGACCGTTTCGTTTGTATGGATCAATGCTAAGACTCCAATTATCAGCTGTTCACAAACATTGCTTTTAAAATACCTTTAAAAGAGTTATCTCCACCTTTTCATCACCATGATAACTCCTTGTCTTGTTCATCCTTATTTACCATGTTTTGATGCTTCTCACTTAAAAACTATGCATGAACTTTGGATACACCTGTTGCATGATTGTTCATGTTTAAATAGTCGTATCATTTGCTGTATGACATCTATATATGACTCAGTGAATGCTAATGAATTATCGAATGAAACATCATGTGGATCATCTTGTAAATTATCGAATGGAATATCTTGCAGTACATCTTTTGGAATATCTTGTAGAACATCCCGTAATAAACATATACTTGATAACATCACATACACTTGGGAATTTGGGGTAACTTATAATAGCAGGAGTGCAGGAGTGACAAGTTCAGGCTTTGTTGTTGCCGACCGGGTTCTAGCAACCCCTTCAAAGTTCGTTTGTGACAAATTCACAGACTTGATCACAGATTCTTGAACAGTATTGCATGCTTGGCACAGTTTTGGTTTAACCCAGGTACGCGCACCCGTGGTATGAGATGGATTCTTGGTTGCTCACTGTACTCTGTATTATAAGTCACGATCTAGGCTAGGCACAATTATACTTCTCTTAACATGTTCATCTCAATTATGTTTCATTATTGCTATCACCATGGTTGCTCTTGTTCGTTACTTATTGTACTTGCATAGTCACCTCTTACGTCACTTATCGTACTTGCATGCATGTTTGCTCTTACTTTACTTGTTGCACTTGCATGATCATCTTTAACTGTTTACCATAGCATGTTCTGTAATTTGTGTGGATATAACGATCGATGACTTCGTGTTTGATGATAACAAACCTTTGTGAACGATTTAATGTGTGTGCTAAGTGTTTTCAGGAATGGCATTCTTGCAAATAATCAAAGAGAGACTAAGTAAAAGTGATGGAGAATGTACCATGCATTAGCCAAGTGGACTAAGTCAAAGATGGAGATAATAGGTACAAAAATTGGACTAAGTCAAAGATGGGAAGATAAGGAGGAAATTAATTCAAATCCATATTTGAATTGATTCAAATCAATTGGTGCAATATTTAAATCCTAATGCCAAGCAAATTGAAGACTTGGTCAAAAATGGACAGATATGGAGAATCTTATGCAAATCAAAGGTGATTAAATGAGATCCGATTCAAATCCTATATCTACTCAAATTCAATTCCATAGACATCCATATTCAAACTCCATATCCATAGAGATTCATTCAAATCCTAATCAAGTTAGGATTCCTTCCAATCTCCATCAATTATAGGATTCTAATTGATTCTATCATATCCATCCTCTTCTATATAAACCCATATTGCAAGAGAGAGATTTTGAGAGAGAAGACAACCAAAATCAATGGAGAAAACTCGGCCAACATTGAAACCACATATGGTGCGCAAGTTGCAAGGTAAATTCTATTTGTTCTAGCCTCATCTTCCCATCACCAAAGCAAAAGCAAAAAACCTCTCCTTGGCCGTAAATTCCAACCACCCAAGAGCTCCATTACCGAATTACAGCAAGGGGCATCGCCTTCCTCTCCTTGCGCAGGGCATCTTCATCTTCTCCATTGCCAAGCTCCCTCGCCAAAGTTTCAAAGCCAACCTCCCTCACATTTTGCGCAAGTAGTAAAGCCAAATCCAGAGCCAAAACTCCAAGAGCTCTCCATCCCCTTGGCTGCAAGCATCATCTCTAAGAGCTCCATTGCCGCATCTTCAAGCTTGCAAGATCTCCACAAGGCCACAAGTCACTAGAGGAATTCTTCATCACACATTACGCAACAACACGGGAGAGTCATCTACTCCATTGCACAACTCAACAAGGGAGAGACACACCAATGCCGCAACTTTCATGGAGCCAAGATATCGAGGCCACAAGTTCCAAAGGCGAGGACGTGACGTTGGCGACTACATCCTGTCAGATACGATCTGACATGAGCCGATTAACAGAGACGACTGTCGCTACACAAACTGAGATTTTCTAAACTCTTTATTATTATATTTGTGTAGTAGTAGCGATCTTTGTAGTGGAACTTTACCATTGTGATGTTTTGGGATCTTGTCTAGTGGGTGCTAGACAAGAGGGACTTGGCTAGTTGGGACTAGCCACTAGAAAGCTTATACTAGGATTAATTTGTTGAACACCGGTGGAGTGAGGTACTGAGAGCCTGGTAAGTGTAGAGACATGGGTTCTCTAGCTATTACAGTTGTACCTGTAACATTATTAATCTAGTATCTGCTTTGGGGGCTGGACGTAGGTCGTCAGACGATCGATCCAGGGTAAATCTGATGTGTATTCTGTGATTGTTCAGTATTTACTCTGCATATGTTATAATTGCGTGTGATCGCTCGTGGGTTACACGAGAATTTTTAATAGCCTATTCACCCCTATCTAGGCTTAGATCCAGATCAAACACTTTGTACTACTTTATTTCTATTGCTAGAATTGTTGTGACTTATGATCGCTCCGGGATGTACACCCAAAGAACGGTTGTAGTTTTACCGCAAGCGCACGGTATAGCGGCGAGCGGGTATCGAACACAGGGAGGACGAATGATCGTGCTTGCTCCTAATCAACCTGGCTATTTAAGAATAGAGAGAATTGCCTTGGGCGATCATGTCACAATCGTCAGACAAATGTGCGAAATATCAAATCAAATAAAGAACGTCTAGGGAATGGGGAATCCCCGCTACTCACCGTATTTCATAGATGTGGTTCGTCGGTATCAAAATTGCTAGAATGAGAATTTGGATGAACTAGTTGCAACTAAATGTGGAACCAAGCTCACGCTCTCGCGCTGTTGCCGGTCTATAGCTATCCTAGGGTCGGGTCCAATCTCTTGCAAACCCTAGCCTAGGAAAGCTAGCATTAGGATCAACATCATCGTCCAATTGCGCACCGAGCCCAATCTCTTGCAAACTCGGTCCACAATCTAAATTAGGATAGTTCCTACCCGTCCAATCTCTTGCAAACGGGTATCGGCACGGAATTGCAACCGGAGATCCTAGTATCGGTCCAATCTCTTGCAAACCGATACTTCGAAAATCCGACTCCAACCCAATTCGGGTTTCTAGGGCTTCCTATCAAATTGGGATCCAATCTCTTGCAAATCCCAATTGATATGAATACCAAGCTATCCGTAGTAATTCGATCCCAATCTAATCTCTAATTATTGATTCTAGCACAATTTCTACCAATTTATCACAAATACGAAATTGGGCTTGTAGGGTTCATCCCCACGCCCCAAGACGTGGAGACTACTCACAAATCATAGCAATAGCACAAAAACAATCAACGAAATAGACAATGGAATTCATCACAACAATGATATGAACAATAAAAATAGAGTTTTTGGGGAAGAGAGATGCAAACCAAAGTAGTTCTTCAATTAATCCAACAAAAATCCAAGTTTTTCTCTTCTCCAATCACAAAATAATAAAGCTAAAAAGTAATCTCAAAAAGCTGCAAAAAATCTAAGAGATGGCTCCTAAAACTAGGGTAAAAACTGGGCTTAAATAGCCCCAAAAATCGTCCAAAAATCCTGACCAAAACGCCCCTGCACAGCCTGTTTTCCGCAAATTTCGCTACAGGCAGCGCATCGCACTCGGCCGAGTGACAAAAGTCGCTCGGCCGAGTGAAAACCCATTCATTTTCCAGTAAGTCGGGGGCTTCAAGGGTCTTCAGTTCGGAGGCGGCTCAGCCGAGTGAGTTGTCGTCACTCGGCCGATGGCTTCACTGCACTCGGGCGGACGCGGTTTACCACTCGGCCGAGTGGGTCTTCTGAAGCTTAGGTGGCCGAAAAACAGTAACTTCGATCTTTTTGAGGGCCTTCGTCTGGGCGCCACTCGGGCGGACGTGGTATCGTCACTCGGCCGATGTGGTCTCCGTCGCTCGGCCGAGTACACATGGAAAACGTGTCTGAACGGGTCGGCCGAGCAGTGTCTCGCTGGTCGGCCGAGTGGCTCCTCCACTCGGCCGAGTGGGACATAAAAGATGCCCAATCTGATTGTTTTGGCCTCATCGTCGCTCCTGCGACGTCCATTCTTCTTCCGCTCCTCTCCAACAGTAAAATATCCCTCGGGGAGGTCGTCGGTGGCCGTGTAGAGTAAGCGCGTCTCGAGATCACTCCTAATCGCGCCAAATCACCTGAAATGCGACAAAAACAACAAATCGTGAAAAGCATCGCAATATCGTCGATATATCGTGAAAAACATGATTTGGGCGATCAAAATGGCATGCAAATCCACGGGAAAAAGGTGTAAAATATGGAGTGATCAAAATCCCCCAAGCTTGCCTCTTACTCGTCCTCGAGGAAGATAAGTAAAAAGGCGAACCCGGTGGATTCGGAAAACGAAAACGGCGAAAAACGAAAAAAATGAAAAACGAAGAAGAATGAAAACCAAATGAAAATAAAGACGAAAGAAAGAAGCGAAGAGGTAGGGTGCTAGATCATTTTCTCAGGACGTGGGTTTCACTTACTCTTATAGCATGCACCGAATGAGAAATACATGTCAAAGAATCTTATTTTGATATCATAGTATAATAGTGCAAATAGAAATAGAAAACCCACGAACAATGATATAATCATGAAGAACGGAATGATTTTAAAATTAACATTGCCTGAATCATTTAAAGCGGTATACAAATCACAGATCACACACTTTTCAATTGAACGCTTTCTATCTGGAGTATAAGAGTATCACACTATAGAATAGAGAGAATGGAAAAGTTTGGATTTCATGAAATGAACGCTAGGCTTAGATTTCTGGATTTCGTGAAGCTAGAAACAATCTCACCGAGTATAGAATATTACTTAGCCTAGGTTGTCGTGCAATGTCAAGTAGTCACACTCTCACACATCAATGGATCCCCTCCCCCAAGCTTATCTATAAGCGTGGTGGCACAAAAATATTTACATCCCCATTTTCATATAGCTCCAAAAGCAAAGAAAAGAAAGAAAAAAAGAAAGAAAGTGAGATGGGATCTTTTATTGAGGACTTTTACTCTTTTCTCTTCTTTTTTTTTTCAATAAGCAATATATACACAATGATCCCAACTCAGAGAGAGATAATGATATACAAGTATGTTTTTCTCTCTTTCATCTATTTATTTATTTTTTTAGAAGAAGGGATTTGGAGCTAGGAATTAATAGCGGGGGAAATGCCATAAAATAGAATCACTAAGGGGAGATTCACCAATGATTTTTTTAAAAGTAGAGAAATGATGTTCAAGATTTGTGGAGAAAGAAATATATATAACCCTCGGTTCACTCTATAAGACATGCACGACAACTTCAGCAGGGTAATCTAATCTACTCAGTTTCGATCACAAAAAAGCTAACTAATCCAGATATATCATAGCTAACATCATTCAATCATCCCGAAGTGAAGTGTACAATTCATGCATATAGAAGTGATATAGGAAAAGAAATCGGTACTCCAGATATATGCATTCAATGCGTGAATCTTGGTGTGTTTTCTGTGATAGCATACATATGAATATTCAGGCTCAGTTAATAATAAAACTTCATCCATTTTCATGCGGAGAAAGTGTGGGTTACTATTCTAGATGCAAAGCAAGTCATAACATATGATACCAGAAATAAAATCTAAGACATGACAAATATAGCATGCATATAGAATAAGCTAACTCCACGTAGACATCATCACAGAAAATTCATCTCTAGCATGAGATGAAAAAGGAAAGAAATAAAGATAAGAAAAATAAAACTATGCAATGCGGCACACAGAGAAATAAGAAAAACGTGATGCATGGCAAAATGAAAGAAAATAAAGAAAAATGAGTGCAAAAGTGAAAAGAAATGGTGTGAAAAACTAAAAAAGGTGGCAAATCGAAAAAGGAACGTGAGAACTCACTCCCCCAAGCTAAAGTGCACAGTGTCCTCAATGTGCAAAGTGTGGCACACAGAGAGACAAGTAATGAGAGAGGCAAGTGAGGATGCATGCATGATGGGAAGAAAAAAGATAATAAAACGAAAAATAAAGAAACGAAAATATGATGCGGATATGATGCATGCACAGATATGAGTGATACGAGTATAAATGGGTCACCAAAAGCTCTCCCTCTCTCCCAAAAAGGATATATAAAGATACGGCAAATGAGAATCACAAAAAACTGAGGGGAGGGGGGGTGGTCAAAAAGGCATCAGGACCCAGCAGAAACGGGCAGCACAACGGCAAAAGGAATCGATGGCATCAAGGGTGCCTAGGAAGGTGGTGCTGCGCCGTCTCTGTCCTGAGGCGGAGGTGGAGGTGGTGGTGGTGTAGGCTGCTGAGCTGGGGTGGGCGTGGAAGTGGAAGCAGGTCTAGTGTGTGTGGAAGTGTGAGTGGGAACCTGCTGGGTGGGTGGGGGTACGCGCGGAAGACGCTCTAAGATCTGTGTCAGGCAGTAGTGGATCTGAGGGATCAGGGCAGAGCGTCCAGCCATCGTAGAGACGGTGGAGGACAGGGTCCTAAGGTCAGCTCTAATACCACTCACCGCCAACTCAAGAGCACGTATGCTCTGCAGTACAGTGTCGGGCGGGGGTGGTGCAGAGGGACGCACCGGTCTAGGCTGCGCGGGGCGGGGCTGGCGTACGCGAGTGGAGTATGTAACGGGCTCAGCAGGGAAGGGGACAAAAGGTGCCGCGCCAGCAAATGTGGGCCTGGCCTCAGTGTGAGGCCGGGGCACCGGCTGGTGAGAAGTAGAGGCAGCGGCAGCAAAGGAAGTGTGCAAAAGAGGCAACGAGGTGGCAAGAGAGGTCAGTGGCCCAGAAGTGTGGACAGACGCCACGACGCTCTCGGAGAATACGGCGGCTGTGGAGACAGAGGACTCTACCGCTGGGGCGGAACTGTGTGGACCAAAAGGCGCAATCCCAGCGGATATCATGCTAGCCATGGTCTCCACGACCGCGGCAAACGAGGGCGCTCCACTCTCGACAAAGGTCGGCGGGCGCTCAGGGAGTGCGGAGCAAAGAGGCTCCACGGACAGAGGGCCAGAGGTGGCAGCGGGAGTGGTGGGGACAGCCTCGGAAGTGGTGACAGTGGTGGAAGTGGGCTCAGCAAAAGTACTCTCGACACTGACAGAGGTGGGGACAGAAGTGTTAGGAGCAGTGGAAACGTCAGGAACAGGCTGAGGGGCCACAGGGTCGACGGGGTCGGCAGCAGGCTCGGCAGGGTGTGCAGCAGGGTCTGCGGGAGCAGCCTGGGCAGCGTGGGCAGCGTGGGCCTGCTCGGCCTCCTCGGCCTCGAGCACGTACGCAGCGGGGATGATGACATCCATCGCTGGGAGCCAGTCAACGTGGGCCGGTGCAATCTGGGTCCAAGCTGGGCTCGGGAGAATCATGTAGTCGGCACCGAAAGGGCCGTGCAACCAGACCCAATGACGCTCACCATGCGGACGCAGCATCTTCATCCGGGCCATAACGTCTATCGACAAGGAAGTGGGGCCCGGAACGCGTCGCAGGTCGTCGGGTAGGTCCTCGCCGGTCATCATGGTAAGCAGGGTGATCAGACCGCCGCAGCATATCGGTGAGCGAGCGCCCACCGACACAATGATACGGTCTAAAAACCAAGCCGCAATGTCGATCACGACGGCGGGGACAAGCTCATCTCCATCCCTAGATAGAGCTCTGGGACGTGTCATCGCGTAGAGCATGTAAAGCTCTGGCGTAGACATCGTGCCCGGCTCATATCTGGCCAAAAAGGTGGTCGCCATAAGGCGCTGGGCAATACGTAGGCAGGGGTGGACAATGGCCGAGGCCTTGGCCCTACTAGGGTCAAAGGCGGCGTGGTGGCCTGTGATCCGGGCCCAGAAGGCACCGGCGTCGAAAGAAGGTGGGGGGATGTGGGTAGGGCCGTAACCGCGATCGGCTCCGGGGACTGCGGGCCATGAGAAGAACGCTCTCATCATATCGAGAGTGACCTGGCACTCTCGATCCATGAACCTAAATGAGCATCCCTCATCGGTCCGGGCGATCGAACTCAAAACCTCAAGTGTCGGGCGGGTAAAAGTATCCGCCGACACCTGGAAAAAATCTCGCCAGCCCACGTTGTCATACAACGTGAGCATCCCCTCAAGTACCCCCAGGCGTCCTAGGTCAGCGAGGTGTGCAAACCTGGAGGGTACGATCGAGCGCTGGGAGATACGCTCGAAGACGGCGCGGTGTGCGTCGTCTCGGAACGAAATCCCGAGCGGCCCGACCAGTGGAGCCGGTGGTGGTGGCTGTGGATCGGCAGGGAGAGGCTGTGCGGGCTGTGGGTGCACTGCAGGCTGTGCGAGGTGTGCGGGGCCTGCAGGCTATGCTGGGTGTGCGGGGTGTGTGGGGGACGGTGGAGGAGAGTCCTCCAACTCGTGGGAGGGGCCGGCATCATCCGACCGCTTCCACTTGGCGGAAGCTCTCTTCGACCGCGGCCGTGTCCGGGGCGGCATATCGGCGTGTGCACAAAAGTGAAAAGTGCGGCGTGTGCACAAAGAGTGGAAAGAGTTTACCCAAACACGCCGCGAGTGCTAAGCAGTGGAAGCGTGCGAAGTCCGCGCCTCCACGAAGTCCTGAGCAGCCCGTAGAAGCTCCCCTGAGCTCCCCTAAGCTCCAAAAAGCAACCTGCGCATGGAAAAGCGATGTCAGCGAGTAATAATCAAAATGTATGGAGCAATAGGGGTATAACAGATAGATATGAGAATTGATTCGGGTTAGGGGTTCGATTAATACATGGATCCTCAAAAACTACGCAAAAAGAGGAGAAAATGGTGAAAAACGAGCGAACCGGAGGTGATCGGAGACAAGGCTGCCGGCGGCGACTCGGGCGAGGCGTCGGCGGGCTCGGCCGGCGGTGGCGGGCCGAGCGGCGGCGGGGCAGCGGCGGTCGGGCGAGTGAGGGTCGAGCGATCTCCAATCGGGCGTGGGAGCTGAAGGGGCGCGGGCGAGAATTGGGGATTTTTCGTTTTCGAATTCCGCGCCCCCCCTTCAGCTTATATATAGAAAAGTTACGACTCGGCCGAGTGACGTGCTCACTCGGCCGAGCGAGGCAAATAAAAATTCCTCCCCGATATCGCTTCGGCCGAGTGGCTTTGCCAGCCTCGGCCGAGTGGAGTAAGTCCATTCGGCCGAGTGACTCAAGCTACTCGGCATGACTCGCCCTAGGAGGGTATCCGTTTTACTCGGCCGAGTGAAAATGTAGACTCGGCCGAGTAGCAGTTCTGATGAAATGAGGAAAATAGACAGAGAGTTGGGTACATCAGACTTCCCTCGTTTGTGAGCGGCTCGGCCGGACGAACTTATGGACTCGGCCGAGTGACTAGTATACTCGGCCGAGTGAGCCTTGTATTCTGCTGTTTGTCTTCGTTTAGGCTCTAAACTCCGTCTTTCTTCCTCCAGTCGATTTCATGCTCCTCCTAAGCGTCGAACGCCTTCTTGGGGCGCTCCTCATCGTCTCGTTCATCCTCCTCATGATGGATCTACCTATCTCCTCTCCTGTCAAGAAAAATAGGACCCGTTATCACAAAATTTTTGGTCGGATGACTCAAAACACTAAAAATCTCTAAAACGAAAATAAAGAAAAAGGTAAAAATAAAGCAAAAACCGTCGGGTTGCCTCCCGACAAGCGCTCGTTTTAGGTCGTGAGCTCGACCCCCTATAATTTTCAATTAATGCGGGATGTTTGGTGCATATGAGATGCACCCGTCAAACTTGCCGGGGAGCGCGCTTGGATTTGGACGTGGCAGCGTAGCGTGCTCCCTCGGAGGTCTCTTGTCTTGAATAGTGTTGGGGGGAGGCTCCCCCAAGCTAGCATTTGCCCCGGTCAACGGCTTAACCGGCGATGCCGATTTCCGTACCGGCGGAGCTTTCTTTGGAGACTTTAATTTCGAGAGCTTGCAGAGCTCTCGAATCCTTGCGACATCAGCGTCGCCTTCATCTTCATCGGCGGAGAGGTCGGGGGAATCATCGTTATTGTCTTCATGGCCTAAATCCGGGCCTTCTTCAAATTCTTCATCAAAAAGGGCGCCAATTGAGTGAGGAATCGTCTCCTCTATCACCTCATCGAGGAGGTCCATATAATCGAGCTCCTCATGGTAAGGCATGTGCTTCATTGCCTTGGGAATGTGGAGTTCCACCTCGATGTTTCCGACGTTTAAGGTTAAGGTACCTTCGCGCACGTCGACGATGACTCCGGCGGTGGCGAGGAATGGGCGTCCAAGTATCAATGAGGTGTCTCCCTCTTCCTTAACGTCCATAATGACGAAGTCACATGGCAAGCATATTCCACCCGGGACTTGAAGTGGGATGTCTTCGGCAATCCCCACCGGCCTTGTTATCCGGCCATCGGCTAATTGAATGCGCATGTCGGTGGGTTTCAACTTTGTCCCGGTGTTAAGCTTTAAGAACATGGAGAGGGGCATGAGACTCACACTAGCCCCAAGATCGACCAACGCCTTTTGGAGAGGCACGCCGCCCAAAGTGCAAGGAATCCGAAAACTCCCCGGATCTTTAAATTTTACCGGCTCCTTTTCTCTCTTGGTGAACCAAGAGCCCTCCTCGGCTAGCATGATCTTCTCCTTCCTCTTTCTCCCGGAAATCAAGTCCTTCAAGAATTTGGCATATGTGGGGATCTCGTTGATGGCGTCAAGGAAGGGAATATTTAGGCTAACTCCTCTTAGATACTCGAGGAATTTCGCTAGCCTTTTCTCCATTTTCGCTTTCGCTAGTCTTTGGGGGAATGGGACCGGTGGCATGAAGCGCCTCTCCTCAATTAATAGCTCCTCCCTAGATTTCTCCTTGTCTCGTGGCTCCTTCTCCTTTTCAATCTCAACTACCGGCTCAACCGGCTCCATGCTTTCCTCCACGGCCTCCTCGGTAGGAATCATAGCGGGGGTGGTGTCCTTCCTGCCTCTAGTAGTAACGGCAACTACGGCATTGATGTGGCCCGTGTTGCCCCGTGGGTTTTGCTCCGGTTGCGCCGGTAATCTTTGAGTGTTCCGATTGAGCAACGCCAATTGCTCCGATATTTGAGCCACTACGGTATTAAGAGACTCTTGCCCCGCCTTCAAAGTAGCATTCACCTTGTTTTGCTCGACCATGAACGCCTCCACTCTAGTTTCGAAATCGGATCGTTGTGGAGTTTGCGGAGGGTTTTGATTTTGATTCCTCCACCCTTGGTTGAATCCGGGAGGCCTATAAGGTGGAACTTGTTGCTTTGGTTGGAAGTTTTGTTGTGGAGGCCCCCTCGGCGGATAGTATTGTTGTTGGGGTGGTGGTGGTTGAGCTTGATTAGGCGGTTGTTGTGGCGGGTTCAAAGCTCCTTCATTGTTGGCGTAGGAGAATCCTGGATGATTTCTTGCGGCCGGATTGGACCAATACCCTTGGTTCCCCGCAACATATTGTACTTGCTCCAAGGATCCTTCTCCTTGCTCTCCTCCCGAGTACATGACTTGAGATTGGTCTTGCCAATCACACATTTGGTTGGTCGGTGCGGAGGTGGATGGGCTTCCTTGGGGCTCCGTGATGAATTTCTCCAATCTCTCCACCACCTTGTGGAGAGAATCGAATTTGCTCGTGAGCTCCGCTACGGCCTTCGCCTCGTAGATGCTAGTTGGCTTTAAGGAGGACGTGGAGTGTCCTCGCTCATCACCCCATTGTTGGTTATTTGAGGCCATCTCCTCAATTAGGGCCGTAGCTTCCTCGGGAGTCTTTGACAAGATTGCACCATTCGCCGCGGCATCAATAATTTGCTTGGTCCCCGGTTGGAGACCGTTGTAGAAGCTATGAACTAGCTCCCAGTCCTCTATACTGTGGTGCGGGCATTGGTGCTGCAAATCCTTAAATCGCTCCCAAGCTTCATAGAGCGTCTCATGTGGTCCTTGCTTGAAGGACATGAGAGCGCTCCGGATCTTCACCGTCTTGGATGGTGGATAGAATTTGTCAATGAATGCATCCGCCAACCCGTCCCAAGAGGTGAAAACTCCGTCAGCTTGCGTCCTTAGCCAATAGAGTGCTTTGTCCTTTAGCGTGAAGGGGAAGAGGCGCAGTCTGATGGCATCGATGGGGACCCCCGGCATTTGGAAAGTGGCGCACTTCCACAAGAATGATTGGATGTGGTAGTGGGGGTTCTCATGAGCGTACCCATGAAATGGGTCTTGTTGCATCAAAACCACCAATCCCGTCTTTAGCTCGAAGTTCTTGTCGGCCGCCAACTCCGGCACGGCAATGGATGACGTAGTAGAAGAGGTCTTAGGCCGAAGCCTATCGCAAATAGAAATTATTCTCGCCATCCTCGCCGCCAATTCTTCGGGAGTTTTCGGGTTGGTCATAACCGCCCTTCCGGATATTGTCTCCTTTCCGCTCTAAGTCTCCGCGCGGTACGTTCGATCTCGGGATCGAATAATAAGGCTTCGGGGTCCGCCGTAGATCTCGTGTACATGCACAGGGAAAACAGAGTTTCAAAGAGATGATTAGTACCGTGGAAGGGTTAGGTAAGAATAGTAGGAAATAATAATAATGGTAATAAAAAAGTAATAAAAATAAAAGAAAGAAATAGCTAGGGTGAAAAAGAATCAAACGCAATCGCCTCCCCGGCAACGGCGCCAAAAACTTGATCGCTCCGGGATGTACACCCAAAGAACGGTTGTAGTTTTACCGTAAGCGCACGGTATAGCGGCGAGCGGGTATCGAACACAGGGAGGACGAATGATCGTGCTTGCTCCTAATCAACCTGGCTATTTAAGAATAGAGAGAATTGCCTTGGGCGATCCTGTCACAATCGTCAGACAAATGTGCGAAATATCAAATCAAATAAAGAACGTCTAGGGAATGGGGAATCCCCGCTACTCACCGTATTTCATAGATGTGGTTCGTCGGTATCAAAATTGCTAGAATGAGAATTTGGATGAACTAGTTGCAACTAAATGTGGAACCAAGCTCACGCTCTCGCGCTGTTGCCGGTCTATAGCTATCCTAGGGTCGGGTCCAATCTCTTGCAAACCCTAGCCTAGGAAAGCTAGCATTAGGATCAACATCATCGTCCAATTGCGCACCGAGCCCAATCTCTTGCAAACTCGGTCCACAATCTAAATTAGGATAGTTCCTACCCGTCCAATCTCTTGCAAACGGGTATCGGCACGGAATTGCAACCGGAGATCCTAGTATCGGTCCAATCTCTTGCAAACCGATACTTCGAAAATCCGACTCCAACCCAATTCGGGTTTCTAGGGCTTCCTATCAAATTGGGATCCAATCTCTTGCAAATCCCAATTGATATGAATACCAAGCTATCCGTAGTAATTCGATCCCAATCTAATCTCTAATTATTGATTCTAGCACAATTTCTACCAATTTATCACAAATACGAAATTGGGCTTGTAGGGTTCATCCCAACGCCCCAAGACGTGGAGACTACTCACAAATCATAGCAATAGCACAAAAACAATCAACGAAATAGACAATGGAATTCATCACAACAATGATATGAACAATAAAAATAGAGTTTTTGGGGAAGAGAGATGCAAACCAAAGTAGTTCTTCAATTAATCCAACAAAAATCCAAGTTTTTCTCTTCTCCAATCACAAAATAATAAAGCTAAAAAGTAATCTCAAAAAGCTGCAAAAAATCTAAGAGATGGCTCATAAAACTAGGGTAAAAACTGGGCTTAAATAGCCCCAAAAATCGTCCAAAAATCCTGACCAAAACGCCCCTGCACAGCCTGTTTTCCGCAAATTTCGCTACAGGCAGCGCATCGCACTCGGCCGAGTGACAAAAGTCGCTCGGCCGAGTGAAAACCCTGTCATTTTCCAGTAAGTCGGGGGCTTCAAGGGTCTTCAGTTCGGAGGCGGCTCGGCCGAGTGAGTTGTCGTCACTCGGCCGATGGCTTCACTGCACTCGGGCAGACGCGGTTTACCACTCGGCCGAGTGGGTCTTCTGAAGCTCAGGTGGCCGAAAAACAGTAACTTCGATCTTTTTGAGGGCCTTCGTCTGGGCGCCACTCGGGCGGACGTGGTATCGTCACTCGGCCGATGTGGTCTCCGTCGCTCGGCCGAGTACACATGGAAAACGTGTCTGAACGGGTCGGCCGAGCAGTGTCTCGCTGGTCGGCCGAGTGGCTCCTCCACTCGGCCGAGTGGGACACAAAAGATGCCCAATCTGATTGTTTTGGCCTCCTCGTCGCTCCTGCGACGTCCATTCTTCTTCCGCTCCTCTCCAACAGTAAAATATCCCTCGGGGAGGTCGTCGGTGGCCGTGTAGAGTAAGCGCGTCTCGAGATCACTCCTAATCGCGCCAAATCACCTGAAATGCGACAAAAACAACAAATCGTGAAAAGCATCGCAATATCGTCGATATATCGTGAAAAACATGATTTGGGCGATCAAAATGGCATGCAAATCCACGGGAAAAAGGTGTAAAATATGGAGTGATCAACTTACCTACGGTTAAATCTTCGTGGCACCTTTAGACGACGTACAGGTAGAAGAAGAGGTTCCTGAGCAAGAGGAGCTAGAGTTCGTCTCAGGGGCTGCAGTTTTAGAGTTCGTGTCGTGATGCATTTCCATTTGTACTCCTTATATTTCATGCATCCTTGTTGGAGCGTATTGTACATTATGGATTGTAATATATGGACATTGTTTGGGTATTTTTGTACATCTCTGCATCGTAAGCTATTTTGTTTTCACTGGTTAACTGCAAACCTACGAATGTAATCAAATAAGTAATGGCCCCATTATAGCGGGTCGTTACATACGATTAAACTCAGCTTTATCCAAAGAGCAAATAATTGCATTCATAGCTCTAACATTCACAGAAAAAAGTTTTCTATCAGCATCATCCCATTTATCTTCAAGTTTTAGAACTTCAATGTCTTCAATTTTATTAGTGGGTGCTTTATAGCCCTTTTCAACAATTTTCCACACACCATAGTCAACAGACACTAAATAGATTCTCATTCTAGTTTTCTAGTAAGCAAAATAAGTGACATTAAATTTAGGGGGTCTAACTGTAGACTGGCCTTCAGCAAAAGCAGAATCAGATATATTCATGGTTTCTAGACTAAATCCTCTAACCTGCTCTGATACCACTTGCTGGATCTGGATCTAAGCCTAGAGTGGGGGGGGGGTGAATACACTAATAAATATTCTCGAGATAATACAGGCAATTATTCAGCACCGATAGTCAGAAACAGAGTAAATAAAAGCAATCACAGAGTGCACGAGAGATTTACCCTGGTTTGATCGCCCCAACGACCTACTCCAGCCACAAAGAAATTACTAGCATTAATATGTTACAAGGGTACAACCGTAAAGAGCCACGAGCAGCTATTCTATGCTCATCAGGTTTCGTACCACACTCACCAAAGTGCTAAACACTATTAATCTAGTAAACGCTCTCTCTTGACTAGCACCGACTAGTCAAGACCCTCTTGTCTAGCACCGACTAGACAAGACCCCAAAAAGGAATGTATAAGTAACCTACAAAGATCAACACACCAATACACGAATATAAAGAAATATAGAGTTCAGAAAAGCTCAGTTCGTGTAGGTGTCGTCGCCTCTGTCGATCAGCACATAGTCAGATCTAGTCTGACAAGATGTAGTCATCTATCTTAGGTCCCCTCAATCATCAGCTCAATGTTATGGCCTCCAAGTCTTTGCGACACCCCTCAAGATGTTGCGTTAATGGAGGAAGGAACCTTCTCTACTTGTGGCATTGGAGATTGAAGCACTTGATAACTTGTGGCCTTGTAGATGTTGAAGCCTTCGTCAAGTTGTGGCAATGGGTGAAGATGAAGGCTTCTTTCTTTGGTGTTGCGGGAATGAGAGATGAAGATGAAGGCTTCTTTGTATGCTTGCGGCAATGGTTGATGACACCTAGTAGCTTGCGGTAAAGGAGGAGATGAATCCCCTTGTAGATGTTGCGGCCTTAAGAGGTTGAAGATACAAACTTGCAGCTATTGAGATTGGCAATGAAGCTTTTGGCAAGGAGAAGCTTTTTAAGGTTTTTGGTTGTATTGGCCGCACCTTTTTTCTCTCCTTGGATGGGGGTTTAAGTAGGAGATGTGAAGAATCAATTGGCTCATGTAGAATCCCATAATTGAAGGAGTATGAAGTTTGAATTCTACGTTGAATTGGATTTGAAATAACCATATGGAAGATCACTGTCAATCAAAATAGGATATGAAATAGGATTAGGAATTTGTGTTGGATTTGGAGAGCATCTCATTTAATCGCAAATTGATTTGCATGAGATTTGAATTGCATGACAATTGGTAATAGGATTTGTAATGGGATTTGGTTCAATCACTTTTGATATGAATGTGATCCCTCCTTATCTCTCCAAATTGTGTAGCAATTTTCTCCATCACTTTGACTAAGCCATCCTTTGAGTATTTATGAGCTTGCCACTCCTGAAAACACTTAGTGCACACATCAAATTGTTCACACACGTTTGTTATCATCAAACACAAAGTCATCGATCGTTGTATCCAACTACATGTTGTATCCAACAAGGATTACGCCACGAATAAGTCTACAAAGATCATATTCGATTCAAGTAAGCCAACAACGATCATATTCGAATAACATGTGTAGAAACTAATAAAATACGTGATATAACATGAGAAATAGGGTGAAAAGACATCAAACCAGAGATTACATAGCCCTAACTACATCACAACCAACACATATGCGTTTTAGCCAAGCATGGAGAGAAAAGAATCAATATTCATAGACATATACATCATTCAATACTCAAAATATAAGGCAAATACTCAAAAATACAAGGCAAACCTTAAAATTATATCACTGATTCTCTCTTCTTGGACCCTAGATCTCCTTCAAAATTGAGTCTCTACCTATGTCTCCAGAGCCCCCAAAAGCTACGCAAAAATACGTACAAAAAACTCTAAAATACGCAAAGAATACCCCAAAACCCTAGCCAAATATGTATATATAAGGCTACGGGTTTTGCTTGGTTGGCAGATCCGGATCCGCTCAAATTCGTCTCGAACACGTGCCCACGAGTGGCTCACACATCTGCCGTTAGATCACAGGCGGGATCTAACAGGAGCTCAACACGTGTCCCGTGGAGCCGCAGCTTGTTGGATCTCCTGGCACACCAAATACACTTGAGGGGAGGGGTGAATAGTATATATCACGATGATATTGCAAAATTAAAAGTTACTAAAAATTGCAATAAGAGTGCGGAAGTGAATAATCACAATCAAGAGAATAAGCAAACACAAATACCAAGATTTTCCTGGTTCGGATCCTTGTGATCCTACGTCCAGTCCTCTACCACATAGAAATTTTCAATCCACTATAACCACTTGCTCCCTGCAAGGAAACAACATACAAAGATGCCAACACTCCCCGTGTTGCAAACTTGTACAATCTCTTCAACAAGAAATTTACCAAATAAAGAGAAAAAGTAAAGAAACAATATCATCGACATCGTTGATAATGTAGGAATTGAATCGCAAGGAATGTGATGTATCTCTAAGGTTTCTTGATGTGGGAATGTAGTAGAACACACTAAGAAATGAACTTTCTATTGAGGCAAAATTTCTGCAGAGGTTCCCTAAAGAAAATCTGAAAATCACTCTTTTAGAGTGAGAAATGCAAAACTTAAGAATGCGAGAGAAAGAGTGAATTTTCATATTTTTCAGACAGATGTCGTATGCTTTATTTATTGGCCAAAGAGATGGTTAATGACCGTTTGACAAATTTCCAACATTTCAAAAAAATCTGAATCGTTTTTACAAAAAATTAGTCGACTTGTCACTTTATTAGTCGACTAATCCTGAAAAAACTGAGAATCGGTCAGAAATCTAGCCGTTGGTGGAAGTTGTAACTAATTATTAATCGACTAGGTAGTTTATTAGTCGACAAGACAAACTGACAAAAATATGACTGTTGTGGTAACTACCTAACTACCTATTAGTCGACTAGAAATTATGTTAGTGGACTCGGATTAAAAAATATGAATTTTTGTGAAAACGTGATCTTGTCAACTAAGGAATAAGTCTGACAAGAATTTATATTTTCTGGAATTTTCGGTATTTTAATTAGTCGATTAGGAAAAATATTAGTCGACTAATTTAGTCTATGAATAATTTCAAAAATTATGAAAGTTTATGGAAAATGATCCTATCAACGAAGAAATGAGTTTGACCAAAGGTTTTGACTTTCTGAAAATAAAGTGAAATAAATTAATCGACTAGGAGAAATTTATGTCGACTAAAAAAGTCTATGACTTGGTCGTTTGAGGAAATCCTAAATGGCTAAGATAGATCATCATCAAGGCTTTCACTTGTTAAGTATATGCAAGAAGAAAAGTAAAAATTACATCATATTTCGAATGCTTCAAATATGTATCTTTGAGCTTTGTGTTGCTTTTGATGGTTCTTGCAATGTCCGATGTCTTGATGATTGTCTTATCTGAATATGCACTGTATGAGCTTTATAATCTGCATAGATAGAGTTAGTATATACAAAATAATATGTATGTGTTTGTAACATCAAAACTTTATGGAGAGAGAAAAAAAAAATCTTTAGTTTCCAACAGTCTCCCCATTTTAGATGATTACAAATATCTAATCAAATATGAAAGTAAAAATGTCACGCCCCGCTTCCCAAAAATATGGAGGCGAGTCGTGAGTAGGTCCGCACAGACTTGAAGCTGCGAAGCTACAAGCCTGATAAGCGTCAATAAAACTTCAAATGGCATGTCCTTGCAAATACGATACGAAACAAAGATAATGAGACAAAAGCAAACTCAGAATGTCCATAAAATAAGTTCCAACATCACAGAAAAGCCACCAGGCTAAAAGAAAAGAGTCTAAAAGGCCCCAGCATGGCCAACAATAGTACAACGTACGGAAAGCAAGGTGCTACGCACCGACAACTAACATCAACCTAAACAGAAGTAACTCAGAACAGTCTCTAAGACTGGTCACCGTTGTCCATAAACTCCTCGTCAAACGTGGGCTCCGGCTCAGCGTCAGTAAACACCTCGTCCTCAGCAACGGTCTCTGGCTCAGGGTCTAACATGTGACACCCAAAAGAGCAAGGGGCACATGTCAGCAAGTCTACAAGAGACTTGTGCAAGGAAACTGAAAGTAAAAGTAAAGCAACCTAGCAGTTCTAGCATGATGCAATGACATGGCGGATATATTATGAGTGCAACAAGTGAAGTGAAGCACGAGCATGGCATGACAACTGGCATTTAAATCATGACATGGATATCAAGTTTGCAAGAACAATCACAAGGACAAGGACAAGTCTAGTAAGCACGTCGTGCACAGGGATTACGACTTTTGGCTAGAGTGGTTGTATGGGCCAACTCTTACACTCAAGTGATCGCTTATCCCTACCCCTCCATGTGTATCGAGCCAGTGCCTTACCCCCGAACACGGAATGCTCGCTTCTGGATCACGAGCCAGGAAGTGTATTTAGCATAGGGTTGTGTCCGCAAAAGCAGGTGCCTAGCCTGAACAAGGAAGTACAAGTATGTAGCGTGTGCTACGAATGCAACATTCAATGCATGGATGACATGGCATGGCAAGTAGCAAGGCGTACATATAAGAAAATTAAACATGACAGATAAGGATGCATGAATGACATGATCAAGTAAAAGGGATCGGATCTAGCTTCGTTGTCAAGCTAGATCAAATGGGCGTCTAGGCAGCTATCATTTCACTGCCTAGTCTCTTTTATGCTACGGTACAAAAAGCGGCCTAAAACATGGCCTAAACAAGAAGACGACAAGTTTCACTTGCCTGCAAATCTGACGTCTGAAAAACACCGTCCAAAAGTCCACAAGTCACAAACAACCTATGTGCACAAGTCCACCAACCTACAGTCCCATATTATTAATCTTGATTAGTTAATTTAAAACAATTTAAAAATATCAATTTTAATCTTGTTTAACAGGCTGTTGTTGGGGGTCCTAGGGGTGCAGAACGTTACCTCAACACGACACGAGAGCTACACTGGCGTCGGGTAGCGACGCCAGGGGTTGGAATATAAGAACACGCTCCTAGTCCAAATTCCTCGCTCGTCAAGTCCGGGCAGCAACCAGAACGACGAACCAAGATTCCAATGCTAGGACGTGCGATGAAGGGCTACGACGTATCGCAACGTCGTAATCGGTAAATCCACGAAGAGGAGACACCTAGGTGGGTCCCATAATAGTGCTAGGGGCCAATAGGGGACCCACAACACCTCTGGAGAACTTGGGGGGCCCACGGCAGCAAGCGTTGCGGAAGTTACGACATTGAGACGAAAGTCGCTCGGTCAGACCGAGCCGCTGCGAGGATTTCTCTCGGTCAGACCGAGAGAGCACAGCAGCGAGGTCGGTCGGTCGCTGCGAAGATGCGGGCTATCGGTCGCAGCGGGCCGTTGCGAGGGAAGCTGTCGGTCGGGGCGAGCGGATGCAGGCTGCAGCGTTGCGGGGGTTGCAACGGAGCGGGGGAGCAGTGCGGAGCGCGGGAGCGGGTCGGTCAGACTGAGAGGGGGCGTCGGTCGCTGCGGGGGTTGCAACGATGAGGCGGGCGACTGGGTGCGGAGAGGAGCGGCGATGCGGGGCGGGGCCTCGGTCAAACCGAGGGAAAACAAGGGAAATCATCGGTCGGGCACGGGCGGCTGCAAGCTGCGGCTGCGACGAACGTCGCAAGTGGAAATTTGAGATGTGGGGGCGGCTAGGGTTTGATTTCTTGGGAAAATAGGTTATCCTAGGGGGTATTTATATAGTGTAGATGGGTTTGACCAGGTCTAGGGTTTAATTTGAATTAAAAATAATTTTAAACCCAAATATTCATCCTCTCTAACTCCCAAGCATGTGTGGGTGCGGCCAAGGCTAGGGGCTTGGGTCAAAAATAATTTGAAGTGTTATAATATAATAGAAATTATATTTGGCTAAAAATACTTGAAAACTTAGTAGTTAAAAATATTATAAGCTTTGCTAAAAATGTAAAATAGGTCAAATGAAATGCAAAAATTGTGAAATAAATATTGGGGTGATCGGGACGACGAGAGAAAGGAAACCAAGAAGACGGATCTCAATTTCGATGTCGAGGGACGAAACTAAAAATAGAAACGTCTCACGTCAAAAGTGAAAATCACAACGTCTCTTCGAATAAGATCAAATCGTGGGAGAACGACCCGAGAAATATCGTTCCAAATTAGTGCCACAATTTAATACTCTCAGAGACGTTCACAACGACATATCACACTAAAGTGTTCACCAACAAACAGAGTCTAAAATAAATACGTGCACGGTCAAAAGCTCGTGCACGAACAAGGTACGATCGGAAAGCGACCGTTACATCCTCCCCACCTTAGAAATGATTCCGTCCTCGGAATCATCATCAAGCACTGCTCGGGAAGAGGTGCGGGAAGCGCTCTCTCATATCATCATCACGCTCCCAGGTGGACTCCCCAGGGGAACCATGACGCCACTGCACTCGAACCAAGTCAACGGTCTTATTCCTCAGCTATTTCTGCCCTCGATCCAGAATCTCAACTGGCTGCTGATCATATGACAGATCCGGACGAACCGTGATCTTCAAGAAATCCAAAGCATGGGATGGAACACTGACGTATCGACGTAACTGAGATACGTGAAATACATCGTGAACTCCCTCCAGCGACGGCGGCAACGCCAAGCGATAAGCCACAGCTCCAACTCTCTCCAGGACATCAAATGGCCCAATGTACCTCGGACTCAGCTTGACTCTCTTCCCAAATCGGATAACTCCGTGGTTCAGAGAAATCTTCAGAAAAACATGATCTCCAGGCTGAAACTCCAAAGTCATCCTTTTAGCATCTGTCCAATGCTTGAAACGGTCCTGCGCAATCCTCAGCTTCTCCCGGATGTTCCTTACAACATCCACAGCCTCCACAATCATCTTCGGTCCTAACAGCTCCTGATCTCCAATGTCATCCCAGCTCAGTGGCGATCGACATTTCTTCCAATATATCGTGGCGAATGGCGCCATGCCAATACTCGCCTGGTAGCTGTTATTGTAGGCAAACTCCACATGATGGAGATGATCCTCCCAAGATCCCTTGAAGTCCAACATGCACGCTCTCAGCATGTCCTCCAAAATCTGAATCGTCCTCTCAGACTGGCCATCCGTCTGCGGATGGTACGCCGTGCTGAAACTCAGACTCGTACCCAGACTCTTCTGCAGACTCTGCCAAAACTGAGACGTGAATCTCGTGTCTCTGTCCGACACGATACTCACGGGGACTCCGTGAAGTCGTACGATCTCTAGGAAAAGGAAATAAAAACGAAGAGTAAAAGAATTTACCTCCATATATCTCCTCGCTAGCGTCTCAGTAGACTGTCCTACTCGGAAGGGAATAAAGTGCGCGGATTTGGTCAATCGGTCTACGATCACCCAAATCGCGTTATTCTGCATCGGACTCCGAGGTAGTCCAGTCACGAAATCCATAGTGATGTGTTGCCACTTCCACTCCGGAATCGGAAGCGGCTGTAGCAACCCGGCCGTACGCTGATGCTATGCCTTTACCTGCTGGCATACCAAACACTTGGCGACACTCTGCGCTACACTCCTCTTCATACCATGCCACCAATAGTTCAGACAAAGATCCTTGTACATCTTGGTACCACCAGGATGCACAGAATACGGTGAACTGTGTGCGTCCACCAATAATTCCTCTCTGATATCTCCAGCTGGCACACACAACCTGGCTCCAAATCTCAACAAACCATCCTCATGAATCAAGAAGTCAGTCCGCATACCGGCTTCAACCTGCTCCCGAATCTTCACCAGCTTAGCATCTCCAGCATGTCCAGCCTTGATCCTATCCATGATCGTCGATTGTATCTGCATACACATCAACGAAGAAGCCTCTCCAGGAAGAACAATCTCAATACCAGTCTTGCAAAAATCTTGCCGCAATCTCCACTACGGAGTCAACATCATCACCGCTGGAAGTCTGCTCAACGCATCCGGAACCACATTCACCTTGCCAGGGTAATACTGCAAGTCAATCTCATAATCTGCCATGAGCTTTAACCATCGACGCTGTCGCATGTTGAGCTCCTTCTGCTTAAAGATATACTTCAAGCTTTTGTGATCGGTGAAGATCTTCACCTTCTCACTCAACAAGAAGTGCCTCCAAATCTTGAGCGCAAACACGACTGCAGCCAGCTCCAAATCGTGTGTCGGGTTATTCTTCTCATGAGCCTTGAGCTGACGAGAAGCATACGCAACCACGTGCCCATGCTGGTGCAACACACAACCGAGACCCTTGCCAGAAGCATCGCAAAAGATCTCGAATCCTTCACTCCGATCAGGCACGACAAGAACAGTGGTAGTCGTCAATCTCTCCTTCAGAACATCAAAAGCCTTCCCACAATCATCAGACCAAACAAATGGTACATCCTTCTGTGTCAGCCTGGTCATCGGCTCAGCAATACGGGAGAAGTCCTTAATGAAGCGCCGATAATAACCTGCAAGCCCAAGGAAACTCCTGATCTCAGACGCTGACTGCGGAACAGGCCACTCTCTGATAGCCTTAATCTTCTCAGGATCCACCGAAATTCCATCTCCTGACACCACATGCCCGAGAAAAGCAACTCTATCCAGCCAAAACTCGCACTTGGAATGCTTAGCATACAAATGATGCTTCTTCAAAATCTCCAATACTGTCCTCAAGTGCGATGCATGCTCTTCCTCCGACTTTGAATAGATCAGGATGTCGTCAATAAAGATAACGACAAACTTGTCTAGAAAGTCATAGAAGATCAGATTCATCAGGTTCATAAAAATTGCGGGTGCGTTGGTTACACCGAAAAGCATAACCACGAACTCGTAGTGGCCATACTTCGTCCTGAATGATGTCTTCAGGATATCTTCCTTCTTTACTTTGAGCTGATGATAACCACTCCTCAGATCCAACTTAGAGAACACCCTCGAATCTCCAAGCTGATCAAAAATGTTATCAATACGAGGCAATGGATATTTATTCTTGATGGTCACAGTATTCAGCTCCCCGTAGTCCACGCACATGCGACGCGAACCATCCTTCTTCTTCACCAGAAATACCGGTGCTCCCCACGGAGACACACTAGGATTGATATAACCCTTCTGCAAAAGCTCATCCAGCTGCCTACGCAACTCTTCCAACTCTGCTGGAGCCATACGATATGGTGCCTTCGAGATGGGCTGCGCTCCTGGAATAAGATCAATCGAAAATTCAAGAGCTCGATCGGGCGGCAGTCCAGACATCTCCTCGGGGAAGACGTCGTCGAATTCTCGCACCACAGCTGGTCTACTCTGCTCCATCTGCATAGCAACGATCTCCATCGGTCTGGCTCGAAATCTGACAGGGCCAAGCGAACTGCTACCTCGACTGAACTCAAACACTGGATGTCCTGGGATCTCGAACACCACCTTCTTCCTCCGACAATCGATCGTAGCATAGAAACTCACTAGCCAATCCATCCCAAGCACTGCATCGTAGTTGATGATGTCGTGGACAATAAAATCTGCGTAAAGCTCATGTCAACAGACCACCAAAGGGCAAGAATTACACCCACGATGCACCGAGATCATGCCATTTCCTGTAACGATATTCCAACTCTTGGGAAGAGCGGATGTTGTCAAGGAATGCTTCTCCACGAAGCTCCGGGATATAATGCACATCGATGCACCAGAGTCAAAGAGGACTCGTGCAGGAAATGTGCAAACCAAAATCACACCTAACAGACAAACTAACAATCAAACCCTATTCTAGCAAACAATCATATGCAATAAACCAAACATAATCTAACAAGCCAAAACTAACTAAGGAATGAAACAACTAGACTGAGAGTTACCTGCATAACCTCATCCACAGCCTCGCTCTCCACTGCCGTCATCAGGAAAGCCTGCCTCCTCGGCTGCATGGCCTGCTGAAAACCCTGCCTCTGTGGAACGAGAGCTGCTCCATGTCCTGCAGGTACAGGTGCTCTCTGCTGTAACGACTGAGCTGTAACTGGTTCCTTCCAAGGCTGTTTAGACTTCGGGCACTCCTTCATAGTATGAGTAGGATCTCCATAAACCAGGCACTGTCCCAATATCCTCCTACACTACTCTTTGACATGCCCGGTCTTGCCGCAGAAATGGCAAGTCTTCTGAGGAGGCCAACCTGGCCTCTTGAACTGCACTGGCGAATTAGGCTTGAACCCATGCCTAACCACTGCCCTGGCCTGCTCCATAGGCCTCTTCCCAACTCCCGATGTCTGTCCTCTCTTCTGCCTCGCAATCAGCTCCTGTCTCCGAGCAGCTACCAGCAACTTCTGATATGCTCCAGATCTGACGAAGACATCAGGCTCTGCAAGTCTAGGGAAAGACCCTGCAGAAACCTCTGAGCTTTCTCCTCAGCATCCTCCACCATCTTCAGTGCGAAGCGACTCAGCCTGGTGAACTCCTGATGGTACTGGTCCACCGTCATATTTCCCTGCTTCAGATTAATGAAGCGCTGCAACATCTCCCTCCTGGCAGCCTTCGGGAAGTACTCCTCATCGAACCTGGACTTGAAAGTAGCCCAAGGTATAGGACTCACCAACAACGCTTCCTCTGCATCCCACCAGCTGCGTGCATTATCCTTGAGCTGCTTCTTCACCAAATCAACCCTTCCAGCTGGGTTGATCTTCGACATCTTCAGATTATCCTCAGTATTTCTGATCCACTCCTCAGCAGCCAACGATTCTTCAGATCCATCAAAGTAAGTCGGGCACAGCTCCCAGAACTGCTTCGCTCCCAGCTCGAAGCGAGGGGCATTCTGGGTATTCTGAAGCATCCCTTGCTGCACCTGCATCATCTGATGCATCATCCTCATAATCTCAGCATTGGTGGGCTCTCTATCCGGCACCTCACCACGATTGGGCCCACCACTAGCTCGGGTCGGTCGTCTCCCAGCCATCTAATGACATAGAAAACGAACAAAATTAGACTCAAAGCTTATGACTTGGATGTTGTAATTTATTTTCTGGACATTCTGTTATTATCGTTGTTCCGATAATTCGCAGTTGCAAGAGGAGACCTACATGGGCCACTAACAAAACCTGTCACGCCCCGCTTCCCAAAAATATGGAGGCGAGTCGTGAGTAGGTCCGCACAGACTTGAAGCTGCGAAGCTACAAGCCTGATAAGCGTCAATAAAACTTCAAATGGCAGGTCCTTGCAAATGCGATACGAAACAAAGATAATGAGACAAAAGCAAACTCAGAATGTCCATAAAATAAGTTCCAACATCACAGAAAAGCCACCAGGCTAAAAGAAAAGAGTCTAAAAGGCCCCATCATGGCCAACAAAAGTACAACGTACGGAAAGCAAAGGTGCTACGCACCGACAACTAACAACAACCTAAACAGAAGTAACTCAGAACAGTCTCTAAGACTGGTCACCAGTGTCCACAAACTCCTCGTCAAACGTGGGCTCCGGCTCAGCGTCAGCAAACACCTCATCCTCAGCAACGGTCTATGGCTCAGGGTCTAACATGTGACACCCAAAAGAGCAAGGGGCACATGTCAGCAAGTCTACAAGAGACTTGTGCAAGGAAACTGAAAGTAAAAGTAAAGCAACCTAGCAGTTCTAGCATGATGCAATGACATGGCGGATATGGTATGAGTGCAACAAGTGAAGTAAAGTACGAGCATGGCATGACAACTGGTATTTAAATCATGACATGGATATCAAGTTTGCAAGAACAATCACAAGGACAAGGACAAGTCCAGTAAGCACGTCGTGCACAGGGATTACGCCTTTTGGCTAGAGTGGCTGTACGGGCCAACTCTTACACTCAAGTGATCGCTTATCCCTACCCCTCCACGTGTATCGAGCCAGGGCCTTACCCCCGAACACGGAATGCTTGCTTCTGGATCACGAGCCAGGAAGTGTATTTGGCATAGGGTTGTGCCCGCAAAAGCAGGTGCCTAGCCTGAATAAGGAAGTACAATTATGTAGCGTGTGCTACGAATGCAACATTCAATGCATGGATGACATGGCATGGCAAGTAGCAAGGCGTACAGATAAGGAAATTAAACATGACAGATAAGGATGCATGAATGACATGATCAAGTAAAAGGGATCGGATCTAGCTTCGTTGTCAAGCTAGATCAAATGGGCATCTAGGCAGCTATCATTTCACTGCCTAGTCTCTTTTACGCTACGGTACAAAAAGCGGCCTAAAACATGGCCTAAACAAGAAGACGGCAAGTTTCACTTGCCTGCAAATCTGACGTCTGAAAAACACCGTCCAAAAGTCCACAAGTCACAAACAACCTATGTGCACAAGTCCACCAGCCTACAGTCCCATATTATTAATCTTGATTAGTGAATTTAAAACAATTTAAAACCATCAATTTTAATCTTGTTTAACAGGCAGTGGTTGGGGGTCCTAGGGGTGCAGAACGTTACTCAACACGAAGCGAGAGCTACACTGGCGTCGGGTAACGACGCCAGGGGTTGGAATATAAAAACGCACTCCTAGTCCAAATTCCTCGCTCATCAAGTCCGGGCAGCAACCAGAACGACGAACCAAGATTCCAACGCTAGGACGTGCGACGAAGGGCTACGACGTATCGCAACGTCGTAATCGGCAAATCCACGAAGAGGAGACACCTAGGTGGGTCCCACAGTAGTGCTAGGGGCCAATGGGGGACCCACAACACCTCTGGAGAACTTGGGGGGCCCACGGCAGCAAGCGTTGCGGAAGTTGCGACATTGCGACGAAAGTCGCTCGGTCAGACCGAGCCGATGCGAGGATTTCTCTCGGTCAGACCGAGAGAGCACATCAGCGGGGTCAGTCGGTCACTGCGGAGATGCGGGCTCTCGGTCGCAGCGGGCCGCTACGAGGGAAGCTGTCGGTCGGGGCGAGCGGATGCGGGCTGCAGCGTTGCGGGGGTTGCAACGGAGCGGGGGAGCGGTGCGGAGTGGGGGAGCGGGTCAGTCAGACTGAGAGGGGGCGTCGGGCGCTGCAGGGGTTGCAACGTTGCAGTTGACGTGCGGAGCGGAGCGGGATGCGGGGCTTTCTCTCGGTCAGACCGAGAGAGGCTCTCGGTCGTAGCGCGGGGGTTGCAACGATGAGGCGGGCGACTGGGTGCGGAGCGGAGCGGTGATGCGGGGCGGGGCCTCGGTCAGACCGAGGGAAAACAAGGGAAATCGTCGGTCGGGCGCGGGCGGCTGCAAGCTGCGGCTGCGACGAACGTCGCAAGTGGAAATTTGAGATGTGGGGGCGGCTAGGGTTTGATTTCTTGGGAAAATAGGTTATCCTAGGGGGTATTTATATAGTGTAGATGGGTTTGACCAGGTCTAGGGTTTAATTTGAATTAAAAACAATTTTAAACCCAAATATTCACCCTCTCTAACTCCCAAGCATGCGTGGGTGTGGCCAAGGCTAGGGGCTTGGGTCAAAAATAATTTGAAGTGTTATAATATAATAGAAATTATATTTGGCTAAAAATACTTGAAAACTTAGTAGTTAAAAATATTATAAGCTTTGCTAAAAATGTAAAATAGGTCAAATGAAATCCAAAAATTGTGAAATAAATATTGGGGTGATCGAGACGACGAGAGAAAGGAAACCAAGAAGACGGATCTCAATTTCGACGTCGAGGGATGAAACTAAAAATAGAAACGTCTCACATCAAAAGTGAAAATCACAACGTCTCTTCGAATAAGATCAAATCGTGAGAGAACGACCCGAGAAATGTCGTTCCAAATTAGTGCCACAATTTAATACTCTCAGAGACGTTCATAACGACATATCACACTAAAGTGTTCACCAACAAACAGAGTCTAAAATAAATATGTGCACGGTCAAAAGCTCGTGCACGAACAAGGTACGATCGGAAAGCGACCGTTACAATAATATTAAAGCTCCCCCTAAATATATGCTTCATATGCATGACATGATAAATGAAGTCATATTAAAGTGATTTACATAAAAACTGTTTTAGCATATTCTAATGTAATTATGTTTTCCTTTCTTTGTAGTTAACATATGATATACTACCTTTATGTGTGCATGCTTACCATATTACATTTGATGCATTACTTATTAATATTTTATGTATATATGGTATTGTTTCTCCCCCTGTCCTCCTTTGAAATTATCAAAAAGAGGGAAAATACTTAGCGGAAAAGAAGAGAGAAAGACTTACTGCAGTATTCAGTGTGCAGAAAACAGAAGTTAGTAGATTAATAAAACTTTTAGTCGGCTAATATACTGTGCAGAAAATAGAAAGTCAAATTTTAGTAGAAGGAAATATGCATTAATAGTAAAAGAAATACATAATATATTGAAAATCAAGGTACACTGAGGAAGACCAAAGTACACTGCATAAGATCATTATCATACAACTGGAAAACATAAACTAAATGCTTTAAAAACATAGTGCTAAGATTCATACATCTTGAAAACAACAAACAGAACCTAAGCTAACCCATTAGTCGACTAGGTGATTTTCCTAGTCGGCTAATTACAGGAAGGCTGAAACTGACTGGCCTAGAATTCCGGTGGTTGTGGTGGATATTGGGAGGAGGAAGGAGCGTACGGGTTCTAGCATTCAAAGTGGCTCAAAATTTGGGCTTGAGTACCTTGAATATGCTCTAAGGTGCCGGTTACAGTCTCAAAGCGGTTGTCAATTTCACTAAAATGTGTTTGAATACCCGTAAATTCGGCATTCATATCGTCACGGAGTCTTGAGAGTTAGGGGTGAGTAGACTCACATACATGTTGCTCAGCATGATGATTGACACCAAAACGACGGCAACACAAGAGAGGCCCTTGAGGTTCTTCTTCTTGTTCTTCTAAATTGACCGGAGGGGCCGGAAGATCCATGCAAATTAACACGGATTGGTTGAAGTCGATTGAGATCAACACCAAAATGTTGAAGGATTCGGGTTATGGTGCACTACAGGTAAATATGGTGGGAAACCGGCTTGATCAGTGTTTGAAGAAGAACATAGCCCCAATTAACCTTATGTCATCCCATTACGGTATAGAGACATCTCCAAGAATATTATTAACATAGTTATAAGATCCGGATTTTGGTGCAAGATTGCAGATAAAAATCTTGAGCATTTGCTGTGGATTGGGATTGAGGTTTACGACGCCCATCCATACATGGAAATTTTCGCTCAAACTACCAAGAATAGTCTCATTGTCCATTTGGAAGAATATGTCATAGATGTTGGAATCGGGGATATCAAGAATTCAGGAAAGAGTACATGGCATGAGATGGATTTCAACTCCCTTGAGGGTGGTGTCAAGATATATGTTTCCACCCTCTTGAGCGGGTTACATATTGGCGAAAAATTCTTTTACAAGAGTAGTATAATATGTTAGCTTATGATCACAACTCCAAGCACTAAGAAGAGAAATAGTGGAGAAAAGATGGAAGATATCATATTGGAGGATCATAGAGTCGCTATAATCTATGTATCACTCAGGAAGAAAGTTAATAGAAGACATGACATCAAATTTTGCCCGAGCTTCATTGGTGGTGAAGATAATAGGGCACCGATCGGCCAGGTGTTGGCGGCGATGGTATTGTTGTGATGAGGATGCCATCTTATATCTGAGTTTGAAAAGAGAATATTTATTGGAGTATTGGGATAATGGTTTTCGCATTGGTGAAGAAGATGAGAACCTATGGCATATATAAAGAAATTTTGTCAGGGAAATTCAAAATTTGAATCCCAAAACTGATAAATAACTTCATTAAAACTGACTTGAACCGTCATAAAGGAATTGGGAAACTAAATCAGAATGAAACTGGCCGAAAAACTAATCGGAATCTACAATTTTTCGGAAAACTGCAACAAATTAGTCGACTAGCCAATTGTGTTAGCCGACTAATTTTTGTTCGGACAAATGTCCTCCTTGGGAAAAATCTGGAATAGTGATAGGACCCTTTTTGTGTGGTCAAAAAGGTGTTGACTTATGTGGAAGTACAAGGAATTGATAGTAGCTCTAAAACTGATAAGACAAGACCATGTAAGTGAAGTACAAGGTACATGTACTTTGAAGAGGGAAATTTAAATTTGAAATCCCTTTAAACTTGAAATGTCATCCTATTTTGTCTTTTAGAAAATATCAAATATTATCATATCTAAATAGTACATATATTATAAAATAATAAAAATAATTGAAAGATGTTGTGAGTGGAGGAGGCTTTTGGCCTCCCCACAATTTATCCCCCCATTACTCCACTACTCTTAATGTGGCGGAGACCTTTGGTATGCTCCAAGGCTCTTGGAATACCCATGTGATTTTATAAATAAATCACCATGGCTAGTTGTCATGGTTAATTCTCTCCAACAATCTTCCAACACGTTATCAGCACTTACGCTCTTCTCTTTTGAGTTTTTCTTCCCGTCTCCTACCAAAAATCAAACCCCTACGTGCAAAGGAATCTGTTGTTGCGGTAATCCGTTGCGACGAAGATTTACGGGGATTTTTCTTTGGAGCATATCGGGAGCGTAACTTTCTACGGATCTCAATTTTTACGATCGTCCCTGGATTTTTTAATCTAGAGGTAATATCTATCGATCACGTAGATAGCTACAAACAAATTTTTTTAGCAACAATTTTACATAGCTGATTTTTCGACTTATTTAAATCTGCTAATACTATTGTACAACATCAAAATTAAAACAACTAATAACAAAAAAAACAAAAACCCTAGCCCAACCTTTCGGGATCCCCCCCGAAGGGGGGTTTCTTGTCGACCGCCCCCCAGACGGGGGGCACTTCTCGGCGCCGACCCCCCCAGGCGGGGGGGGTTTCCGTCGTCGCCCCCCCCCCAGGCGGGGGGGGGGGGGGGGTTTCCGTCGCCGCCCCCCTAGGAGGGGGGGTGCTTTCGGTCACCGACCCCTCCAGGCGGGGGGGGGAGGGGGGGTTTCGTCGCCGCCCCCCCCCAGACGGGGGGCGCTTTCTGTCGCCGGCCCCCCAGAGGGGGGCTCTGTAATCGTCGACCCCCCCGAAGGGGGGGGGGCATTTTCTGTTGGGGTTTTGACGGACCCCCAGAGCTCGGATCCGTATCCGTCCTAAGTCGGACGGACCACGGAGGCACATAGGCGCAGCGGAAAAACAGAAATCTTAATTTCTACACTAGCTAAACATTTTAGCTAGGCTCTGGGGAGACAGAACCCAGCCCGATCTATGCCGACTTGGAGTGGGTCTGACCACTCCAAGAAGGATCTACACTAAGCGACCAATTACGCTAAAAAAAACGCTTAACCACATACCCGGAATCTTGGCCCTGGAGCAGGCAAGATGTACCGCACCGTCTTGAGAAGCTCCTCGTAGCCGAGCCGCGTTGACCCGATCTCCCTGAGCCGCCTCGCACCCTCGCACCGATCCGCCCGAGCCGCTTTCGTCTCCGAGCCGATCACACGCGGTAGAAAGTTTCACTTGAGAAGAAACCCGCGTCTTAGACGTCCGGATCGGATCCAAACCCCTTTCGTAGTCGTGCTAGGACTACTCCAGAGAATAGGAAAGTAGAGAGAGAGATTTAGTCGCGGACCGAGCTTGCTCAATAATTTGGAGCTACCCGATCGTTGACTGGTGTGTGTTTCAACGAGGAGAGTGCACCCCTATTTATATAGGGAGTGAGCACTCACCCTCTTGTTGCGGGCAATGTGGGACAATCCTCATGAAGAGAAAAGCCAATTAAGCCATTTGGCTTAATTTCAATTTTTAAAGTTAGCCTTTCACAAAGTCAAACTTTAACGAATTAATTCTCCTCACACACTAAACTTCAGACACCAAACAAGCTATCAATCAGAAGAGCTTGGAATGGTGAACGCGTAGGAACTGACGGTGTCGAATTTTGACTTCGTTTGACCCCTCAAACAATTGCTCAAAGTTTAGCAATTTCTCAAAATTCGTAGCCGTCATTAGGGTTATTCAAAAAACCCTAATTGACTTAAGTTGCGGGCGCGCCCGCTAGACTTAGCGGGCGCGCCCGCCCAAAGGGGAAAGGGCGGGCCACCCGCCCGCTGCAAGCAGCGGGCGGGCGCCCGCTGCTGCAGCGGGCCGTGCCCGCTGCACGCAGCGGGCGCTGGCCCGCTGCACAAGCGGGCGCGGGCCCGCTGTGCAGCGGGCTACGCCCGCTTGCAGCGGGCGCTGGCCCGCTGCGTGCAGCGGGCCGTGCCCGCTGCATCAGCGGGCGCTGGCCCGCTGTGCAGCGGGCCACGCCCGCTAATGCAGCGGGCGCCCGCCCGCTACACACAGCGGGTCACGCCCGCTGCTGCAGCGGGCCGCGCCCGTTTTGCCCTTGCACATGGGCCTCTTGGCCCGGTGGGTCTAACCCACTTCCCCTTGAACTCTTTCTGCGTTTCTGGGCTCGTTTGAGCTCCGATTTGGACACGGTTTGAACCTGTGTTTAGACCGAGACGATCCCGTCATCCAGGTAACCCTTTCCAACAAGTTTGTTCCTACAAAATTCGTCGTAACTAATTTACAACACGTTTAGTTAACGTTAGCATCTAATGCAACGTTGTGTCCCTATTGCTATTGCGACTAACTTTCACAACTCAACTTGTGAATATCATCAAATGATATTTCTCTCTATTCTATATTCCTATTACTAAGACACGAGTACTACTCGGTGTGAGACCCTACAGCCTGACCTTACTACAGGTTGGGGCTCGAAACCCCTAGACGACGGTCACTACGAGCAGTAGCTGTCGTCCCTGTTTCAGAGTCATCATAACGTGATCGACCCTTTGACAAAAGTATCATAGGGTTTGCATTGGCTGTGTCAGTGATGAATTCCGTTAGATAAAATCCCTTCGTCAAGACTGTGTTTGATGTTGGCCTAGGGTATGGTTTTCTGTCAACCCTATCATACAACATTGGTCAGTATACAGCGGTCTTTATTGTATACACGTTGTACTACTTGCAACGTACCCCGGCCGAGGATTAACATAAAGACCGTACTGAGCCTATAACACTAACTTCCCTTTAATGGAAGTGACGAATCCCATCTTAGTCACTTACTCACCTTGAGAGCTTCAGGTGCAACCCAACCTAAGATCTTTCATCAGGACTGGTCCTCGAAGCTAGATCATGGGTCTAAGCTACACCGTCCGTTCACAGGTTTATACAGTTGACTTCAGGTCTTAAGGATCAACTAACCTATCATCACCCTAGAGTTATTAAAGACAGATCATTAAAGTTAACCATTTAATAATTCTAACTTGGTCGTTCAGTGAACTCATTCTCTAATGAGCACCTGTGTCTCGTCTCCGACTTCGCCAAGTCGAATGACTATGAGATCATCATTACCCGAAGGCAAGACGAAGACACAGTGATCTATCCGATGTGTCGATATCCAGTTCTCGACACATCTATGATCACGAACCGTTTAAGACTTACGTTTCTATTCGGTCTCTTACTTACTCATAATCGAGATCTCATCTAGATATGTAAGGACCTAACTATAAGTCTATGGATATTTCTAAGTATATTAATACAAATGATTTTATACTTAGAGTAATACGTACCATGTACGGTATGAACAAGACGCATAATCAAGATAAATTGCCTTATGGGCATATATCTTCCTACATCTCCCACTTGCACTTAGGCTATTTATCTCGATATCTCATACCGTTATAGCATATCAGTCACTTTGACATTTGATATGACAAACCTAAGAATGGTTCTACTAATAAGTATCTACAACGAATTTTAATGGATTGAAATTACATCTCTTGATCACACAGGGTTGATCCTTTGGAAAAATGATCTGGATCAATTTTCCTAACCTTGTATAGCTAACAGTTAGCTTATACGATTTAGATGTGAGGTCTAACATTTTCGTAAGTCAGTTCTAGCTCACTCCACTTTATTGTGTCAATATGTCAAGTACATATTTGACACCCTAAGTCTCTATATATATGTGATTAAATCAAAACAATTTTGACTTAATGATTTATATAGAAGATTCATTAAAGTGAAAAATCCTTTTTACTTAGTCCGGAAAAAAAACCGGAACTAAGTATACTTACTTGCTCCCACTGACTTTGAGAATTACCTGGTTAAATTACTTCAACATAATAACTAAATCATATTTAGATTTATGTGCAAAAATAACCTTTTGGTAAGTGCCTTAGATGGAAAGTACAAGTGTCAGATTCGGTTTGACGAATGAGTCAAGTCAAGATCGTTTTAAGGAATCTTGACATTGACTCGTTCAATCAAAACGTTCTACACTGTACTTATTCCTTTAATCACATTTAGTATTAACTCTTTTAATAACTAAATGCAGATAATCAAGAATTAATCTTGATATGCGTATTATTGTGATCGCACACAATTTATACGCTCCCCTGGAACTTACACTTAACTACTGATTGACTTCAGACATTTAGTCAGCTTCAAAATCAATATTATCGAAGCTAAACACCATTATTCGAAAATATACGCAACCATCACAGAAAAGCCACATCCACAGAATTTTTAAGCCAATTCAATTTCAATTGCAACAACCGAGACATCCATTCCAAAACAACGGGTTCATAAAAGGAACCTTAATTTGTTTATCAAAAATAAACTTTGAGTGCAAAGCACTCATTCATTGTTTTCGATCCTTAAAGATGATACATTTTATTCAAATAAGAAAAATATCATCTCCATCACGATCATTGTCTCCAGAAGTCTTTGAGCGGTCCCAGCAGCAACTGTTGCTTTGATTGCCGACCGATCTCCGTACTTCTCCAATCTCCAGTTCTTATTAGCCACCTGTATACAGTACACAGATGTCTATAAGTTTCTCATACTTATATGAATGGAAATAATTGCATTTAATTGAATTTTAATTTGTACCTGAGGTAGAGGCATCAGTATGCCCCTTCTTCTTCTCTGCAAGATAGATCTTGCAGTTCCTCTTCCAGTGGCCAATCTTGTGGCAATGGAAGCACTCAGATTTCGACGGGGCCCCTTTGTTCCTCTTCTTCCCATTCTTAGCCTTCGCAGGTTGTGGGACCTGCCTCTTCTTTCCTTTGCCTTTCGGCTGGTCGGAAGTGGCAGAGCCAACAACCAGTGCAGCCGGCTTCTTATGAATCTCCTCAAACTGCCGGAGCATATTGAGGAGACCCGGAAGATCCGTCTCAAGGCTGTTCATTATAAAGCCAGTTATAAAAGGCTTGAAATCGGGAGTCAAAGACTTTAGGATAATGTCCGTGGACATCTCATTGTCCAGGACAAATCCTAACTGGGCAGCGTCCTCCACGTACCCGATCATCTTGATAACATGATCTTGTACGGGTTCCGTCCCCATCTTGGTGCCCCAGAGGTTGCTAGTGGCCTCGAACTTGGCAGCTCTTGATCGCTTGCCATACAACTCTTGTGCGTTGAGGAGCATGCTTTGAACATCCATATGTTCATGCTTCCTCTGCAACTCGTTGGTCATCGAAGCCAGAGTAAGGCACCTGGCCTTCTCTGCATCCCTCTGGTACAATTTGTAGGCTTCCTTTTCCTCGTGGGTCGAATCTTCATCCGGCTTATCTGGAGCGTCCTCGAACAGTACGTATCCTATTCCGGCTAGGGAAAGGACCAACTTGATGTTCCTAAGCCAGTCTTTGTAGTTCGTTCCATCCAGCACGTTCTTCTCAACCATGTATCTAAGTCCTGAATCCATTCTGTATTTTATAGATACTATAGTTAGTAAATGTTCGTAGTATAGTTTTAATGGTTTTAATAAAACTATATTCTCCCACTAAATTTATTTAAAGCCATAATAATAAACAATTTATTATAAAATAATATTTGTGAGAGAGGGATCCGACTACCCTGAGTCTGACAACCTTGAGTGTATCTCAACAAGTTGTCCGACTCTGCAGTCGGTAGACGAACTCGTCGTCAATCATATTTACTATGATTCCCTATCGATTTTTACCCCTAGTCATTTGTGATCATGAGTGTGCTCAACCGGATCACAATGGCTAGCCTAGTCGGACCCTTGTTTTCGTGTCTAGCCTGACTTTCCCCTTTGCTCGGTGTATGCACGACGCGCCGGTTTGGGTCAGGTCTTAGACTACATTCTTGGTTAGACTTACGCCGAAGCTCGAGGGAAGAGACAACGGTTTTAGTCAGGTTAAGATGTCAATCAAGAAATCGGTTTCTATAAGATTGACATGTCACGGCTTGAGTGTAGCTCAACAACCGGAACATGTTTCTTAAAGTTGCCAACTCCTAAAACAAGGAGGGCTACGATTTATCTTGAACAAGATTATTATCGTATTGACTTAGGTATAGTCGATGGACTTACATAGTCATGAATCGACTCCTTACGGTCCAGCGGACGCGGCCAGGGAATTGACTAAGCCAGGACCACTTGTTACCCAGTCTAGCTAGGTTGGTCCAAAAACTTTAGCCAAGCACATTGACCGACATCATGATCCATTGAAGGAGTTGTCATCAATCTTATGTTTTCCAAACAACTAAATGGCTTTTAATTAAAAGAACTAATTAATCCTTATCAACTAGTGGATCCTAAAATTCAAAATTTTTCAGATTTGTTGAACATCTTTTATTAAGTCCTTATCAACTATAAGGTTCTACGTTCAACTTACTACCCCAATCTAATTAGGATTTATAAAACAATTCAACATTTTTGTCTCTTATGAAAATCATTATTTAAACATTTTAATGAAATGATTTACAAACAAAGGGACTATCCTAATCAGGTATTAGGTTCGCTTGTTGTTTTGTTTTATCAAACATAGCATGTCACTATCATGTTTTAATGGCTAACCTAACAAGGTTTGTGAATACATTATTCAACATGAAATGAAGCAACTAACTTTATCCACATAAAAGAGAGTTTCATTTTTAGTGACATATAAAATGTATTTGCAAGTTTAAAATTATCTATATATAATACAAACATGCAAATCTAAATTTTAACACTTTAAAATTAAAGATTAAAAATTTTTAAAGTCTCCCAAAAATTTTATCGCATAAAACTAGGTCGTTCAAAATTATCTAATAATTTTAAACCTAGGCCTTTTTAAAAAAATTTTTTTAACCTTATTTCTAAAATTAAAATATCACATAAAAATTTTAGAAACATCTATGTAGTAAAAGAAATTAATTTTATATTACATCTCATGAAATAAAATTATTTCTATTATTTACATATTTAAAACAATTTTAAAAACTCTTTTAAAATCTTTTAGAAATCCTTTTTAGAAGCTTTCAAATAAAGTTTAAAGATTTCTAACTTTATGTAACTAAAGAAAAATTCTTAATTTTCCAAAAATAAAATTTTCTAGAGTTTACATAAACTTTAAACACCTTTTAAAATTTTTTAATGTCTCATAAAAATTTACAAAGTGTTTAAAACATAGTAGACTACTTTTAGATTTATCGCATAAAAATAATTGTCCCAAAATTAAACAAATTTCCGTGTTGCAAAATTAATTTTTGAAACACAAAATTATTTTCAAAACCAAAAAAAAAAAAGTTTTGAACATGCAAGCTAAGCATTTTTAATAATTTAAAAAATCGCTATAGTAGATCTATAGCATAACCGTGGCTCCGATACCACTGTTGGGGTTTTGACGGACCCCCAGAGCTCGGATCCGTATCCGTCCTAAGTCGGACGGACCACGGAGGCACATAGGCGCAGCGGAAAAACAGAAATCTTAATTTCTACACTAGCTAAACATTTTAGCTAGGCTCTGGGGAGCCAGAACCCAGCCCGATCTATGCCGACTTGGAGTGGGTCTGACCACTCCAAGAAGGATCTACACTAAGCGACCAATTACGCTAAAAAAAACGCTTAACCACATACCCGGAATCTTGGCCCTGGAGCAGGCAAGATGTACCGCACCGTCTTGAGAAGCTCCTCGTAGCCGAGCCGCGTTGACCCGATCTCCCTGAGCCGCCTCGCACCCTCGCACCGATCCGCCCGAGCCGCTTTCGCCTCCGAGCCGATCACACGCGGTAGAAAGTTTCACTTGAGAAGAAACCCGCGTCTTAGACGTCCGGATCGGATCCAAACCCCTTTCTTAGTCGTGCTAGGACTACTCCAGAGAATAGGAAAGTAGAGAGAGAGATTTAGTCGCGGACCGAGCTTGCTCAATAATTTGGAGCTACCCGATCGTTGACTGGTGTGTGTTTCAACGAGGAGAGTGCACCCCTATTTATATAGGGAGTGAGCACTCACCCTCTTGTTGCGGGCAATGTGGGACAATCCTCATGAAGAGAAAAGCCAATTAAGCCATTTGGCTTAATTTCAATTTTTAAAGTTAGCCTTTCACAAAGTCAAACTTTAACGAATTAATTCTCCTCACACACTAAACTTCAGACACCAAACAAGCTATCAATCAGAAGAGCTTGGAATGGTGAACGCGTAGGAACTGACGGTGTCGAATTTTGACTTCGTTTGACCCCTCAAACAATTGCTCAAAGTTTAGCAATTTCTCAAAATTCGTAGCCGTCATTAGGGTTATTCAAAAAACCCTAATTGACTTAAGTTGCGGGCGCGCCCGCTAGACTTAGCGGGCACGCCCGCCCAAAGGGGAAAGGGCGGGCCACCCGCCCGCTGCAAGCAGCGGGCGGGCGCCCGCTGCTGCAGCGGGCCGTGCCCGCTGCACGCAGCGGGCGCTGGCCCGCTGCACAAGCGGGCGCGGGCCCGCTGTGCAGCGGGCTACGCCCGCTTGCAGCGGGCGCTGGCCCGCTGCGTGCAGCGGGCCGTGCCCGCTGCATCAGCGGGCGCTGGCCCGCTGTGCAGCGGGCCACGCCCGCTAATGCAGCGGGCGCCCGCCCGCTGCACACAGCGGGTCACGCCCGCTGCTGCAGCGGGCCGCGCCCGTTTTGCCCTTGCACATGGGCCTCTTGGCCCGGTGGGTCTAACCCACTTCCCCTTGAACTCTTTCTGCGTTTCTGGGCTCGTTTGAGCTCCGATTTGGACACGGTTTGAACCTGTGTTTAGACCGAGACGATCCCGTCATCCAGGTAACCCTTTCCAACAAGTTTGTTCCTACAAAATTCGTCGTAACTAATTTACAACACGTTTAGTTAACGTTAGCATCTAATGCAACGTTGTGTCCCTATTGCTATTGCGACTAACTTTCACAACTCAACTTGTGAATATCATCAAATGATATTTCTCTCTATTCTATATTCCTATTACTAAGACACGAGTACTACTCGGTGTGAGACCCTACAGCCTGACCTTACTACAGGTTGGGGCTCGAAACCCCTAGACGACGGTCACTACGAGCAGTAGCTGTCGTCCCTGTTTCAGAGTCATCATAACGTGATCGACCCTTTGACAAAAGTATCATAGGGTTTGCATTGGCTGTGTCAGTGATGAATTCCGTTAGATAAAATCCCTTCGTCAAGACTGTGTTTGATGTTGGCCTAGGGTATGGTTTTCTGTCAACCCTATCATACAACATTGGTCAGTATACAGCGGTCTTTATTGTATACACGTTGTACTACTTGCAACGTACCCCGGCCGAGGATTAACATAAAGACCGTACTGAGCCTATAACACTAACTTCCCTTTAATGGAAGTGACGAATCCCATCTTAGTCACTTACTCACCTTGAGAGCTTCAGGTGCAACCCAACCTAAGATCTTTCATCAGGACTGGTCCTCGAAGCTAGATCATGGGTCTAAGCTACACCGTCCGTTCACAGGTTTATACAGTTGACTTCAGGTCTTAAGGATCAACTAACCTATCATCACCCTAGAGTTATTAAAGACAGATCATTAAAGTTAACCATTTAATAATTCTAACTTGGTCGTTCAGTGAACTCATTCTCTAATGAGCACCTGTGTCTCGTCTCCGACTTCGCCAAGTCGAATGACTATGAGATCATCATTACCCGAAGGCAAGACGAAGACACAGTGATCTATCCGATGTGTCGATATCCAGTTCTCGACACATCTATGATCACGAACCGTTTAAGACTTACGTTTCTATTCGGTCGCTTACTTACTCATAATCGAGATCTCATCTAGATATGTAAGGACCTAACTATAAGTCTATGGATATTTCTAAGTATATTAATACAAATGATTTTATACTTAGAGTAATACGTACCATGTACGGTATGAACAAGACGCATAATCAAGATAAATTGCCTTATGGGCATATATCTTCCTACATTTTCGTCGTCGGCCCCCCAGAGGGGGGGCTCTGTAATCGCCGACCCCCCCAAAGGGGGGGCTTTTCCGTCGACGGCCCCCCGGAAGGGGGCTCTGTACTCGCCGACCCCCCCCGAAGGGGGGGGCTCTTCCGTCGCCGCCCCCCGGAGGGGGGCTCTGTCGTTTCGGACCCCCCCCAAAACAGCAAAGGGGGGCTCCGGCAAATATCCCCCCGACAGCGGGGGGGACTCCGGCAGTAACCCCCCGACAGCGGGGGGGTCCGGCATTAACCCCTCCCCCGATAGTGGGGGGTCCGGAGGGGGACTCTGTAAACGGGGGATGGGGGAGACTACTGTTTCTTTTTGTTTTGGGGACTCTTCAGATCCCCTCCATACCAAAAGATTTGATTTAGGGTATAAGTTAATCTTACCTTAAATTAATTTTTAATTTTAATTTTTAAATCATTACAGTAGATGGGCTGTTTTATTGGGCCTGAAGCCCAGTTAATCCAATTGCACGCTTAAAAAGTTAATTAAAATTTTGCTACTGGGCCTGAAGCCCACATTTTAATTTGGCTTATTGGGTTAGAAGCCTAGTTAATTCAATTGCTATAATTGATTTGTTAATTTTTGGCAAATGGGCCTGCAGCCCAAATATACATGATATATTACAATGATTAATATTTATGGGCCTGCAGCCCCATTCAAAATATTAATTTATTTTAATTATTCGTTATGAGCCTGTCGCGTCATATTGCTAATATTATAACACTCTTATATTATTATTAATTTATGGAATATTAGGATTTTTTTTCAAAATATAATTATCTTAAGGAACCTGCGACCGCTCTGCCGTTAGTCAACTAACCTAACGGTGTATGACGTCTCCCCGTGGTCCGAGAGATTATTATATTTTATAGTCTATTTTTCCATATTATATATGCATGTGTTATATACATGCGTGGTTGTTTATTTTGTGCCTGTAGCATTTATAAATTGTGTGGATGTTAATATAAGCTAAAATGTGATTTTTAGGATCGGCCAATTTGATACACTTTATATTCTTTGCAATTTTATTTTCTTTTTGAGAGAATTTGTAAATGATGATTATATGTATTTATGCCAAATACCGGTGCACCAACAAATGAAGACGGAGGCGAAAAATTGGAAAATATAGGGACCCATTCTGGGTTTCCAAATTGTATTTTTCTTATCTTTATGGACTGTATATTCGGACTTTGGACTTTGTTTTTCTTTGGGTATCTGGCCGATCCCCACATTTTGCTTATTTTATTTTTTATGCGTGAATTTCAATTTTAATTAATTCATGCTTATTTTAAATTGCGTAGATAAATGGCAAAATTGGCAAGTGTCAATTTCGAGGTCCTTGATTCTGCAGGGAAAAATTACCTGAGTTGGCGAGTGGACCTGAAGTTCCACTTGCGTTCGATGGCCCTTCTTGGCTCCATTTTGGCTCCTTCATCGGTCCCAGCAGCGGTCGATGCTTCTGATACATCTAGCAGCAGCACTCCTACCACTGTCTCCGATGTGGATAAAGCGAAAGCCATTATCTACATTAGGAAACATATAGATCGGACCTTAAAGGCCGAATACCTAACGGTAGAGGACCCAATGGAACTGTGGACAGCGCTGGAAGCTCGGTATAAACATCAAATTGATGTAATATTACCGTGTGCCAGTTATGGTGGGAAAACCTCAGACTTCAGGACTACAAGTCCGTCGCTGAGTATAATTCTGCACTTCATAATATCACCTCACGTCTGAAGTTGTGCGGTGAAGAAGTGACAGAACAACGCATGTTAGAAAAGACATTTACCTCGTTTCACGAGAAAGATGCAATCCTCATGCAGCAGTATCATGAACGCAACTTCACGAAATTCTCTGATCTGATCTCATGCCTATTTAGGGCAGAGCAGAATCGAGATTTACTGCTAGGCACTCATAATTTACGTCCAGCTGGAACTGCATCTATCCCTGAAGCCCACCACGTTTCTCCCCAGAAGTGGAAAAACAAGAAGAAGGCTAAAAATACCAAAGGGAAAGCTGTGATGAAGAATAGACGATGTGCAGCACCCCAGGCAAACAAAAACAATAAGGGAAAGAGAAACTTCACATGGAAGCGAAAGAACAGCGACCAAGTGTCACTTCCTAAGAAGAACTGGGAGGATAAATGCCATAGATGCGGCATGACTAGCCATTGGTCCAGAAACTGCCGCACTCCTCGCCACCTCCAGGATCTATATCAGGTGAGCCAGAAGTCTCTACCTGAAACAAACTTGGCGACTGTTCAGCTGCCAACGATGTTTACTGTAAAAGACTTCGAGAACGACGACCTGCTCGATTAAGCATCATCCTTTATTTATGCATTTAAAATTCCATGTAACTTCATCTTTTGTTTGCTTTAGTACGAACTTTTGTTTTTGAATGTCATTTACATTTTCTCAAATAAAATTTCGTTTTTGCTTATGTAGATGAAGAATGAATGCCTAGTGGACAGTGCCTCGACGCACACTATCCTTCGCGAACATTGCTATTTTAATAGCATAAATAAATATGACGGTCTTGTCATCACAATTTCAGGACTGTCCCAAATAATCGAAGGATCTGGTGAAGCAATTATATTGCTCCCAAATAACACAAGACTTCAAATAAAAAATGCATTGTTCTCTCCTAAATCAAATAGGAATCTCGTAAATTTCAAGGACTTCCGTTTAAACGGATATCACTTAGAAACCAGAGATGAAAATACGGCTGAATATCTGTATATAACTCGTCAAAAAGATGACCAGAAGATCATCTGTGAGCGATTCAAGGGACTCCCGTCGGGTCTCTACCATACATACATTCAACAAATAGAAGCCAATATGACTGAAAACCAGACGTGCCAATCACTGCCAAAGTTCCAACTCTGGCACAACAGACTTGGTCACCCTGGATCAACAATGATGCGACGCATCTTCACTGAATCCCATGGACATAAATTGAAGAACCTGAAGATTCTTCATAAAGGTGAATTTCTTTATCCCCCTTGTTTCAAGGGAAAACTTATAACGAGACCCCCCCACCTGAAAGTGGGATTAGAGTCTCCTGGCTTCCTTGAGAGAATTCATGGTGACATTTACGGGCCTATACACCCTGTAAGTGGGCCATTTCGGTACTTCATGGTACTGATTGATGCATCGACTAAATGGTCTTATGTGTGCCTCTTGTCCACCCGCAACCTAGCTTTTCCAAAGCTATTGGCACAAATAATAAGGTTGCATGCTCATTTCCCCGATAACCATATCAAGAAACTACGTCTTGATAATGCGGGTGAATTTACTTCACAAGTCTTCGAAGACTATTGCCGGGCAACGGGTATTGAAGTTGAACATCCTGTAGCACATGTTCACACCCAGAACGGATTAACTGAGTCTCTTATAAAGAGACTCCAATGGATTGCACGTCCATTGCTTATGCAATCCCAGTTGTCGGTGGATGCTTGGGGGCATGCTATTTTACATGCCGCATCACTTATTAGGATAAGACCCTCTGGAGGTCATACATTATCCCCGATGCAACTTGCATATGGCGCACCTCCGGATATCTCTCATTTGAGAGTGTTTGGTTGTGTGGTATATGTCCCATGTCACGCCCCGCTTCCCAAAATGGAAGGAAGCAAAACGTGACGAGGCCCGCTTAGGCCAGAGCTTGAGAAGCTCAGACCCAATAAGCGTCTGTAGAGGTACCAATTTAAAAGATTCAGGTTCTTGCATTAATAAAGTTCAAAACAACAGAAGTACAGAAAGGAAAAGGCATTCATTAAATTAAAGGTATAATATCCAACTGGTACAAAGTCTAAAAAGGAAGCCTAAGCATGGCAACAACCTAGCTAAAAGCAAACTAAAAGCAGTAACCTCTGAAAGTGACGACTAAAAAGACCTCAAGGTCTGGTCCTCGTCAGGCACGTACTCTGGGTCGACGTCCTCGGCTCCTCGTACTCCAGTGAATCTGCCTCGTCCACGAACTCTGACTGAGCACCTGATGTACAGCACCCAAAAGAAAGGAACTGTACGTCA